>JANRGV010000048.1:14216963-14252909 GCA_024734035.1 Alethe castanea | reverse complement strand
TTCCATCCCATCCCATCCCGTCCCGTCCCGTCCCGTCCCGTCCCATCCCGGCTGCGGCTGCAGCGCACATCCATCCGCCCATCCGTCAGAGCGCGGGGCGTGGGAAGGGGCGGCTCTGCAGAAAGCGCTGCCTCGGACGCAGCGCCAGCCCGGCGGGATGAGCCGCGCCGGAGCCATGGGCAGCTGGCACCAGGTAGGGCCCCCACGGCCACCGCGGGATGCTCGGCCCTGCTGCTGCTGCTGCTGCTGCTGCTGCTGCTGCTGCTGCTGCTGCTGCTGCTGCTGCTGCTGCTGCCGCCGCCCTGGGCTTTAGCCGGCAGCGGCTGCCTGGGGATGGCTGGGGGGGATGCAGCTCCTGGAGCCTGGGGGCGATGGGAGTGCTTGGGCTTAATCTTAGAAGTCTTTTCCAAACTTGACAGTTCTGTGATTCTGTGACGAGGCACTTTTACAGCTCGGGACACTGCGGATCTCCACCCCTGCCAGTCCCCCGTGAGGAGATCAGGGCTCAGTCTGCAGCAGCAGGGGATCCCCTGTGTTGCTGTTCCCCCCCTTCACCATAAACAGCTCATACGATTCTCTGGCCCTGCTGCAGAGCAGCACAGGAGAACTCTAAGGCTGCACTGAGGTGCGGTTTGGGGATTTGTGTGTCCCGTGCCAGGGGGTGAGGTCCCAGAGATGGCACTGGGGCCCGAGGGTGGCACTGGGGCTCAGGGTGCTGTGTGCTGCCGGGGCTTTGGGGCTACTTTCCTTGCTTGCTGTTTCTGTGTCCCTGGAGGATTCCCAGGACTCCCTGCCAGGCTCCCCTCAGGTTTCCAGCATGGCTGCAAGGCACTGCCTGTGCTCCTGTCCCCTGCCAGCTCAGCCCTGCCCAGCTGGGGGGCTGAGTGCCACCACCCTGGTGAGCATCTCCGTTCTGCCTGGGGGCTGGCAGGTACCTGCCCCCTGCCCCGTGCCATGCAGCCACTGCCACCCCCGCAGGGTGCCCCCCATGCCCGAGTGTCTCTGTGGCAGCATCTGCCCCCCAGTGTGATGCCACAATGTGATGGGGGCTCTGCTGCCACCACCAGCCCGCGGGCCCTTGGCAGGGGTGAGGGAGGAGGTCGCTGGTTGTCACCCATCTCTGTGCTGCCCACTGGAGCCCCGTTTGGGCACTCAGCAGGGGCTGCTGCCTGCTGTGACGAGGATGCTCCGGAGGTGAAGCCTCATGGATGGGCAGAGCCTCCACAGGGAGCGAGGGGCGTAAGGGGGGGCCCAGGAGAAAAGGGGGATGCTCAGCCTTGGAAAGAAAGCCTGGCAGCCAGGAGTGACTGGACAGGGGAGGGGGAGAACAGGCTGCGGGGAAGGGAAGGCTCTGGGAGAGGAGCACTGCAGAGGCTGGAGCTGGGATGTGCTGGGGCAAAGCAGCTGGGAAATCCACGCTCCGGCTTGAAGGGGAAGGAGGAGGAAAACACCAAGGGGAGGAGGAGCAGGCAGGGAGATGATGGGAGGAGATTCCAGGCATGACAAGCAGGTCTGCCTCTGATCCTGCTAAGGCTTCCTTTGCAGTCACCATTCCCACGTGCCTGTTCTGGTAACCTGGAGCTCCATCTGGCTCCAGCCCTCTCCCCTGAGGAAAACATCCCCCAGCCCTGGGCTCCAGCTGCAGCAGGAGTGAGCCAGCCCTTGCTGGAAACTGGGCTTGTGCTGAAAACTTGCCCTTGCTGAAAACTAGGCATGGGGCACCAGGGCCTGTGGGTGCCAGGAGGAGCCCTTTGGCCATTGCCCTGCACAGGGCAGGGTCTGGGGGTCTGTGCCCACCGCCTCCGACAGCCTCAGCACGGGATTTGCTCCAGTGGGACAGGCAAGGTCCTGGGAAGGCTGGTGCCCAGTGGGATGGGGTCCTGCTCCCACTGTATGAAGTATTTGGAAAGAAATAACTTTTAGAACTCCACCAAGTTCACTTCAGTTGTGGTGTAAACCTCTTTTACAGGTTTGTGACAGCAGGTATTTCAGTGAAGTTGTCCCTTTGGCAGCGCTCTGGGAACTGTGTCCTTTCTGAACCCGTGGCCTCCTCTCTGGGGTCCCTGCTGGGGCAGCAGGAGCTGAGTTTGCCCAGGGAAGGTGCTGTGGGATGGGCAGGGCTCCATGGCTGCTGCTCCCTGTGTGTGCTGTGCTGCCCCCTCCCATCGGGACAGCTCCTGCCCACAGCTCAGAGCTGCTCCCAGGGCAACATCTCCTTCTCCCACAGCCCCGGGTTCAGGTGAGTGCAGGTGACCAGGCTGCCACGGAGGGTGGCAGCGTCCCACTGCAGGTGCCACCGTCCCCAGGGGCTTGGTGCTGCCAGGCTGGGGCTGAGCCTTGGCTGCAGCAGCACTGGTGTGAGTGGCAGTGCTGGAGGAGCCCCAGCCTCCCCAGTCAGCCCCAGGGTGGCTGGGAATGGCTCCTGAATGCGGCCCTTGTGGCTGTGCCCGGGAGCGTGGCAGTGCCAGCGTGGTGTCTCTGTCAGGGCTGTGCAGCTGCAGGGCTCAGCTGCAGCGGGGCCCTGCCCCTGCCAGCCCTGGCTCCCTCAAACAGCTTCTGGGCCCCAGCAATGACCCTGTGTAGGGACCAGAGCCTCCCCAGCACGGCTGCAAGGCCAGAGACTGAGGGATTCCCTGCCCTGGCAGCAGGGACATGGTCCCTGGGGATTTGCCAGGCTCCCTTAGCAAAGCTCTGACACCTGGGATCAGGCTCCATCCACCATCAGAAGGTTTGAACTGGAGCTCAAGATACAAAAGTGAGGTGGGATGAAGTCCCAGCTTGCTACCCTTAAAAAAACCCCTCATTTCCTCAGGGATCATTGCAGGGAAAAAGTAGTTTGGAAGAAAGTTTAGAAATGTCAAGTGAAAAACTCAGCATGTTTTTGGCCCAAAGTGATGAGTTTGTCATTTTAGAGATTTCACATTGATTAAAAATTCACACACTGAGATCCAAGCGGAAGTTCTTGGGAATGATCCACACAGGGACTGGGGCTGGGAGCAAGCAACTGCTTGAATTTGCAATGGAAAAACAGCAGCCCTGTTTCCTCTGTGGAAAAAACAAACCACTGGTGACCTCTGAAAGCTCCTGGTGGCCTTGGCCAAGCAGTGAGGTCTGTCAGGAGGAGCTGATGCTGCTCAGGTGGGTTGTACGGCCTGTCATGGCCAGGAGAACGTGGCCCTGGGACAAGGGATGAAATCCTGTGCCTTTGGGTGTGAGCTGAGGCGTCTGTGGTGACCACAGAGCCAGCACAGGCACGGGAGGGGAATGTTCCCGGGATCTCCTGGCTGAGAATCCAGCGGAAGGCGTAGGCTTGACTCCCTGTCTTCTCCGTCACCTCCTCTCCGTTCCCTCCACCCCCAGAGCCAGTTTTAGTCATTTTCCTGGGAAGGTTTCACATCTTCCCACTGCTGAGGACACCTGAAGGGCAGCAGTGGGACAGGAGCTGTGGTGTGGGATGGGTTTCTTTGTAACAGTGAGTCTGGGGGTGACGCTGAGCTGAGCCTGAGCAGTGCAGTGGATCCACCAGGGGTGGGGCATCCAGAGGGTCCTGGGGCATCCAGGCTGGAGGAGGGGGCTCATGTGAACCTCATGAAGTTCAACCAGGCCAAGTACAAGATCCTGCACCTGGCCCAGGGCAGCTCCAGCACCAGTATGGGCTGAGGGCTGGGTGGGTTGAGAGCTGCCCTGGGAGAAGGACTTGGGGGTGACAAAATGGATGTGACCTGGCCATGGGCACTGGCAGCCCAGAAACTGGGCTGGGCTGATCCCACAGTGTGGGCTGAGGTGAGGGGGGGACTCTGCCCCTCTGCCCACACAGGTTAGACCCCACCTGCAGAGCTGCCTCCAGCTCTGGGGACCAAACATCAGAAGGATTTGGAGCTGCTGGAGAGAGTCCAGAGGAGGCCACAAAGATGCTCCGAAGGCTGGAGCCCCTCACATCTGGGACAGGCTGGGAGAGCTGGGGATGTTCACCTGGAGAAGAGGATCCAGGGAGACCTTAGAGAACATTCCAGTGCCTGAAGGGACTCCAGGAGAGCTGGAGAGGGACTGGGGACAAGGGATGGAGTGCCAGGACAAGGGAAATGGCTTCCCACTGCCAGAGGGCAGGGTTAGATGGGATACTAAGGAGAAGTTTTTCCCTGTGAGGGTGGGGAGCCCCTGGCACAAGTTGTCCAGAGAAACTGTGGCTGTCCCTGGATCCCTGGGAGTGCCCAAGGCCAGGCTGGGCAGGGCTTGGACCAACCTGGGATAGTGGAAGGTGTCCATGCCCATGGCAGGGTTTGGAATTTGAACAAGATCTGCAGGCATTACTCAGGGCTGCTGGTGTGGCTGCTCTGTGGGCAGGGTGGGTGATGTGAACACAGGGTCACAGATGCTCCAGTTGAGCCACCTTGTGCAGCCACAGCCCTCAGACTCAGGTGGGGGTGATGCCAGCAGATGCTGCACAGCTGGACATGGTCTGGTGGGGAGCTGGCAGGGCCTGAGCAGCCTGAGTGGAGTGTGGGCGATGGTCAAAGGGTGCTTCATGACCTGTGGGGTGTGGACCCTCCTGGGACACCTTGCTAGCCCATGCTCTGTTGGCATAAAAGGTTCCAAAAACACACTGCTGAGCATCTCGGCATGGAAAGTGCCTTCCCCTCCCTGTTCCCGGCCCTGGGTTTGTTTTTCAGGCAGCTGGGGCTGGAGGCAGGAATCCACAGGGTCCCAGGCTGGCCGTGGGAACCCAGCGTGCTGCTGCTGCTGGGGTGGCCAGAGGGGAGCAAAGCAGCCAGCCCGGATGCGAGCTGTGGAGCTGTCCCTGTTTGCCATTTCCTGTGTCAGTGCAGCCTTTCCCCTGACTCACAGCCTGGCTTTTCCTCCCACTCCTAGAAAACACCAAGTGAAGGTTCCAGCCGGTGCAGGGGTGTGGGAGCAGCGGGTCAGGGCAGCCCCACTGCTGTGCAGGGATGCAGGGATGGGGCGTGAGCCCATGGTGGGTCCTTGTCACTGGTGTCCCTCCCCACTGCTGGCTTTTGTCCTCCAGCTCAGAGTATGAAATCCTGCTGTCCTGTGCTGCTGGCACCAGCCCTTTGCGACGCCACCGTTTGGCACAGACAGGGAGTGGGATCAGTGGCAGTGGATCTGTGAGTAGACAGGGATCTGGGCTCTGGCAGTGGATCTGTCAGTGGACAGGGATCTGGGCTCTGGCAGTGGATCTGTCAGTGGACAGGTAGCTGGGCTCTGGCAGCAGATTTGTCAGTGGACAGGGAGTCAGGCTCTGGCAGTGGATTTGTCAGTGGACAGGTAGCTGGGGCCTGGCAATGGATCTGTGAGTGGTCAGGGAGCCGAGGGCTGACACTGAATCTGTGCACGGACAGGGATCTGGGGCCTGGCAGTGGATCCGTGTGAGGCAGGGACGGGCACACCCCGAGGCTGTCCCAGCCTCCCCGGAGCAGCCAGGGCATCGCTGTCGGGCAGCAGCCCCAGCCCCTGTGACAGTTCTGTCTCTCCCCGGTGCGGTGAGCAGCCGGTGACCGGCGGTCATGACAACGGAGACGGGCCCCGGCTCTGAGGTGAGGAACGCGCAGGAAGAGGCGCAGCAGCAGCAGCTGGAGGCGGCGGCCCAGGGCCCCACGGCCGCGCCCGGCCCCGCCGGCCGCGACACCGACCCCCATGAGAAGCCCGGGGCGCAGCCCGACACCCGAAACATGGAGCCGGTGAGTGGTGAGGGCCGCGGCCGTGACGGGGGGCGGGCAGGAGCAGCACAGGACGGGACGTGCCGCTGGCCGTGGTAGCGAGCGCGGTGAGGCGGGCACGGCCCTCGGGGCACATCCCCGAGAGGAGCCCCTCAGGCGGGGTTGGGGGGCTCTGCCGCTGCCCGAGCAGCTCCCGGCAGGCAGGACAGGCCTGTGGGAGCCGTGTGGTGCCAGCGGGGAATGGCCCTGCCAGCCGGGCACGGGGAGGGAGCGGGCGGTGCTGCCGTGTCCCGGCTGAGCCGGCCCAGGCCGGGCTGGGAGCCCCAGCTGCAGCCGGTGTTGGCTGGGGAGCTGCGGGGAGCTGCTGCTGCACTGGTGCTGGGGCAGGGAGGATTTGGGTGCTGGGAGCTGCTGCTGCACTGGTGCTGGGGCAGGGAGGATTTGGGTGCTGAACTGACCCCAGCTGTCCGTTTTCCAGGGAGCTGGGCTATGCTGGCAGTGTGGGCTGGTGGAACTGCCCCTCCCCAGCTGCCCTGCTCTGCTGTGCAGAGCCTTCCCCCTCTGCCCATGTATGCCTCTGGCAGTGGTGCCAGGTAACCCTCTGTGTGTCCCTGCTCCAGGGCACAGACATGGAGGACAAGGACTACAGTGAGACCGATGGACTCTCTGACAAAACGACTCCCAGCAAGACCCAGAAGTCACCCCAGAAAACCACCAAGAAAGTGAAGAGTGCCCTGTGCAGGGTGACCCTGCTTGATGCGTCCGAGTATGAGTGCGAGGTGGAGGTGAGTCCCAGCTTTGGGGGCCTGTGCTGGCCCCAAGGAGAGGACCCTGCCCAGTCAAGACAGGACTCTTCCTAGGACAGCTTTGTAGTACCTCTGTCCTAGGGAAAACACCCACAGAAATAGCCATTTAAGCTGAAATTTCAAAATTAGTTAAAAATCTGGAAAGAAAGACCCTTGCAGGGGATTTCAGCTGAGTGAAACCAAATTTGGCAGCTACTCATAAGAGAAAACAGGGTCTAAGTCAGAAGCTTAAGTCAGGCTAGGGATAGAGCTCTGCCTGGCTGTTCAGGCACCTGGCAGTGGCTGCAGGATGGGACAGAGGGGACACACACCTGGCAGTGGCCACCTGAGCACTTGGAGATGCTGCAGGGCTGCTTTGGCCACCATCAGCACGGACACCTCCCCCTTCCAGGACAGGTGGGGAACACCCAGGATTCACTCAGGAGTTGGGGCTGGTGTTTGTGGAAGGCTCTGGTGGCCCTGCCAAGGGAACAAGGCAGCAGGGAGCAGAAGGACATCCCAGGAACCCCTGTTCCCATCTCCAGTACTTGCTGCTGTCTCCTGTCCCCATACTGGGAAGGCAGCACTGCTCCAACCCGCACCATGAGCTGGGAGGGAGGGAGGAAGGGAGGGACATTTTTAAGGACTGGCAATTTTGCTTGTAAATGAAAAGCTGAGGTTGTTCAGGAGCCTGAACCTCAGGGATCTGAGGCCCTTGCCCTGGCTCTGGCCAGTGGCACACAGGTGTTTGCTGACAGCACAGAGCAGACCTGTGTATGGGTGCTACCTGCCCTAGGGCTCGACTGCCTGGGACTGGTGAACAGAGGGAGGGAAGGAGCAGGGAGCACCCCAAGGCTGGCTGGAGGTTCTGGCCCCTGCCTGTAGCACAGGAGCAGGGCCTTTGGTCCCCGTGCTACAGAAGCCCTGGCCGTCACTTCAGCTGTAAAATTGGTCGCAAAGCTGTGGAAAGATGGCTTGGCACCAGGATGAAAATCTTCCTGAAGAAGGAAAGGAGCAGAGCATCCTAGGGGCTCACAAGCCCTGGCAGAGTCATCCTTCCCCTGGCTTTCCCCAGAGCACTGGCCAACCAAACTGGGATGGCAGGAGAATCTCAGGTCCAGGTGCTGGCAGAGCAGAGCAATGCCCCTCACCATGTCACCAAAGGATGCAGTCAACTGTTCTTTAAAAAAGCCACGTGGAACACAGGGGAGAGGGTTTGGGGAAGGAATGCTGGTGCTGCATTTCTTCTTTCTTTCTGGCAGACCCTGTTGGAATAGTTGTGCCTTGTCCATGTGTTTTAATTAAACCTTAATTCAGTAAAAATCCAACAGGGGAGGTCAAACTGTTCAGTGTGACACCCCAGCATATGCCATGGGTGAGCACTTGCCTTCAAACCCAGGTGAGAAGGAGGGAGGAGACCCGGGAAGGGTGATGGCAGCTACTGGAAAAGCTTTGGAGGGCAGCAGGAGCCCAGGCTCTGCTGCTTGGTGCCCTGGGTTGCAATCCTGGGGGCAGCCACTAGAAGTGCTCCTGTAAGTAGATGCCTTGGAAAGGAGAGATGGGAGCTGCCAGGCTGGACACGGGGGAGATGCACTCTTGACTTTTCTTTCATGGCCATGAGTAAGCCTGGCCCTTGGTGCCACTGGTAATGAAGGGAAATTCAGGGGAATTCACTTCGCATCCCTGGAGTTCAAGGCCAGGTTGGATGGGGCTTGGAGCAGCCTGGTCTAGTGGAAGGTGTCCCTGCCCATGGCAGGGAGGTGGAGCTGGACAATCTTTAAGGTCCCTTCTTGCCCAAACCATTCTGGGATTCGTTGATACCAAGGGTGCTCTCCGTCACTCCACTGGCTCCTGGTGGCTCTTGTTAAGCTGTGCTTGAGGATCCAGGAGCCAGGCACCAGGAGCCCATCCCTGCAACCCTGGGACCTGGGTGTCCCCACAGTGGTGCCCCATCTCTGCAGCCCCAGGACATCCTTTGGCACCACTTTAGGGACACACAGGTGATCCTGGGGCAGCAAGGCTGGGATGTGGTGAAGCCCATGCTGGGTGAGAGCATATTTTGGTGTTTATTGGTGTTTGGTGGTCACCCAGGAGCCCAAGGGACCAGCTGACCATCAGCCTGTCCATGTCTCCCACAGAAACATGCCCGAGGCCAGGTGCTCTTTGACATGGTGTGTGAGCACCTCAACCTCCTGGAGAAGGACTACTTTGGCCTCACCTTCTGTGATTCAGACAGCCAAAAGGTGAGCATGAGGGGCCCCTCTGCAGCCACCCCCTCCAAGGTGGGGGCCCCCCTGACCTGCTGTCTCCTCATTGCAGAACTGGCTGGACCCCTCCAAGGAGATCAAGAAGCAGATCCGCAGTGAGTGCCTGGGGAGGATCCATCCTCCCCAGCCCTGGGGTGTCCCTTGGGGCTCCTGGATGGCTCAGTGTGGCTGTCCTGTGGCAGGTCACCTCCCCACCTGCCCTTTGGCAGCTGGCCTGGGGATGGGGACGCTGTTGCTCATTCATCTGTTTGTTACCCACTTCTTCTCTTACTTGTGAGAGGCGGGGACACAGACCCTGTCTGTGCCACTGGAGATCTCACTGAGACTTGGTGCCACTCTGGGCACCACCTGCCATGTGCAGGGGCGACAAGGATTGTGGGGAGAGTGGAGGCACCTTGCTGGGACAGGTCCTGGGGTGCATTTGCCATGGTGTTGCCTTGCTGGTACGGCAGAAGGGCTGTTGCCCAAGGTGTCACCTTCTGGGACACTGGAGGCTTTGCTGGGACACTGAGCTTGTGGCTCCTGCAGTTGTGATGCTTTGCGGTCCCCAGCGCTTTGGGGAGGATTCAGCACGTTGTGCTGGAGTCCCAAGGGCTGTGCCCCTGGCAGCCTCTGAAGCCCTTTTGTCCCCACCCTGTGCAAGGCTTGGAGGGAGCAGCAGGATCCTCAGTGGACACACGTGTGCTCCTGTGACCTGTGTGCAGCCCCATGGGTGCTGTCCTGAACTGCTCTCTCCCCTCCCCAGGCGGACCCTGGAACTTCGCCTTCACTGTGAAGTTCTACCCTCCAGACCCTGCCCAGCTCACAGAGGACATCACCAGGTGAGAACCATGGGCCTCCTTCCCAGGGAGCTCCAGACTGCTGAGGAGTGCACAAGTCTTCTCCTGAAGAGCCCCAGCCTGCCCTGGGGAGCTTCAGATTCCTTCCTGGGGAACCCCAGCCTGCTCCCCTGCCCCACTCTGACATCTGCCCCTCCTGCAGATACTACCTGTGCCTGCAGCTGCGTGCCGACATCATCACGGGCCGCCTGCCCTGCTCCTTCGTCACCCACGCCCTGCTGGGCTCCTACGCCGTGCAGGCCGAGCTGGGTGACCACGACACCGAGGAGCACGTGGGCAACTACGTGAGCGAGCTGCGCTTCGCCCCCAACCAGACGCGGGAGCTGGAGGAGCGCATCATGGAGCTGCACAAGACCTACCGGTGAGCCCCGGGGGAGACAGCACGGCACGGCTGCCCCACGCCCCTGGGGCGCCCAGCCACGTGTCCCCCCTCTGTCTCCCTGCAGGGGAATGACCCCTGGGGAAGCAGAGATCCACTTCCTGGAGAACGCCAAGAAGCTCTCCATGTACGGGGTGGACCTGCACCACGCCAAGGTACGGCCTGGGGGCAGCCAGAGTGCTGCCCCTTGCCAGCCTGCTCCACCTTCCTCCCGCAGGGAAGGCTCTGGCATGCCTTTGGGTAGCACCAGAGAAGCTCCAGAGATCAAACTCCTCTAGCCTAGGGTTCAGTGTTCCCTCTGGCAGCCAGCGCCCTGCAACACTCTGCAGGAGAGATGTGGCCCTGCTGGCCAGGCTGGCTCTTGCCGAGCTGGTGACCTGTCCCCTCCTGTTCGCGTGCCTCCTCCAGGACTCAGAGGGCATTGACATCATGCTGGGCGTCTGCGCCAATGGCCTCCTCATCTACAGGGACCGGCTGCGCATCAACCGCTTCGCCTGGCCCAAGATCCTCAAGATTTCCTACAAGAGGAGCAACTTCTACATCAAGATCCGCCCAGGAGAGGTGGGTGCCAGGTCCTGGTGCAGCCCCATGGTACCTGTCCTGAGGGATTGAGGCTGATAATGAGGATTTCCTCACCTGGCTCCAGCCTCTGCTCCAAGGATCCCACATTTATGACCATGCTGGCCAAGAGAGCACATTTCCTGTAACATGGATTTTCTTTCATGTTCTCTCATGACTTCAGCAGCTGACGGACCCCAGGATTCCATCCCTCACAGACACCGTGACCCTGCTGGTATAGGGAGCTTGCCCAGGAGTGGGGGTTGAGGGTCGTTTTGGTCACATCTTCACAAGGTTTTTTTCATTCATTTTGAGACTTTATTTTCACTCACTTATGGTGAGAGAATACATTTCCACCCATGTGTTCCAGCAGGCTGGAGGGCAAGGACAGCACACCTGGGAGTGATGCCCTCAGACCAAAACAGCTGTAAAAGCTTTTTGTTTCTTGAGGGAATTTATCTTACACTGAAAAGCCATGTAACTGAGGAAAGTGCTAAGGCCGGAGGTGTGGGCTGTATCCCATCACTCTTCTGGGCATGGACCATCTCAGCATGGATTTGAAGAAGATTTTTGAGGGTCTTTTGCATGGTCACAGCTTCTGCCAGGGGAACCTGAGGACCTTGGCAAGGTCCTGGCATATCCCCCAGGGCAGGATGTGCCCATAACAACCTGTCTCTGTCTCCCCCAAGTACGAACAGTTTGAGAGCACCATTGGCTTCAAGTTGCCCAACCACCGCTCCGCAAAGAGGCTCTGGAAGGTCTGCATAGAGCACCACACCTTCTTCAGGTGAGAAACCTTCCCTAGACCTTCTCCAGGCCTCCTTTCCTGGGGGCAGACACGCTCCTGCTTCTGCTGAACGAGGGGGGGCAGTGCCAGGGGGCCTGACTGGGGCTCGCTGACACCCTGCCACCCCTGTGACCCTTAGGCTGGTGTCCCCAGAGCCACCCCCCAAGGGCTTCCTGGTGATGGGCTCCAAGTTTCGGTACAGCGGGCGCACGCAGGCGCAGACGCGCCAGGCCAGCGCCCTCATCGACCGCCCCGCGCCCTTCTTCGAGCGCTCCTCCAGCAAACGCTACACCATGTCCCGCAGCCTGGACGGAGGTACAGCCCTGCCACAGGGACACTGCTCCGCCTGCAGGAAGAGGGGAGATGCCCCTTGGCTGGGTGGGATCACACCAGCACCAGGCTTCCTTCTGGAGGCTGTCCCCAGCAGCATCCTCGTGGCATAGGGACTGTCCCACCCCAAGGGGTAGCTCAGACTGTGCATGAACAGAGGGGCATGGCAGGGCTGGGGCCAGGCAGCTCAGGGGGACATCGCTCCCTCGCCTGTGCCCTGGGACTCCTGGGACCACTAGGGGCAGGGGAAGTGGGGCTGGGGCAGGGGTGACCCAGCTGTCAGAGTTGGCAGGGGCAGGAGCAGGGTGGCAGGGCTGGGGTGACCCGTCTGGCAGGGACAGCAGCAGGGTGGCAGGGCTGGGGTGACCCGGCTGGCAGGGACAGGAGCAGGGTGGCAGGGACTGGAGCGGGGTGGCAGGGCTGGGGTGACCTGGCTGGCAGGGCTGGGGTGACCCGGCTGTCCCCCCCGGGCAGAGTTCTCGCGCCCAGCCTCCGTCAGTGAGAACCACGATGCTGGGCCTGAGGGTGAGAAGCAAGATGAGGACGGTGAGTTTGGCAGCAGGAGACGCTCTGAGACGGAGGATGAGGAGGTGACCACCCCGACGAAGATCAAGGAGCTGAAGGTACAGCCGAGGTGGGCAGAAGAGGGTGGGGGTGGAAGGATAGGCAGGCAGGGCCTGGGCACAGCAGGAAGGGTCACCTTGGGGCAGGGTTCCTGCAGCCCTGTGGGTGTCAGCTGTGCCCCAGGCTGGTGGGACCGTCGGGTTGTGGCTCTTGGCCCCACTTCTGGAAGTGGAGCTGTCACAGGGGTTCAGCTTTACTTGGATTCCCCAGAGCCCTCCAGATGGTCTCAAGACTCATCCCCAGGCAGGGCTGGACCTGGGAGCAGCCTGGTTCTGGGACAGGGGTGGGGATGGGGACAGGCTGAGTGCATCAGTGCCCAGCACTGCCTGGGCACAGCCCACCCCCTCCTGCCCTGGTCCCTGGGCTGTCCTAGCCCATTTCAGCCCCATGCTGGGAGGGGAGGGGGGTCCCTACCAGCCTATCAACTTAACTGTGGTGTTTGTGACAAGTGCTCTCAACTGACCCTGCTGGTTACTTTTAACCCTCTCTTTGCTGCCAGCCGGAGCACGAAACTACCCCCAGGCACAAGCAGGAGGTATTCTTTCTCTGGAGTATCGTAGTCCTCATTGGTGCATCATATTGTCCATCCTTCCCAAAACAAGTCCGTCTGTCACCCTGTTTACTGGAATACAAGATGCACCGGGCCGGGGGTTGGGTGCTGGAGCAGCCCGAGGAGCAGACAGCTGGGGATCAGCTGTGGCATCTTCTATCCCACTAAGTAGGGTGGCCCTGATCGTGCCTGTGAGCAGGGCAGGAAAGCCCCTGGCCCATTGGGATGACCTGGCTTCTGCTCATGTTCCTGATCCTGCCATGTCCTCACCCTGTGTCTCCTCTCCTGTGGAGCTGGTCCCATTCTCCTGCTGGCACCCGACCCACGCTCTGCTCCTGCCTGACCCGAACTGCCTCATCCCCCCCTGCCCAGAGGCCCCCTGAGAGCTGGGCTGGGCGTCTCCAAGCACTGTGGCTGCCATCCCACCCCACAGGGGCCAAGAGGCTCTGAGCTGCCTGGAGGGACCAGCACTGACACCAGCCCTGTGCCTGCCCACCCCAAGAGGGGCTGAGCAGAGGGGGAGGCTGAGCCCGCCCTGCACAAACTGTGCCTGCGCTGGCCCCATCAGGAACGATTCATCCTGGCCTCAAATCCAGGGCTGCTCCCTGGGGGATCCCCTCTGTGAGCAGAGATCCCAGCTGGAGCTGCCACTGCCGGGGATGGGGTTGGCCACACGGGCACCACCCAGGCTCCCTGTGCAGCCCCCGGGGGTGGCACCGGCCCCAGCCCCGCCCGCCTCATCGCTTGCCCGCTGCATGTGCATGTGCTGCGCCCAGCCCAGAGGTGGGCACACCTGAGCCCTCCTCAGCTCGGACATGCGGGGCCAGGGCGGGAGCTCTCCTGAGCTCTGCTGAGCCTTCAGCAGCTGGAAAATTTGGTGGGGCTTTTCCTGGGACTCTCATGGTCTCTGCTCTGTTGGCAAGGAGGTGTCTGGGGGCCTCCTTTTGGGCCTCAGCAGAGCTTTGGGTTTGGGTTGGAGGCAGAAGCCAGGTTCCTCCTGGGAGTCGGTTTGCCCACCTCTGCGGCGGGACCAGGGGGCCACCCCGGCGCCTGTGCCCTCCCCGAGCCACACTGACACCTGAGCCCTCTCCCCTGAGCACTCTGAGCTGTTCTCTCTCCACAGCACATCAGGCCCACCCCACCTGGGGTTGGTCCAGACCTGGATCCGTGCTGGACGTTGCTGCCCAGCTCTGGGCCTCCACCCCTTTGTCAGAGCCTGCATTTCTGCTGGAAATGCCACTCACCTGCCTTACTGAGACAGAGCCTGGGCTCCCCTTGTGCCTGGCAGCAGACAACAGCATAGGCTGCTGGTGTTTCCAGCAGGGCCCCATTCCTTGCTGATCCCAAGGGAAAGCCCACTCTCCCCTCCAGGAAGCTTTAGCTTGTCCCCAGTCAGGAGGACAGAGAACCCTGGAGATGCCACGAGGCCATGCCATGCCCTTCTCCTGCCACACACATTCAGCCCCACGCTGCCCTTCTGCTGCTGCCTGCAGAGAAAGAGCTGCTCCCTCTCCTACAGTGAGACCTGCAGACCATGGTGCTCCATGACACTCCTCATTTGGCTCCTGAGACCCAGAATTGCAGCCCAGTGTGACCCCAACCCTCCTGCTGCCCCTGCTCATGCCTTTGGGCTGGGCTGCTGCTTTAACCATCGCTCTCTTCCTCTCTCCTTCCCAAGTTTTTAGACAAGCCAGAGGATGTTTTGCTGAAGCATCAGGCCAGCATCAATGAGCTGAAGCGGACCCTGAAGGAGCCCAACAGCAAACTGGTTCACAGGGACCGGGATAGGAGGCTGCCTTCCTCACCAGCCTCTTCCTCACCCAAGCACGAGGATGAAACACCAAAGGGAACCCCTGAAAAGGCCACTGAGGTTCGTTCTCCTGCTTCTCTTCCAGAGAGGATCAGAATCTGCTGGGGAGGAGTCCTTCAGCTCATGTGCTGCCCTGAGAGAGCATGGTGGGCGTGACATGCTGGGGACAAGGGTGTTGTTTCTAAGTTATTGAACCCTTTTCACTGCTGGGGGGGGTCCTCCCTGGGTACTGCAGGAAGCTGAACAGCCCTTGTCTGGAGGTGTTTCGGTGCTCTGGTGGCCCATGGAGTGGGGTTTTGCTCACTCTCCTCAGGAGCAGCCTGTGAGGCAGTGGCAGCACAGCTCCTGCCCAGGAGTGTCCCCAGCAGAGCAGGACCAGGCCTCTGTGCAGGGGTGCCCTGTGCTGCTCTCAGCAGTGGAACCTGGGTGGTGGGAGGAGGTGGAAGATGCTTGGTGCCACGCTGGCATTGCACAGCCACATCCTCCCTTCTGGGCATTCTGCACACTGGCTTTGCACTGGGCCCTTGGGGGTGACAGGAGCGCTGTAATTGGGGTGCCAGGACGAGCCCCTGGTGTGGGAGGGGTGTGGATGTGCCACTGCTGGGCTCTGGCCTGGGGCCCTGCTGAGCTCGGTGCAGGCAGCATGTGACAGGAGTGTCCCCCTGCCAGCCTGGATGCCCTGTCCCTGCCTGCTGTGCCCTCGGGGGGCTCTGAGCTGTACCCACAGCAGGGGACGTGGCTCCAGGAGGGTGGTGCCACGCGTGGGGCTGCTCTGCCCTGGCTGCCCCCTGCCATGAGGAGGGCACGGGCTCTGCGGGGAATTCGGGATGTGCCCGTGCTCCCACTGGGTTCCCAGCACTGCCCGGAGATCAGGGCTGCAGGGGGGGCTGTGGCCCCTCACAGAGCACTTGGCTGGGAAGAGGAAGAGGGGCGTTCCCCCACATTGCTTTTACCATGGACTGTATCAGGTGCAGAGATGTGAATGGAGCATCTAGAGCTGGCACAGCTGTGACCTCTGTCCATCTATCTATCCATCCCTCGATCCATTCATCCATCCACTCACTCACCTGCCCACCCTTTGTTCCTTCATTCCTTCTCAAATTCTTCCTTTCTCTCTCTCTCTCTCTCTTTCTCTCTCTCTATGTCTCTGTCTCTCTGTCTCTGTCTCCTCTCTCTCCCCGTGGGTGCTGGGGTTTCCGTGCTGGCACAGACGATGGAAGAGGACACCTTAGACGATTTTGCATCTGAGCATGGAGCTTCCCTAAGCATGGAGTCTTTCACGCAGAAAAGCCTTGTCTCCTCTCCTGAGGTTGTCACTATGCCCTTTCTTCCCCACCCCTATTCTCACCACAGGCTCCCCAGCCTGTGCCCTCTGAACAGAGCTGCCCCTGGGTGGGTCCCCTTTCTGGTGACAGGCAGGACCCCTCCTAGGACAGGGCTGCTGGTGAAACCTCTCCCCTGGCTGTTCCTGCTGGACTCTGAGATGTGTTCCTGGAGAGAGCTCCCAGCGCTGGTGTAGAGCTGTGCTGGAGCCCAGTGCTGAGGATCCCAATGGCCTGGACACCCGGGTGGCTGCTCCAGCAGCCTCAGGCTGTCCTGACTGCAGCTGGAGTTCCCTAGGCCCAGGCACCCTGACAAAGGGAGTCCTTGGAGCCATCCTTGGACCCATGCCTGTGTACAGCCAGGTCACGCTCCATCAGTGTGAGGAGTGTGAACTCTCAGCACCCCTAAACTGCAGGTTTAGCTCAGGGGAGGGGACAGCCTAGAGTGGTGCCTTCATTGAGCAGAAGCAGGCTGGGGTTTGAGCCTTGGTTGTGGTGTGGTTGGCCCCAGGGGCATGCAGTGCTGGGACACTTGTCCTGCCTGAGCACCCCAGAGAGGCAGAGGGGGAGAGGACAGGCTGGGCACACTCTTGCTCCATGTGAGTGTCCCTTAGTCCATGCAGAAGTCATTAGCACAGATAGGAGCCTGAACCTGGGCTGGCTGAAGCAATCCCCAGGAGGCAGGATGGGGGTCAAGGAGGGCTTGGGCACAGCCTGCACTTCAGCAGGGATATGGCACCTTCAGTGGAGCAGCAGCATCTCCTGGTCCATGTTGGCACACTCCCATTCCAGTATTTCTGAGCTGGAGGACAGAAAGAGCAGGTATGAGGTACATACACGTCTCTGGAGTCAGCCTTGCCCTCGGGGTGCCTGGCTTGAGCTGGGGTGCAGGTGCTAAGGTGGCCTCACCAGTGGTTTCTCTCCAGGCCTCTGTGACTGAGACTCAGCCCTGACATGTCCCCACATACCCCCACGGGCCAGAGGCTGTGGTCTCCATGAGAGATTCATGGCCCTGAGGGGGTGATGGCACAAGGACAGCACATGTGCAGAGCCTGGAGCTCTCATCACTGCTAGAAGGTCCCCTGGTGCCCATGAGGTTGGGTGGTCTGTCACTTCCCAGCCCTCTGTCCACACTCCTGCTGGAGGACAGGAACGCTGGGCTGGGCAGTGCCAGGAGCCTCTCCAGCTCCCTGGTTTGTCCCAACACCTGACTCCCTCATTATCCTTGCCTGAGGCTGTGCTTTCCTCTCAGGTGAGCTGTGTCTCCCTCAGAGCAGAGAGGAGCAGCAGGAGCACTGAGAGGAGAAGCCTCCCGTGTGCCCGGGGCTCTCCGAGGCTGAGGCCCCCATTGCAGGGGCAGAGGCTGTCTCTGCTCCCTGTTATCCTCTTTCCTTTCTGTCTCTTGTGCTGCCTAGGCTGCAGTGGGAATGGCCTCCCCATGCTCCTGTCCCAAGAGCAGATGCATAGGGAGGGAAGGAGGGCAGGGAAGTGTGAAAGTCACTTATCCCTTGGGAGGTCAAGGCTAGTCTCTGGACACACCCTTCCCAGAATCATCCCTTTTGGAGGCAGCTTTGCTGTGGTTCCATCCTCCAGCCTACTGACATCCAAAGCTCATGAACTCCCTGCTTCCCTGGGGGATGTACCCCAGCATCCAGAGATTTGCTCCAGGCTCCCCCAGAGCCCTAAGGCTCTGGAGACACAAGGACTGCCCTGATGTGGCTGGAGCTGGCACTGAGCCTGCCAGGGCAGAGTTCACACCAAGGAGGAGCTAGATGTCCCTTGAGTGGGGCTGTGCTCATCTCAAGAGTCTAAGGAGAGGGAAGAAGCTGGTTTGGAAATAAATCTGAAACTCGGGTTTTCCTGGCTGGTGAAGAGGTCCTGTCATAGATGAACACGTTCCAGGGGTCAGACTTTTTAATCTACAACATTTATCTTGGGCCTTAACTCAGAGGAGGAGCCTGAAGAAACTCATCCCCTTTGCCCAGGGAAGGTCTCCTCTGAAGGACTCTGGTTTGCAGCCAGAGAAGAGGGTTGAGAGGGCTCCGCTGAGGAGATCTGTACATGTGCCCACAAGCTGTCCATCCTTGCCCTGGCTGAGAACGGGTTCAGCAGTGGGACAGCGGGGCAGGAGCAGTAGAGAAGCTGCTGCACCCTCAGGAAAGGGCCCGGTGTTTTGGCTGAGTGTGGCTGCTGAGCGGGAGGAGCAGTGCTGAGGGAATGAGTGCCAGACACCAGCCTGGGCTGACCAGCAACCAGTGAGCCTCCCAGCTTGGGGTGACCCTGCCTGGCAGGCACTGATGGGCTCTGTTCCCATTTCCATGGACTGGGAAGGAACAAAAGCTGTGCTGGAGGCAGGTGTGGAGGAAGGGAGCTGGAGGGCAGCTGGTGCAGGGTAAGGGGCTATGGGAGAGGCTCCTGCTGCAGGGGGCTGGGGGTCAGACCCTGGTGCTCAGTGGGGCTGCCTGGCCAGGGCAGAGTCCCTGCCAAGGATCCCTCTGGCACCAGAGGAGGAGGGTGCCCTTGCTGCCCATCCCTGTGGATGTCCTGGCACTGCAAGGATCTAGTACCTCCCTGCCCTCAGGGGTGGGTTGTTGTCTTGGGGGGCCAAGGGCTGTACCCCAGCACAGCCCCTGGATGCTCCTGGGGATTTTTGGGAGCAAAGGGAATCTTGGTACAGGCAGGCAGGGGGCTGCAGTGAGGGCAGGGGGAGGGCCTGCAGCACTGTGCTGAGGAAGCTCTGCTTCCTTTGGCACCTGGCAGAGAAAGCAGCAGCTGGGAATGGCATTTTTCTGCTGGGAGCTTTTACTGATATCTCATTTCCTTGTGGGAGCTCTTCTACTAGTAACTAGTTTTCCTCCTTTCTTTCTCTCCTCTAGTATTAATTACCTTCCCTTCCCTCTCTCTGGCTCTGCCCCCTTCTGCCCCCCGTTTCCCCTCTCCAGTATCAGTCACTAGGTTTGCATTCTGGGTGCAACTGCTCCAAACATTCCCCCGGCCCCCTGCACAGGGTGAGGCTCACATTTCTGTGGATCACTATTCCTGGTTGGAGGGGGAGCAGACAGGCAGCCCCCTCCCTGGGCCTGGAGTGCATCCTAGTGCCCTTGAAGGCCATCCTTGCCCCTGCTGCAGGCTGTGCCCAGGCAGGCTGTGCCACAGGCAGTGCCAGCCCCACAGGGAGGCCAGCACTGCCCTCCTCATGTGCTGCCAGGGGTGGCTGAGCTGCCTCATGGTGCAGATGTTCTCCTGGAACTCTCTTCCCATGAGTTATTACCTGCTGTTCCAAAAGTGGCAGTATTTTAGGAGTGCTTTGTTCTGAGGCCTTTAGCTGACGTGCAGGATGAGCACATGGATGTACAGGGTGTCCCTGGCAGCAGTGACCTGGCGTCCCCTGCCAGCAGCACGGTGACATTCCCACTGTGGCTGTGCTGCAGGATGCTCTGTGGTCTTTGCTTGGTCCTGCTGCTGAGCCCATGGTTTTTTACACTTCACAGGAAACCTTTCACAGGTGACAGTTTCTGAACCCTTGGTTTCAGCATGGCTGGGTTCTGAGGAGGTATCCCTGATGAGCTGGAAAGAGGGGATGGCCTTTGGTGGAATCTCAGCTGCAGCATCTGGTAGGAAAGGGACAGGGCCTTGCTGATGGCTTCAGGTGGTTTCTTTCCCTGCTTATGCTTTTGGCAGTCTGACAAATTCTTAGGGCACATGTCTGAAGCTGAGAGTGAAGCTACCCAAAACCCAGGGTCTTGCTTCCAATGGAATCTCACCCCTGGGAATTGCCAAAGCCAGCTGAAAACAAAGGGGCAGCCAGCTGTGTTCCCCTGCCTCCAGAGACACCCTGGTGTCTGTTAATGTGTCTGCTGGGAGCTCCATTCCCACTCCTGCTACCAGGAAAGGCCCAGGTATTGCAGATGTGTCAGGGAGCCACCACCCACAGCAAAGCACTGTCCCCAAAGAGGACACTGGCTCGGTCCCTAGTGGGGCATCAGCCCCTTATTTCCAGTCCCTCTCTGCATCAATGAGTTGCCAGGCTCTTTGTACAGAGCCTCAATTCTGGCCTTGATAAGAACAATAGTAATAATAATAATAATAATAATAATACTGACAGTGGTGATGATGACAATGACGTAGCCAGCCCTGTGCCAGGCAGACCAGCTGTGCCACTCGTGCCAGCAGCAGTCGGGGCCAGGGCGTCTGATGCGTTTAACTCTTCTTGCTCCAATTGCAATACAGGGCTCGGAGCACTGGGTATTTATAGAGAGAGAAGCCCCTAGGCTGGAAGCTGTAGCTCTGAGGAAAACTCTGAGAGCCAAGACAGAAGAAGCACGAGCAGGGACCTCGGAGGGGAGCACAAGTGGGAGCCTGACGAAAGTGGAGGTGACGGTAGGGAAAGCCAAGGACGTGGCAGGCCAGGAAGAGCCGGCAGCTGAAGCCTTGGAAACGAGGAAGAGAGCCAAAATGATTGCTAGTCCCGAGGATTTTGAGTCTGTGTGGGAGGATGAGCTCTATGAGAAGGAAAGCAGGGGTGAGTCCAGCCCAGGGGCGGCACATCTGCCCGCCGAGAGCACCGAGGGGGAGCCCCAAGAGCCAGGCAAAGATGCAGCCACCAGGGAGCATGGGCTGCCTAAGCCCTGTCAGCAGCCTGAAGAGAAGCAAAGGACCAAGATTTTGGAGCCAGAGCCTTCCCAGGGAGAATGTGAGGTGCTCTCCAAGGAACGTGCTTCCACAGCCTTCAAGAAGCAGGAGGCCAAAGTGCCAACCACGGCCCCAGAGCTCTTAAAAATTAAAGTGAAGGTTGGCGACGACAGCTCAGAGACTTCTGCAACCCAGAGGATCATCTACTTAGGAGATCCAGAGGGGGAGGAGAAGGACAGTAAAACACACCTAGTCTTGGACACTGATGGGTGGCTTGGCTTGGAAGAGAGACCAGAAGCCCCAGTAAACACATCCAGGGAGGAATCCGGGCACATGTCACCCATGGCACAAGGGTTCCAACCCCTCTCCTCAGTGAGTCACCAACACAGGACAGTGTCTGGAAAACCCACTGGAGCACCGGAGCCACCTGGGATGGGCTGTGATGGGACCAGCCTGGGGGGACATCCCGGCTCAGGGTGGGAAGAGCTGTCCCTGCAGCCAGAGAAAGCACCTGGTGCTGGGGTGCCTGGAGGAGCATCTGTGGGAAGTGAAGCCCTGCTGTGTTCCCGGGAGGTGGGACCAGAGGAGACAGAGCTGCAGAGCTCAGTGGGAGGCTTGAAGCCATGTGGCCTGGCAGGGGATGGCCCCTGGGCTGAGGAGCACAGAGGGAGCCCAGCACAGTCCCCAGACACCTGCCCAGCACTGGAGGGGCTCTCGGGAAGGGTTGGAGCAGACAGTGACAGGGAGGAAAGTGCCAGAGTGGTTCTTCAGATGGAAGAGATAGAGCCCAAGTCTCCTCCATCATCAGCTGGGTCTCAGCAGGGCCACACGCACACCATGGGGCTGAAGGGGGACAAACCCAGCGCCCCTGTCCCTCCACCCCTTCCCCAGAAACCCAGCCCAATCCCTGCGGAGCCATCTCCAGGTACGGAGCCTCAGGGCACAGAGCTGTCCAGAGGGGTGGCCATGCCCCAGGGTGTGAGCCCCTCCATGGAGGTGGCTGCCATGGGCACTGATCCTGAAGCTGAAGAACAATCCCAAAATGTGGGATTTGCCTCATGGAAACCCCATCAAGGGACAAGCCGTGTTACAGGAGAATCACCCCAAAACACAGACACTGCAGCAGAGTCAATCCAGGTTAGAGACCTGGCCACCAGGGAGGTGGCCCAGGACATGGACACAGCACAGAGTAATGTCCCTGCCACTGAAGAGCCACTGCAGGAGGAGAAGGCCATGATCAAAGAGCTCTTCCAGGGCTCAGGGAAGCCAACCAGAGATGAAGGCTCTGGGATGGAAGAAGTGTCCCATGACAAAAGCCTTGGCATGGCTGAGCTGTCCCGCAAGGGAGAAGAAGCAGAACACCAGACTGAGACAATCCTCAGAGACTTGCCCCTCCACACATCAGGTCCCAAAGCACAAGAGCCACACCGGGACTTGGAGCTCAGTGTGGGACAAGATCTGCAGGGTGGGAGCCAGACAGTCACAGGAAGCAGCAGGGACAGTGACCTGGCTCTGGGACAGCCACTGCAGGCTGAGTCTCCTCCCAGAGTAGCTGCTGATGTCCCACACTCCCAGTCCCCTGCAGCAGGATTGTGCCAAGGAAGCGAGGCATCCCAGCTCTCTGCCCTGGCAAATGAAGGCGGGGCAGGGCAGCCAGGTGATGAGACTCACCCAGAAGAGCCTGGGGTGCCGGTGTGCATGGCTGGGCTGGCAGGAGCTGTGTCCCAGGAGCATGGGGACGCCACTGTGGCCCCAAGAAACCAGCAGGACAGCACGAGTTACAGGGAAACCTCCGTGGCCTCCAAGATCAAGATGTTTGAGCAAGGTGAAGTGGAGCGAAGGGCAGCCCAGGAGGGACAGGAGCGTGTGCCTGAAGCTGAGCCATCGGTGACGGCCACGGGGAAGACAAATGTGGCACAGGATGTGCCTTTGAGCACCAGCCTCGCCTCACCGCCTGCAGCGGGACCTGTGTCCAGTGTGGGCTCCTTGGCCCTTGGGCGAGGGGCTGGTTCAGGAGACACCTGCCAGCCTCAGTCCCTGCAGGAACGTGTCTCTGCTGAGCCTGAGCACGAAGAGGACAGTGCTGACCTGGCCTCGCCCGACTCCGGCTGCGAGCTCACGCTGGCCGAGGCCGTGGTAACTCCACTGCACCGTCCGGACGGGACATTCGTGCGCATGTTCTGTGGCTCTGCCCGTGTCCAGTGGCTCCTCACACATCCATTGACTGGCAGCAGGCGCTTTGCATCCCTGTCCTGTCTGTGTGTGTGGTCAGGCTTCACTGGCTGCATGCGCAGCCGCTGCCCAGTCGGTTCATCAGCTTTTGTTTTGCGCCCCCCTCCCAACATTTTGGCTCCCTGGAGAATGCCGCTCACTGAACCCAGGAGGGGCACCCGAGCTCCGTGGCCGGGAGCAGGAGAGGGCGCCGGGGGTGGCTGGAGGAGCTGAGACTGTCACAGACATGCAGCCCCAGCAGCGGCGTGCCCACGCTTCCAGCTTCACCCCTGCATTTCCTACGTTGGTTGATGCCCCTTCTTGCTTAGCTCCCACTCTGCCCTGCCTTCAGCAAGCTGGTGGCTGGCTGATGGGGTAGCTTCCCGTGCTCTTGTGAGCGCTAGAGCAGCTCCTGCAGAGTTCATTTCCTCCCGACTAACCCTTTTCTCTAATCCAGAGCAAATCTCAGGAACCAAGTGGGGAAGAAAAGGATTTATGTGACCCATCAGTAAAATCCAGCCTGAAAGAAGAGAATGTAAAGGCTGCTGTTCCAGTGGTCTCGCAGGTCTCAGTGCTGTTTTGCTAAGTGCTTCTCCCGGCAGTGTGAGCGCTCACCCCGCGGCCAGGGCTGCGCTGCCCCTCCGCTCCCCTTGCAGGGCTCTCTGTATGTATCGGTCAGACACTCACCCCTACACGTGTCTCCGGGCGTGTTCCTCGCGGCTGCTGGACACCCTGCGTTCTGCCCATACCTCTCAACCTCCCACAGTGCCGAGGGAGGGGTGTGCCGGCACAGCCCGGCCCTGGGGGCTGGCCCTGGCTGCAGACTGCGGAGCGGAGGCCAGGAGGTGGGGTTTCCTCTGGCATCGGTGGGCTTAGAGCTGTTCCTAAGGGACAACTGGGTTTGGATTTCCCATGGCTTCATGGCGAAGTGTAGCAATGGGACATGTCCCCTCCGATGGCAGAGTTGAGAGGTATGTCCATATCTGGAGAAGAGTGGATGGAGGGAGGTCATCCCCTGGCTCTGGCCTTGCTGTCAATTACACTGACCAGGTCACCGTGAGACCCACCTGAGGCCTCTGGAGGGGCAGGTGGTGTCATGGGGCAGAGTCACCCCGGGCCAGCTGTTGGGCTGGACCTCCTCCCAGGGCGATGCTCCACAGGATGCTCAGTGGAATTGGCTCACTCCTCCTCAGTGGAATTGGCACCCTCCTTTGCTTCTCCCTCACTGTGCCTGGCTGAGGGGCCTTTACCTTTCAAACTCTTCTCTCTGTCTTTCCCTTGTTTGTTTTTTTTGAGTCACTGACATTCAATAGCCCTGCGTCTGAGCTCTCTCTGAATGTCTCCTATCAGACCCATTGTTTTGCATCCATCTGCTTCCACCAGTGCACTGAAGTGCCTCCAAGCTGGCCGAGCTTTTTTTTTTCTGTCTGACCGAGCCTTTTTGAGATGATTCATTGCCAACAAACTTTTGGCACAATCCGATTGAGTCACCTTCTGTCCCCCAGCAAAGCCGCTGCTGTCAGAAAGGTTTCGGTCTCCATGCTTGAGTTGTGTTTGACTCTACTCTGTGATGTTTGCTGCAGCCTTCCTTTTCCTCCTCCTCCTCCTCCCGCCGTGTCCCCCCGGTGCTCATGGGCCCCGTCTCTCCACGATTGTGTCTCCTTCAGAGAGCGGGCGTGAGGGAGGGCCCCGAGGAGAGGGTGAAACCGCCCCGGCACAGGGCCCCCGAGAGCGACACCGGGGACGAGGAGCCCGACCAGGAGAAGGACTCGGTCTTCCTCAAGGACAACCACCTGGCCATCGAGCGCAAGTGCTCCAGCATCACGGTCAGCTCGACCTCCAGCCTGGAGGCGGAGGTGGACTTCACCGTCATCGGGGACTTCCACGGCACAGCCTTTGAGGACATCTCCCGGAGCCTGCCCGAGCTGGACAAGGACAAGAGCGAAACAGAAGATGAAGGCCTGGTTTCCTTCCAGCACACTGACAAAGTAGTTCCTGGACTGGAAGAGGATGTCAAAGGCAGGGATAAAGTCTCCCAGCCCAGCCCAGATGTCTCCCAGCCAGAGGTACACAGGGACACCATTCGCCGGGACCGGCCCGGTGCCATCGTGCCTCCGTGTCCTTGTGCCCGCCGCTGCCAGCTGGTTTGGGGAGCATGCTGGCTGCCCCCCTGTTCCTGCCTGGTGCACGCTGTGTCTGTGGTGCATGGCTCTGTCATGTGCTCCATGCCTCTGCTAACCGGGAGAAGACACTGTCACCTCTCGGTCCCTGCGTGTGGCTGCCCCGCCCTCAGCCCACGGCAGCATGTGCGCCGCAGGGAGGGCACGTGGCACTAACCCGTGGGAGCTGGCCTTGTGTCCTGCATGAACTCAGTGACCCGTCTGTGTAGAGCAGAGCCATGTGCTGCCCACTAACCTCTGGTCATGCCGGGGCTGGGAGGGATTGGCCTCGTGGAGCCACCCTGGAGCTCGTGGAGGGTCACTGTGTGCTGGGAGGGATCATAGCAGGGCTAACAAAATTGCATGTGCATGTGTGTGGGGCTGAGTGCACGCACAGGGACGGAACAGCAGAACCAGCCCCAGCTCCATGTGGCCTTGTCTCTGTGCTGGGCCAGGGCCATCTCCAGTCCAGCCACCCAGGGCAACCTCTAGCCCTACAGGTAAGTCCCCAGTGCTGGCTAGAGCTGCTGAGGCTAGTCCAGACCTAAAGCCAGGAAAGAGCTGCAGAATTGGAGGGAGCTGTTTCTGAGCCACCTGGAAACCCTGGTGTTAAGTGTCCAGTGCTGTGGCCATGGGGGATCCACTCCAGGGCCAGTGTGGGCAGGGAGCTGTTGGCTCAGGAATACTGAGCAGTGGTGAAGCATCCCCTGTGCAGAAGCCCTTGGCAGCTCCAGTTTCCTACAGCAGGACAGTGCTGGCAGCCTGTGTGCTCTGATACCCCGGGAGTACCCAGAGCCACCAGGAGCTGGTTCGGGTCACAAAATGGTTGCAGCACATGCATGAAACTGGTTTGGTGGGTCTCACTTTGCTTTTGAGGAACAGTTTGTGCTTATCCATGGTGTCTATAAATCTATCCAAAAAGTCCCAGGGACAGAGCAGCAGGCCTGATTTGAGGTGTGTGGGTCACAGGGCACTGTGGATGGTGCCTGTCTGCCCAAGGCAACAGCCCAGCCCTGCTGTTTTCCCAGGTAGGACTCAGTGTGACACTCCCAGGACATAGTGTGTGTGGCACCTGCAGAGGAGTGGGGCAGGGATGCTCTGCCAGGAGCTGGTGCACAAGGAGCACAGAATCAGAGTGGGGGGGTTGGAAGGGACCTTAAAGGTCATCTCTTTCCAGCACTGTGCCATGGACAGAGCACTCAGGGCTGTTGGCATCGTGCCCCAGGGCCTGGCTCTGCTGACTCTCTGCCGTTCCTCCTGCAGACTTCAGCTCCAAAAGCAGACACTGTGACTGTGAAGAAGCCCGAAGCAGAAGGCTCCGCTCCCCATCAGGTCAGCACCACAGACATGGCCCAGGTGATGTAGTGGCTCCCCAAAGCCCCAAAGAGGCCGAGCCCCAAGGCTCCCCAAAGCCTTAGTCCACCAAAGCGTGTCCCTGGCAGCAGCGCTGGGAGGGCAGGGGCTTTGTGGGGTGGTTGGGGGCCTCTCTTCACCCTTGGCTTGCTGAAGTCCCCAAAACACAAACTAAAGCCCAGCCAGAGATACTGTCTGAGAGCCCCTGGCCCCACCTGCCTTGCCATGTTCCACACAGGAACATCTGTAGTGGGTGACAGCCACCAGCTGTCAGTGGCCTCATGGCCCTCCCTGGCTTCCTCTGGCTGCAGGGATATGGCCACACTGTCCCTGCAAGTGTCACCCACTCCCTGGTGGCACCTCCAGGCTCACCTAGTTTCCTTTGCCCTGGCAGGTGGATGGAGGCACCCCAGGCAGCAGGGACAGCACCACCATTGCCCAGGCTGGCACCACAGAGACAGCGCTGGTGACCTCAGTAAGCAGGGCTGGCCTTCGAGGGTGGTCCCCATGCTCCAGCAGGAGTGACTGGGGCCAGCTGTGCTGGGGGGACCCTGCACCACCGGGGGTGTCTCAGGGTGACACCTGCCACATTTGCCCCATGCCAGCATGAGCCAATGTGCCCATCTGCTCTTCTTTCAGGATCATGGCACCAAGGCTGGCAAAGGGGCTGCTCCCACCACAGACCTTCGCTCCCTGTCACCGGTGAGGGGGGATGTGGTGCCACCAGCCAGGCCAAGTTGGGGAAGGCAGCCCTGTGGGGCTGGGAGTGGGTGGGATTGGTCCCACTGGACCCCCTGCTGTGTTCCCAGCACTGGTACCTGGCTGATGTGTTGGTACTGGGAAGGGCAGAAGGATGCTCATAAGGTTGGGGAGCCAGAAGTCAGGAGACCCCAACCTGTGGGCTTTTTCCTATGCCAGATCCATACCTTGAGCATCTGCCTGAGAAGGATAATTCTCAAAAATACCCCAGTCCCTGGTGGGCTGAGATGCATTTAGCCCCTGGTGTCCTGTGGGGTCACCCAAGACCACCCACAAAGTGTCCTGACTCCCAGTGGAGGTGATGGCTGCTAACCATCCTGCCCAGCACAGCCCTTCCTCTGGAATGGGATCTCTTACTCCAACTCCTCGTTTTGATGGAGTCCAGCCTGGCCAAACACCAGGTGCTGCCCCAGGGTCATCCCTTTGTGCTGCAGGGAGAGCAGAGCTGGCACTGGGGCTGGGGTACCAGTGCATCCTTCCCAGCCTTCCTTCCCAGCCTTCCCAGCCCTTGGCATGTACAGTGCAATGGACAGAGACAGAGGCAGCCTGAGAGCTCTGTGCTAGAGTGGCCCTGAGGGCATGTGGGGAAGAGCCAAAAGCAGCCATGAGACCCTCTGTCCCCTGCAGAGGCCCTTCCCAGCAGCTTGGGCCTGGGATACCTGTGGAGACCTCCCTGTCCCCCCAAGCCCTTGGTGCAGTTGGAGGCACAGCTCGGTGCCTTTTTCCCTTGCCATGCTCTCCCCTCCCGTGCTGGGCTGAGTGGGTGCATCCCAGTGGGAAGGTCCTGGCTCACTGGGAGCTGGGCTGGGGGCTCCCCCACGCTGTCCCCCTGAGTCCCCTGCTCGTGTCCCGCAGATCTCCAGCGGCTCTGCTGGGAAGGAGGTGCTCACCAGCATATTCAGCGCCACTGCAGAAACGCTCTCCACTTCCACCACCACCCACGTTACCAAGGTGAGAGCAGCTCCAGGGCTTCCTGAGGGCCACTGCAATTAGGGGGTGGGTGGATTTATATTGTGCTTGGTACAGCAGAAAGGGCCCCTCTCCTTGCAGCAAGCCAAGAGCTGTGTGCTGTCCATGGGAATGGTGATCCCACAGGGTCCTCTGTGCCCTGGGCGCTGCCTGTCCCATCCAGCCAGGTGTGACCACAGCAGGCAAGCACAGCCAGGGGTGTGCATTCAGCCAGGGGCAGGCCAGGGGTGGGAAGTGGAGACAAGGCTGCAGCAGAGGGTCTCACCCATGGCTGTTGCATCCCCAGATTAAATACATGCTCTTCTACCAGGGAACAAGGGACAGGATGAGAGGAAATGGCCTCAAGTTGTACAAGGGGAGGTTTAAATTGGATATTTGGGAGAATTTCCTCACAGAAGGGGTGGTCAGGCATTGGCACAGGCTGCCCAGGACAGTGGTGGAGTCCCATCCCTGGAGGGGTTTCAAAGATGTGTAGCTGTGGCACCTGGGGACATCCTTGGCAGTGCTGGGGGAACAGTTTGGCTTGGTGATCTCAGAGAGCTTTGCCAGCCCCAGTGATGCTGTGGTTCTATAAAGGCAGCAGCAGCTCAGTGAGCAGCAGGAGAGGCTGCTTCGTACCTGCCCCCAGCTCTTCTCCCCCACTGTAGGCTGCTGTGTGGTCACACTTCTCCCTGGGTCAAGGGCAGTGGGAGCTCTGCTGAATTACAGGGAGGCTTTGATGGGATGCTGGTGCTGTTCCTGCTCCCGTGGCAGGGTTCCCCTGCCTGGAGCTGGCTGCTGGGACGGGGGTGAGGGCTCTCCTTCTCCTCCCACAGACTGTGAAAGGGGGGTTCTCCGAGACCCGGATAGAGAAGCGCATCATCATCACGGGAGATGAAGATGTGGACCAGGACCAGGTAGGAGCAGGATGCCCTGCCTTTGCCTGGTTCTGGTGGTCCCTGGATGCAGCACTGCATGTTTCTACTTCTGGCTGAACCTGTTTACCCCTTTTGTCCAAAAACTGACCTCCAAGGCCCCAGACCTGTCCAGCAGGGCGGGTTCCCGTGGGTGCAGTGACCCTCAGGCCATCTCCCACCATGAAGCCTTGGCAAAGGTCACATCCCAGTGCAGAACAGAGTGATGGCATCACTTTTTCACAGTCATAAACACATTCATAGGTGCCCTTTCTCTGCTGAAATACTCCAGAGTGACCCAGGTCACCTCTCTCTTCCAGCACAATCACTACAGGCTGAGTCTCTCCAGGTGATGGTGTTTTGCTTCTTCCTCAGTGTCAGAGGACAAAAAGTGGCACACTTCTGTGATGAAATAACAAACACTGACAGGAGTTTTTAGGGCCACAAGGTCATTTTCTTGTGGCCTCACTTTTTGGGATTTGTCACTTAAGAAAAAAGAAAAATTAAAGAGATAAAGTAATTAAAAGGCTCTAAAATTATATTTAGAATTATAGTAATGAATTTGATAATTCCTGTCGGTTTTTCTAGTGTTTTCCTTTGCCCAGGTTTCAGTAGCACATCTATACAGAAAAATAGCAGGGAAAGGCAGCACGTGAGGGCTCCCAGTCGTGGATGAATTCCCAATCATGCTGGATTCCTATGCTGGGCTCCAGCCTCTTTGGCCAGGCTGCTCTGGGTTCTGCTCTGAACTCCTGCCTTCCTGCCCTTCTGGAATCCCACTCTGCTCCCAGGAATCCTACTCAACTGCTTTCTGCCTGCAGTCAGGGTACCTGATTGCAGGACAGGGAGGATAAATGCTCTCTTTCACCCTTCTGCTTTCCAGGCACTGGCTTTAGCAATCAAAGAGGCAAAACTCCAGCACCCTGACATGCTGGTAACCAAAGCTGTGGTGTACAGAGAAACAGAGCCCTCTCCAGAGGAAAGGGACAAGAAGCCTCAGGTAGGTGGAGAAGCTGCCAGGTGTGATTTACACCTGCTGGGTAATGGGGGTGGAACAGGTCCCCACCAGCCACAGGTGTTGGCTCTGGTGGCTCTGGGCACAGCTGCCTGGCTGTGGTTAGGAACCACTACCATGCCACCAGAAGCAATGCTGTGGGTGTCACTCTGCTCTTCTGCTCAGCACAGGGCTCTGAGGCATTTGATGTAAAAAGGAAAGAACCTGCTCGTCCCCCTGGGGTGGGAATGAAGGGACCTCAGTTTTGTGGTTTCAGAACCTACAGGTTCTGCAAAGCCAAAGTATCAGACCAGTGTTGGCAAAAATGATAATTTCTTTACAAAAACCATATAGTTTTTCAGTCCCACTCAGATCCCTAGGTTGAGTTTTTTATACATACACAGGTGTAGGCAGCAGCACACAAGGTTTGTACCTCCCTGCAGACACCCCAAAGCTGTTACAGTCCCAGACACTTCTCTTAGGGTCTCTTAGGGGCTTAGGGAGTCCTGCCCCACCCCAAAGCCCCTATTTGACCCCATTTCCCCCTATCAGGCAGGAGCTGCAGCTCCTCTGGTTTGGCACAGCCATCAGACCCCTGTGTGGGGGCAGTGGGGACAGAGGTGGAGAGGAGCGGGAATGGTTTTGGGAGCTCTGGCAGCAGCCAGGCTGCAGGTGCATTTTGAGAGGCTCCTCAGAGCTGGGATTTTCTGTTCCTTTATCATATGAAGGTTTTGAGTGGCACCTTTTAAGCCTGGAAAAGTGAGAGGCTTGTGGAGCTGCCTCGTCCTGTCCCACAGTACAGACAAGTCCAAACATTGCTGCATCCCATAGGATCCACCCAGTTTTAGTTGAATGGCTGAAAGTGAGGGAACAGCAACTCCCCCTCATGTCCTTCATGCACCAACAGCAGCCCAGTGCCTCAATTCCTGCTAATTAACAGAGCTCTTGCTAATTAAATGCAAACTGTGGCCCCAAGTGTTTGCAACGTGTCTATCCTGTGCCCTCATCCAAAGAGGAGCCTCCATGGATTGGCACTCCATGACTTGGTCCTTTCCATCTGCCTTGCACAGGAATCTTGACCAACATGTTCCTGGAACATCTGTATTCCAACCTGGAGGACAGGGAAGAAGGAGCCTTCATGCTGGATTTGTCAGCAAAATATAGACATCCTGGCTGCAATGTTCATGGCAAGAGACAAAAATTTTTAAAAAAGGAATAGCAAATATATTATATATATATATACATACATACATATATATATATATATAAACAAGAAACAAAATGCATCCTTGCACTGCTGCTATATGCTGGAAATGAATAGCAAACAATACCACCAACAAACAAAGCCAACCCTCTGCAGATAAATTGAAGAATTTCCTGGATTGGTGATCAAATCAGATTTAAAAAGTCATAATAATTACAATAATCTTGGTAACAATACAATAAGCCACCATGTTGCATGTTACATGAAAGGACACACAATCATGAGTTCATTTGTTGCACACTGAATGGAAAGGAAAACTGCTTTGCAACAAAGCAAGTAAGCAAACTGAAGTAAAAAAACACAAGCAGAAGCAAAACCATTCCCCACCTCTGGAAAGAAGAGAGAAAAACATTCAAGTTATGACCTTAGAGTTATTTTGCAATTCACAAGTGTCATTTCGCCCTTCTCATTCCATGCTGGTTTTTTGCATTTTTTGGGGGTTCTGTTAACTCTTCCCCTTCCCTTCCTTATCTTCTCTGTGCACTTGTCCAACCTCTTGTTCTCTGAAGGTATTTAGGAATGGGTTTCATTTCAAACAAAGCAAATGATATGTACATGGTTTCTCATCTCTCACGAGCAGCCTGTGGGGTTTCATATGGATGTGCATTTCAGTTCTGTATATTATTCTATATAACGGAGGGGGAGGGAGGGAACAATGCTGAAATAATTCAACAGTGCTAGTACAGACGATGCCGACATCTTTAAATTATTAACTCTTGGATTGACTGTGGTTGGTGTACTAGGAGACTCTTAGATCACACGTGGGACTCTGAGTCCTGCAAGAAGGGAACGGGAAAGGTTCTGGCCGCTGCTGGTTGGGGGGAAGGGGAGAGGGCGAGGGACAGGAATGTGCTGCTGGCTGATCTGCAGCATGTGCTGCTGTGAGGTTTGGAGGGGCAGCGGTCACCTGGAGGGCACGGAAGGCTCCAGCTCCAACAGCCGTAGGCAGGATGGGCTCCCAGCCCCCCAGAGCCACAGGATCAGCTGGGAGCCAGGTGGGAGCCGAGGGCTCGGGGCTCCCCTGCAGCCTGCAGAGCCGTGCCCGTGGGTGGGGTGGGTTTGCTTTGTGTCTGGATCCCAGTAATGGAGGTACTTGAGTTCTGTAGTAGGGTCAAAGGCAGAGGGGCTGTTTGTGCCCTGCCTCCCCCACTACCCAGAGTGTGATGGCCAAGGGCTGGGGACGGCGCTGGCAGGGCCATGGCAGTGCTCCCCCGACCTGCCTAGGGGTGGGCAGTGGAGGGACCGTGCTGTGTCCATCCCTGCAGAGTGTCTCCAGCATCCCAGGCTGCATGGGAGAGCCCAGGAGGCCTCAGTGGAGCTGCTCCCAGCTCGGCCTTCAGCCACAGGCTCCCTCCAGGGCTGCCTTTGGAAGGGGATCGTGGGCCAAGCCCAGGGCCCCGTACACTGTGAACCAGGCAGTTCGGGTAGGCTCGGAACCAAAACCAGAGAGGAAAGGAAAGAAATGGGTTTCCTTCTGGGAATTGTCTCTAGCTCCTGCAGAAACAGAAGGGCCCATGATTCTGCACCATTTTGCCTTCAGTCTCCCACCCCTGACACAGACTGTGCCCAGGACCAGGTGCGTTCTGCTGAGGCTCGCAGGATGCCTGAGCCATGAGGATGCCGTGGGCAGACCCTGCTCCCACCTTCGCTGTCCCAGGAGGGAGCTGCTCCCTGGCAGTTGCTCACCAGTTGCTCATCAGTGAGTCTGTTCTCCTGGCAGAGAGGTTTCTCCTGCAGGCGTGGAAGGCAAGAGCACAGAGCTGCTGCCAGTGCCAATGCCCAGCTTCCAGCCACGCACCTTCAGAGAGCACAGCCCCAACCTAACAGCAGTTAAGGCAGTTGCAAGGAGGCTCCTTTTCTCTCGTTTGCTTTCCCAGTGCAGCCAAGCCAGCCATGCCCAGCAGTGGCACTGCCAGGGTGGTGGAGGGCCAGCGCCTGCCCCCCGTGCTGGCGTTCACCAGCACAAGGCACAGTTCAGGGCTGGGGGAGCCCACCCAGGTCAGGCACCTCCACAGCCCCCCCAAGGCCTCTGTGCCTGCAGAGCTGCTCTGGGCACTGTGCACGATCTGGGGAGTGGAGGCTCCCGTGGGACTGAGCAGCTCACAGAGCTGGGCTCCCTGTGCGCTTGGGCTGCCGTGAGTTCCGTTTGCAGTGAGCAGCCCCTGGCTCCCGCAGCGTTTTCATGGGTGGCAGTGTCCAAAACGTTTTCTGGGTTGTTTTTTCTTTCTTAAATAAAAAAGAGAAAAGGCAAAAAAAAAGGGAAAGAAAAAACGCTCACTGCTTGTTCTCCTGGCGAGGTGTGGCTTTCTGCTGCTCAGCCCCAGCCTGCCCATCACCACACGCCATTTTAGATAGCTGGCCACTGCTTGTTTTCTTCCAGGGGCCTTTTCTGTGGAAAGGGGTGGGAGACATGAGTGCCTGTTTTTACCCAATCCCACAAATTCATTCTGAACCTGGCCTGCGATAGCATGAGTAATAATAACAGTAACAGTAATAATAATAATAATAAATATTTATTTTTATTTGAGAAGCACCTTACCAACCAACTGCAACGCTCTGTTGTTCCTTCACTAACTCTCCTTTTCTCTTCCCTTGTTCTCCCTCTCCCCCTTTGGTCATACTCCTTTTCAGTGCTCGGTGGTGTATGCGTGTGTGCTCACTGTTCTTGTATTCAATAAAAGTGAAATAAATGTGTTTGATGCGAAATCAGCCTGAGACCTCAGTGGACTCTTTCCTACTGAAAGGATGGAGAAGTGAAGGGGGAACCTTGCAACAGGGGGCACTGCACATGGAAATACCAGGCTTTGTCTAAAGAGAAAATTGTAGAAATCATGGAATCCCAGAATGGTTTGGGCTGGAAAGGAATATAAATCTCATCCTGTTCCATCCCCTGCCACAGATGGGGACACCTTTAACTAGACCAGATTGCTCCAAGCCCCATCCAACCGGGCCTTGGACACTACCAGGGATCCAGGGGCAGCCACAGCTGCTCTAGGCACCCTGTGCCAGGGCCTGCCCACCCTCACAGGGAAGAATTCCCTCCCAGTATCCCATCCAGCCCTGTCCTCTGTCAATGGAAAGCCATTTCTCTTCTCCTGGCATTCCAGGCCCTTGTCCCCAGTCCCTCTCCAGCTCTCCTGCAGCCCCTTTAGGCACTGGAAGGGGCTCTGAGCTCTCCCTGGAGCCTTCTCCTCTCCAGGTGAACACCCCCAGCTCTGCCAGCCTGGCTCAGAGCAGAGGGGCTTCAGTCCTTGGAGCATCTCCACAGCCACCTCTGGTCTCATTCCAGCATCTCCACATCCCTGTAGCTCTGCAGACCCCAGAGCTGGAGGTAGCTGTGCAGGTGGGATCTCACCTCAACAAGGGCTGATGAAGATGTTTTCAGGTCGGGAATTGGGGCTGCTGGAGCCAGGAGTGGCTTCCTGCGGCAGGGGCTGAGCCTCGGACACACGGCGGGGCGGGGAGGCGGCTGTGAGAGGGTCAGGATGCAGGGAGGTGATGGGAGCTGCCCCTCTCTGGGGACCCCGGCTCTGCTGTCCTGGGACGGCGGACGTGGTGCTGGGACAGTGTCTGTCCTGCCCAGGGGTCTGTGTGCCACAGCGAGGGTCCCCGTGCGTCTGTCCCGAGGGTCTCTCGGTCCATCAGTCCCAGGCACGGCTCTCGTCCGTCTGTCCCGCTGCGGCGGGGGGAGCACGGAGGGCCCAGGGGAATGGGAGCCAGCTGGGGGGACTGGGGACCGGCTTTGGGGACAATCAGGCAGCGGGGAGCAGCCGCCAGCCATGGAGAGACAAAGGGGAGCAGCGCCGGGCTGGGAGCCGGGGACGGGCTGGGGGAACAGGGATCGAGCCGGGGACGGGCTGGGGGAACAGGGACCGGACAGGGACGGAGCCGGGGATGGGCTAGGGGAACAGGGACCGAGCCGGGGACGGGCTGGGGGAACAGGGACCGAGCCGGGGACGGGCTGGGGAAACAGGGACCGAGCCTGGGATGGGCTGGGGGAACAGGGACCGGACAGGGACGAGGATGGAGCGAAGACGAACGCCGGGCAGAGCCCGCTGTAGCCCGGGCACCGCCGCAGCGCGGCCTGGCCCGGCTGTCCCCGCTCTCGGGCGGGGCCGGGCCGCTCCTCCCGCCGCCGGCCCGGATATCCGGGCAGGGCCGTTCCGAGCGGCTGCCGCGGCCCGGGCATGGCGGGCCCCCGGCCGGACCCCGAGCTGGCCCGGCAGCTCTTCTTCGAGGGCGCGGCCGTGGTGGTGCTGGACGTGCCCGAGGGCACCGAGTTCGGCATCGACTACAGCGCGTGGGCCGTGGGGCCGCGGTTCCGCGGCGTGAAGATGGTGCCGCCGGGGCTGCACTTCGTGCACTGCAGCGCGGCCGGCGCCGGCGGGCGGGACGCGGGGCCGCGCTCCGGCCGCTTCCTCAGCCTGCGGCGCCGCGAGGTGCGGGTGCTGCGCTGGGACCCCGCGGGCGAGGCCGTGCGGCCCGAGCCCCCCGAGCAGGGCGAGGCGCTGCGGGAGCGCCTGCGGGAGCTGGACCCCTTCCTGGGGCCCTACCCCTACGAGACGCTGAAGAAGTGGGTGTCGCTGAGCAACTTCATCAGCGAGGCGGCGGCCGAGGAGCTGCAGCCCGAGAGCGGCCAGATCTGCGCCTTCGCCGAGGTGCTGCCCGAGGCGGCGGGGCGGCACACGCGGGACCGCGCCGGGCATACGTGTGGTGTTCAATGACTGATCCTGAGTCTTCTGGGGAAAAAAGGGGAGGAAGGAAGCAAAAACCTAACTGCACTTGT
>JANRGV010000048.1:14181420-14197371 GCA_024734035.1 Alethe castanea | reverse complement strand
TAAAGATGATTGCCCCAGCTGGTTTTAAAGCTGGCCCATTAGCAGATAATGTGTGCCACAGAGATAAGGGTCACTGCTCCACCTGGCTTCAACAGATGGGGACAGAATACACATTTCTGGTCACATCCTGTATTGCAACCCAAGACAGTTTGGTAAAATCATCTTTTGTTTGAAGTGAATTTATTCTTTGCTCTAAGTCATAAAAGCCCCTTCTAACTCATTTGCTCTTTGCCTTCTTAGTTCTCTAATAAAACTGTCTCAGCAATTCTTTTTTTATGCATTAAACTTGCTGTCATTTTTATTCCTTCTTTAGATTTTACATTACAAAAAGTTTCTGTTATACATATATATCTGTGAAACCCTCCTGTCAAATCCTTATTCTTCCCAACACCCCTGGCCCACATGTCGTGTGATCCCAGGGACCCCGTGTGTGTCAGTGTCTCTGCAGAGACAGGTGGGGCTGGGGGTGGGCAGGGTGGTTTTGGGGATGGAGGGCTGTGCCTGTGTACAACAGGCAGTGCTGAACAGCCTCTCTGAGGAACCAGAGAGGTGTGGAGGAGAGGTGAGAGCCAGGACAGCTTCCCTGGAGCTGCTGGGGAGCGCTGGATGACCTCGGAGCCTCCTTCCACCCGCTCCAGGTTTGCTTGGGAAGCAGCTCCTCACAGGGTGTTGTAAAGACCAGAGCTATGAGAGAAAACATCAAAGAGAACTGGGCAAATATCTGCCAGCTGTGGCTGAGGGAACCCCCCAGACGTGGCTGGCTGGGGAGAGTGCAACCTCTGTCCTGTTCTCGTGCTGGGGCTCTGTGGGTTTGGAGATGGCCGTGGTGAGTCCCTGGCCCCCTGCTCTGTCCCTGTGTGCTCGGGCAGCTGCAGGGAAGGGGCAGGAAGGGGCTCTGTCCTCTGGGGACTGAGCAGGTTCTTCTGGAGGCCTCTGTCCCACACAAGGTTCTTAAGGCTCGTCTCTTGCCTCCTTGCATATTCAGGCTGGAACTGTTTCTTGGCTAAAGGGCTTGTGCTCCAAGTGTGGCACTTGGCACTGCCCTGGGAATTTGGGGTGAGTGGTAGAGGACAGGCTGAGGCTCCTGCTGTGGTCTGTCCCTGCCCTGTGAAGTTCCTCAGCTGTGGAGTCCTTTCTGTCCATGCCTCCATCCTCATCCCAGGGCAGGCAAAGGAGGGAGCTCCAGAGCCCTGCTGTGGTGCCTGGACCTGCTGGCAGGGTGGGCAGCCTGGCTCCAGGTGTTGGGGGGGCAGTGGGACCTTCCAAGGGTGCTTTGCTCCCTGTGTAGTGTGTCCTGGTTCTGGCAGCCTCAAGTTACACCAGGAGAGGTTTAGATCGGATATCAGGGAAAATTTCTTCGTGGCAAAGGTGATCAGGCATTGGGACAGGCTTGCCCAGGGCAGTGGTGGGGTCACCATCTCTGGAAGTGTCGAAGAAAGGTGTGGATGTGGCACTTGGGGACGTGGTTTAGTGGTGGCACTGGGAGTGCTGGTGGAACGGTTGGATTCGATGATCTTGGAGGGCTTTTCGAGCCTAAACAATTCAGTGGTACCTCACAGGTGCCTCTCAGGGACACAGTGATGGCAGGACATGGAAGGAGCAGAATTCCCTTTGCTGCTCCTGCTGCTGGGCAGCACAGCCCTGGCCCCTGAGCTGTGCCCTGAGCACAGGACACGGAACAGAGCAGCTCTGCCCAGGGAAATCTCCGTGTGTGGTGGGCAGGGGCAGCCCCATCCTGTGGCCATGCAGCCCCCCCGTGTGCAGAGCACAGAGGGGAGGAGGAGGACAGACAGGAATGCTGCTCTGCTCATGGCAGCAGCAGCTCCCAGCTGGCTGCGAGGGGAGCGCTGGGCTGGGCAGAGCTGCTCCCAGGGCACACCGTGTGCCAGGAGATCAGGAGTTGGGTAATGACAGCATTTTGTGAGCTGGGCTCAGACCAGCAGTGACCAGAGACAGCAGCAGAATTCAAGGAACAGAGCATCTCGTGAGAAAAAAATAGAGAGGGAGATGTGGGAAGGAGATAGGGAAGACTAGAGCTGGGCTGGGCTAGGGGTTGATCCATCCCAGGGAGAGGATGGGGGGTCAGGAGGTGGCTCCTCCCTTCACCTGCTCTACCTTGGCCCACCTCGAGCACTGCACCCAGCTCTGGGTGCCCAGAGCAGCTGTGGCTGCCCCTGGATCCCTGGAAGTGTCCAAGGCCAGGGTGGACAGGGCTTGGAGCAACCTGGGATAAGTGGGAAGTGTCCCTGCCCATGGCAGAGGGTGGAATGAGATGATCGTTGAAGTCTCTTCCCCCCAGAGCATTCTGTGTTGCCATGGCAGAGGGCTCCCTCTGTCATACCTGCAGTGCTGCTTGTCCCTCCTGTCAGACTCTGCTCTTCAGAGGGAGGAGGGCTTGGCACCCCAGGCCGGGCTGTTTGCAGGTTTGCTCTGAGGTTTGTGCCTTTAGCAGAATAAAGCCCTTGGACATGCAGCCCTGCCATGCCGCTGGTGCTGCCGTGCCCGGGGATGTTGGCTGCAGCAGCAGCACCGGGGGATGTCACATGCATGTCACATGCAAATGCACAGTGTGCATAATTTACCCAGCCATTAACATTAATGACCAACGGAGCCCAGCCCCTGGTAGAGACAACGAGCACCAGGACTGCTGCTGGGGCTGCTGCAGGGCTCCTTTCCCCCCCATCCCCTCCTTTCCCTCCCAGCACCACTGGGGCATTGCTGGGGTCCCACCCCGGCTGAGGGGCTGCAGGGCACCTCTGGACAGCCCCTGGCTGCTGCCCAGGGCTGCAGGAGCTCATCTGCACCTCTGCAGTTCAGCACAGCCTCTGGCCTCCCTGCCCTACCTTTCCTCCAGACACAGGGGGGGATTTTCACAGAAATGGTTTTGGGACTAAATTTTCTTTTTCTCTCTGTTGGTTGCAGCTAATCCTGGTGCCTCTTTTCCTCCATGGTGCTGGGCACCCCTGTGGGTTCCTGCCCCGTCTCTGTCCAGGTTGGCTCACGGGCACTAACAGGAGCTTGGTGTCTCCTAAAGAAAGCTCCACTCCCAGGTTTGGCACCATTCATGGATTGCAGCCCTGAGCTTATCCCAAAGGAGCTGATCCCATGGACATGGAGCCCGAGTCTGACCGCAGAGTTGTGCCAGCACAGCACAAATGAAGTGTCCTTCATTTTGGTTGGGAAAACCTTTAAGATCCAGCAGTTCTCCCAGCACTGCCAAGGAGAGCACCAGCCCCTGTCCCCAGGTGCCACAGCCACATGGGTTTTGAACATCCCCAGGGATGGGGACTCCTGCATGCCCTGGGCAGCTGTGCCAGTGCCTGAACACCCTTTCTGTGAAGAAATTTTCCCTAATTTCCAGCTTAGATTTCCCTTGGTGCAACTTGAGGTTGTTTCTCCTGTCCTGTCACTCATTACCTGAGAGAACCCCAAGCCACACCTGACTAAAACCTCCTTTTTTACTTCAAATTGTGGCCACTGTTGGAGGCAAAAAACACCCGAGAACTTCTCTGAGAGCATCCTCGAGGAGCCTGGAACTCTGAGCAGCCACAGCCTCAGGGGTGTGAGCAGCACCCAGGTGTTTGGGACACATTCCCTCAGCTCTGGCTCCCTCATCCCCAGTGATGGGGGCTCCCAGCAGGGAGAGCTGTCCCAAACTGAGGCACCCTGGAGGTTTGAGAGTGGCTGGCAGTGTGGGAGGAGCGGCTGGGAGGGCAGGATAGGGGAAGGAGAGCAAGAGGTTGTTGCATTTTGGCTATAGGAGAGGCAGAAATGATCATGCAACATAGTTCTTCATGTAATGGAGAAGCAAAAGAGAGAGAGAGAGCTTCATTCAAGAAACACTGCACTTATATAGGGTAGTACGTGCAATATAGAATAGAAAAGACTCATTGGTCCAAGAAGGCAACACCTCTTTGAAAACATGCTTTCTGCAAAACATCACGTCTCCAGCAGGTGTTTAATCATTCTTATAATTTCTTGTCCTTGAGAAAGCCCAGCCTGAGAAAGAGCTGCTTTCTTGGCCCCCAGCAGTATCTAACACAGGAGGGGATGCTGCAATGGCACTTGCAGGTTTTCCACACCTGCACATTGGGCTGGGAGGGCCCTGCAGTGCCCCAGACTGGGCTTTAGCAGGCCCCTGTGTGCACAGCCATGCTTTGCCTCTGGATTAATGGTACAGAAGTTGTGTCCCCTTGGCTCCCCTGCTTTCACCTTCCCTGTTCTTTCCTCTGCAGACACCTCAGCCTTTTTTCCTAGGAATTCTTGAATTGTTTCAACCAGAGCAAACCTCCCAGTTTTGGGGCTGGGAGGCAGGACCTGCTTTCCTCTCTAATGGCTGCACTTGAGCAACCCTTCCTTGTAGAAAATGGGAGACAATGGAGACCATCAGCCCCCATTGCAGCCTTCCTTTCTTCTGCTAATGCTTCCTAGGGAGGAGGGAAGCACCAGCTCCTGCCAGCCAGCCATGCACTTGTCATGAAAGCCCTGAAGCAGCAAAATGCTGAAGAATATCTTTGAGGTGCTTTCCAGAGGCTGGAGCGAGATGTCGCAGCTGCAGCACAAGATGCTTGGAGGAGCCCTCACGGCCAGCTCTGTGCCAGCAGCTGGGACAGCCAGGATCAGGCCCAGCCCTTCCCTTCCCCCAGGCCAGTGCTGCTCCCAGGGACGGGGCACGGCCCTGGAGGGCCCAGGGAAGCGGGAGGGAAGGTGTCTGTGTGTCACCGTCAGGTTTGTGCCGCCCTGCCAAAGCTGACCACGCACTTGAGCTCCTCCATTGATGTGCTGGCGTTTTGAACCAGGCCGGGGGACACATTTGGAGTGTGATGGTGCACCTGGGTTCCTTGCAGAGAATTCTTGCCTTTCGATGAGGAAATGAGGGTGGTCATGTGCAGGATGTCTGTGGGATGTGCTGGGGTCCTGCCTCACATTCCCGGTGGGGTTTGGAGCTCGCTGGGGCTCTGAGACCCAGCGCAAGGCTGTGTTTTCTGTGGTGGCTGCTGCACCAATCCCTGGTGGAAGCGACCCAGGGACCCCGAGCCAGGGCTGTAGGTGAAACCCCCCTGCTCTGCCCCCCTGGGCACCCCCTGCACCCCACAGCTCTGTGCAGGGCAGGAGGGGAGCGGGGCTGGGGCAGCCCAGGGAGGCTGCGGAGGCACGGCCTGCCGCACTGCATCGCTCATCCTTCTCCTCCCTGCTGCTGCCCTCGTTTGGCTGCTTTTTGTAGATGAAAAGTGGCCTTTAAAATATAGGACAAGGTCAGGCTCCCCTCCGCAGGCGGGCGGCGCGGGGCCTGGAGCCGGCAGCGCTGCAGAGAGTGCCCGGGGAGCCGGGCTGGGCAGGGACACGGCCGAGCCCAGCCCAGCCTGGGCTGCGAGCGACCTCGGAGAGCATCCCCCTGCCCTCCTGCCCGGCAGGGACACCTCCCACTGCCCCAGTCCCAGTGCCCAGCCTGGCCCTGGGCACTGCCAGGGATCCAGGGGCAGCCACAGCTGTGCCAGGGCCTGCCCACCCTCCCAGGGAACAATTCCCTCCCAGAATCTTATCTGAACCTCTCTTTCCATCTGAAACCATTGCTCCTTTCCTGTCGCTATTTGCCCGTGTAAAATGGCTTTCTCTCTTTTCCATCAGCCCCTCAGGCACTGGGAGGGCTCCAGGAGGTGCCTCCCCCTCCCAGGATGTCCCCAGAGCCAGGGCACTGGGGCTCTGCTGTCACCCCTGGCCCAGCTGAGCCCTGCAGAGGAATCTTTGCTTTCACATGAGCAGAAAATGTTCCTCCTGCTCCTCCTGGTGCTGCCAGGGTGCTGCCAGGCTTTTCTGCCGTGGTGTGAGCTGGTGAAGGGACTGACACACCAGGAGCCCAAAGCAGTGCCAGAGGGGACTCGAGGGTGCTTTCTGAAGGGGATCACCTGCATCAGAGCAGCCTGAGTCCATTTTTTTGGTACCTTTCTGCTCCTTTCCCTGCCACAGATGCTGTGGTCTGACCACCTGAACTCTCCCTGGTCTGATGGCCCAGCCTGAGCAAGCCAAGGCCAAGCATGCAAGTGAACTTCCTGGGGAGGCTTCCAAGTCCTGTGCCCTCCTTCCAAGCACGAAGATATGGAATATAAAAGGCTTGTTATTTCAAGGGGACCCCAGGGTCTAAGGCAAAGCCTCCCAGAGGCAAATGCTGAGTAGAAGCAGCCCTTCTTGATGAGAAATTTCCTCCTGACTGTCCCTGATGGCTTTCCAGGTGGATGCTAGCACTCCTATAGTGCTTTTTGCTAATGGAGAAAGATAATCCTGATGTCCTGGCCAGCACTGTGTCTGTGCAGTGCCCAGGGCTGTCCAAGCTGCTGATGACTGTTCTGTTCCTTTGGCTGCTGTGTCCTGCCAGGATCTGCTCTCTGGCTGCAGCCCCTGGTGCCCCAGGAGAGCACAGGCTGCCACCCCAGGGCTGGGGACCATCCTGTTCTCTGGGGCAGGTGGGGCTGGGCCAGAGGTGAGGGGCCAGGAGGCCAAGGGCAGCCCTGCAGCCCCGGGGGCTGGCAAGGTGCCTCCTACCTGCAGCCCTCCCATGCCAACCGCTTGGCAAAGCCCTGCCGGCGCTGGAGAGAGGAAGCAGGTGCTCAACCCAAATTAACCAGATGGAGCCAGGCCCCTGAATGTAGGACAGGGGCACCTGTGGCTCCCAGTGCTCTTGGGCAGTGTCTGAAGGGCTCAGGGATCTGAAGAGAAGTGCAAGGCCTGGCTGGTGCTTGGGCTCCTGCTCCAGAGAGGATCCAGAGGAGCACATGGATCCACAGCCATGCCAGTGGGGCCGTGCTGGGGACCCTGCTGCTGCCCAGGGCTGAGCTCACACAGGGCACCAAGGAGCTGTTCCTGTCACACAGCACAGCAGGGATGGCTTTGCTCTCTGGGCTGAGATTATTTCCACCCTGATTTCCGAGGGAAATCCGTGCCCTCAGGTTCCAGAGCCCAGGGAGAAAGCGGAGGTGGGCAGCAGCAGGCTGTGAGTGCTGGTGGCACTGCAGAGCTGTGCCCTCCTGCACGTGCCAGCCAGGTGTGCTGTGACAGCCACGTGGGTGTCCCTGTCATGGACCTGCACCATCCAGGGCAGCCAGGTGAAGCCCTGGTTGATCATTCCTCAGCAAGGATCTCCTGCCTCTGTCTCTGGCTGACACTGGGAGATATTCCCAGTCTATCTGGGAGATGGTGGCACAGTCCTGGGGTGACTGCCCATGTCTACCTGACTCTTTGCCTTGTGCCATTCCCAGGATTCCTTTTGGTCCTGCAGCCCAGAGACATTTGCCATTGACACCTCTGAAAGCCAAGAACTGTGAATTCCAGACCTGTAACTCCAGCAGGATATTCTGTTTGCACCCTTCCTCCTTTCCTCTCAGGGGATAAACCCATGGGGAAATGTGTCCCTAAATACCTGTAGGTCCATTCTGCCTCCTGGCAGGTAAAGCAAGTAAAGCAAGGCAAAGTCCTGCCTTGTCCCCAAGCTTGGGCTGTGATTCGAGCTGGGGAAGGGAAAGGATTGCCTTGACCCCCCTCCCCACCCTCCTGCCATCTCCATTTGATCCATCTGCATTTAGAAATAACGAGCCTGGTGCCTATCTGAGCCCTGGGTGGGATTTGTTATCCCAGTAGCTCCCAGTCTCCCGAACAGGTCTGAGATCCCATTTGGCTCCCACATCTTACTGGTGGCTCTCAGATCTCAAACACGAGGTACCCAGGAAGGCTCTTCTTAGATCCCATCAAACTGGGAGGCTGCCATGCCTTAGTCAAAGCCCCAGCCCAGCCTGTCTGCCTGATGTGCTGGGACAGGCTCCAAACCTGCTCTGGGTGCCCTGGAAGCAGCGCTGGGGTGGCCGTGGAGCGTTTGCCCATGGGTGGGCTGGAGCCTGACAAAGTTCATGGCTGCTGTCAGGGGGCCCTGGGGCCCTAAGTGGCTCCAGGCTGGGCTGGGGAGGTTTGCAGCTGAGCCTGGAGCCAGCTCTGGGCAGGGTCCCTGTGCTGGGGGCTCTGCTCAGGCAGTGCCAGGTGCCACAGCTGGGCAGGATCACTCTGTGCTGTGTCCTGTCCAGTTCTGTTGGCTTTCCCCACCTCTGCCCCAAACTCCTCCTGGGACATAGGGACAGCTTTTATCTGGCTGTCTAACCCAGACCAGCTTGGTTCAGAGCAAAACCCGACAGTGTATAAAACCCAGAACACAGCTTTTCACCATGCTGACTATTTTGCACAAAATATCCACAGCTACACAGGGTTTTCTCTGCTGTCTCAGGGGCACTGTTGCCACATGGCTCACCAGGGCTTATTCCTCATGCTGACACATCAAGTGAAAGAGGCAGTGGGGACAAGAGCTGCCTCCACCAGGGAGTCTGCCAAGGAGCTCTGCTGTGAAGTTCAGGCACCATCAGCCTTTATTAAACAGCATTAAACTCGTCCCCGCAGACTGACAACATGAAAATTTCATGTGGCTTTTAAGTAAGGCTGGGTGGAGCTCTTTAAACATCTACATCTCAAAAGCAACAAGGAAGAAATCTGTGCTAGGCTGGGATCTTGGGAAGGAGTACACTGGAATCCAGCAGGATGGGGTTGGATGGGAGGTGACCTGCAGTGCACTGCAGTGATTCAATCAAAACCACCTCACTTCTTCAGCAACTGCCTGATTTTGGGGCAGGGATTATAGGCAGCAGCTGCTTGTTGCAGATCTCTTTGCCTTGGAGTGAGTCCAGAAGAGGCCACAAAGATGCTCCCAGGGCTGGAGCTCCTCTGTTCTGGAGCCAGGCTGGGAGTGCTGGGGGTGCTCACCTGGAGAGGAGAAGGCTCCAGGGAGAGCTCAGAGCCCCTGGCAGGGCCTGAAGGGCTCCAGGAGAGATGGAGAGGGACTGGGGACCAGGGATGGAGGGACAGGACACAGGGAATGGCTTCCCACTGCCAGAGGACAGGGCTGGATGGGATACTGGGAGGGAATTGTTCCCTGTGAGGGTGGCAGGCCCTGGCACAGGTGCCCAGAGCAGCTGTGGCTGCCCCTGGATCCCTGGCAGTGTCCAAGGCCAGGTTGGACATTGGGGCTTGGAGTACTTGGGATAGTGGAAAACATCCCTGCCCATGGCAGGGGGTGGAACGAGATGGACTTTAAAGTCACTTCCAAACCAAACCATTTCATGATCCTTAAACAAAGGATAACACCCTCAGAGACGTGCACATACACACACACACAGGATTAAGAGCTTGTCCAGAATTCCTGGCAGAAACCCCAGAGAAAAGAGGGGCGACATTATTCCAGCAGAAAGGGGTGTCTGTGAGCCCTCAAAAGGCCTCACCAACACTCACACTATCAGAAAACCGAACATGAGCCCCAAACACACAAATCGGATCCTCCCCACAGCTGCCAACTCCTTTGGTGCACTGCTGAACTCACAGCTATGGGTTTTTCCTTGTTTTAACATGGGGAAAACCAGGATCAGGTTCCACTTTCTACCTTCCTGAGCCACTGCCACTGGAACCTGCTGGTGCTGGCAGGCAGCCCTCGGCAACACACTCTGTGCCTTCACCAATTTGGGATCTTCACAGCTGCATGTGATGGGTTTTTTAATTTTAAAATCTTATTTACAGATTTCTCAACACACACCTGTGTGTGCTCCTTTGCATTTTCCAGTCCTATACTGCCATCCTGCCATCATTTCTTAAGACAATATTCCCTCAGGGAGAACAGAGAATCACCTTATCCAATTTTCCTACACAAACAGCCCCAAAAACGCTTCAAGGTCTTTGGGCTGTGACCCCTGCACCTATTCCCTCCTTGGAAGAGGATGCCAAGAGCTTCAATCCCTTCATATCCCCAGAAACTCATTTCTCCCAATGTCCTCACCTGTTCACTGGCTGCCAGGCTGCCATGGGGAATTTACAGCTCTGTCGAAGGAGCACTGCATGAGTTAGGGCCAGGTCTGGTTGGAAATAAAAGGATCCTAACTCTAGCAGAGATAAGTCATCCTGCACCACACCGAGCCCAGGAAAAACAACAGTGAAAAAAATAATTTTAAAGGTGGAGAAAGAACCTCCCTTCTCTTGTCTGGGTTTTGGATAGATTCTGTTACAGAGAGAGGCACCCAAGGGAAAAGCTAGCATCCCTCCACCACTGTGCTGAGGGATGTGGGATACCCCCCTCCTCCAGCATTGCTGGTGTTGAACTCTCAAAGACAGCCTGTGCCCCGAAATTTCAGCTCAACATTTTGCTATAAATTGTGGGAAAAGCCAGGCACATGATAAGAAACCATCACAGGATCAAGCAGTCCAAGTGCTCGAATACCAGGTCAGGCACTGATTCCAGCTCCTGGCACATCCCCACCCCAAGCAGCCTTTGGGCCCTCACTGCTCCCGTGGATCCAGATCTGATTTATTTCACACTGTTTCAACCTATTCCAAAGACAAAATTATTCACCTCCTCCTCAGCATTTTCAGGTGCTTCCCACAACAGTGTTAAATGCTCTGCAAAACTCTTCACATCCATCTTAGCAGCCCTCCCTCCACCTCACTATTTTCCCTGTTTTACAACAGGGAGCAAAGCCCCCGGAACTTCGGCACTTCAATCTCCTCAGATAACCTTTGCTAGCAGGAGAAGAGGAAATAAGAGCACCAAACTCCATGGAGCATCCAGGGGGATGAGGATGACTTCAGGCAAGGATAAATAAACAGCTCAGACCCACAGCACCCAAAGCATGGGGTGGGATATTTAAATACTTGTATTCCAGCATCTAATTTAAGGAGCTGGTGTCCCTTGGCAAAGCTGAATGTGACAGATCTGCTTTTCCAGGACCTCACCCAAGGAGATTCCTGCCTGCAGCAGAACAAGGGGCTCTGCCAGGAGAAGCCATTCCTGATGTTCTGAGGGATAGCTGTGAGGAAACTGGAGGGAATGCTGTGGGAATGGCACCCTGAGGACCCCAGTGCTCCATCCCAGCATTCAGACATCTCCTGGGATACCCCTCGGTTCTCCCAGCTTGATTACACCAGAGAGGCACAGCAGCCCCAACATCCACACACCAACAGTCCCGTTCACAAAACCAGCCCTTCAGATCTAATTTCCAGCCTTTTCTCCCTCCCAACCATCCTCTTCTCCCCCCAGACCTCCCTTCTCCCTCCCTTTTCCAGTACACAAAAGGTCTGCTGCTAAGCAGGGGTTGCCATGAAAACAAGACAAGAGTTCAGGTGGGGAAAGCGCCCACATACCATCCTCTTCTCCCAATATAAATAAATAAGGGAGGGAAAAAAAGATAGATGTTTAGTGTCACTTGAGAGGAGCATGGAACAGAAATTATGGCAATTTCCTGTAACTGGAATCAAATGCCCAACTTTCCAGCTCGCAGCAGGGCACTGCCATTAATTCCAACACTTGTGAGAGAGCTGCTTTCCCATTAAAGGGGCCAATTTTGAGTCCATTTCCCTGATCAACAGACAGCTCCGAAATTGGGACTTGATAGATTTGATCAGGGCAGAGTTTGCACAGGTTGTGATTTTGGCGAGGAAAACTGCAAGGAAAAATTGTGCTCAAAATGCTCCAGTGATGGTGAGGGGGTGGGAGATGCCCCTCATCCTGGCACCATCCCAATTATCCCAGGCGGATATTGCTGAGCAGCAACGTGCTAAGGATGGATTAACCACTGTAAAAACAAAAATGGCATTTAATCAAGGCATAACAAAGTCCAGCTATCTCCTGCAGGCTGCCACAGGGGTTGGCAGAGCTTCCTGCAGCCCTAGCTCGGGACAGTTAAGCTGCAAAGGAACTCTGCTATCCAGGACCTGATTCCTGCAGTTTGCTCCTCAGTGTTTCCACATAAAGGATCAATTCCTGCACAGCAAATACCCCAGGATATTTGGGGAAGCTGCTGCACCAGGATGTTCATGGAGGTATTGCAGACAGACTGATGGATGATTGCCAGCAGCAGCATGGAATGATCCTCCTGCAGACTGAAGGTCCTGGAGCTCCAGACTGGAAAGGAGGGAGTGCATGGAGAAGGTGGCATCACTTTTTCTGCCCTGTCCCAGCCTAAGCCAGCATCTCACCAGCCCTGCCTGAAAATCAGGAGTCCAGCTTGCCTCATTACAGCTCTGGGGCAGGGATATTTGGGAACAGACAGCCCTTCCTCTACTCCCCATCCCACAGCAAGCCATACCCATGCCATCCCTCCTGGAAAGGGCTGAAATCCCCTCGGGATGGGAAGCAGGATCATAACTCCCGCCACAAAGGATGAATATTCATTTCAGCACTAAGTCCCCTATCAGGACTCCCAGGCAGGTGGTATTACAGCTGGATCCCCAGAGAGTTTTGTCTCATTCTCTGGAAGCAAAGCCCTGACTTGGAGACACAATAACTCACTTAAGGAGAGATAATTCTCTCTACCAGGGAATTGGAAGTGCAGCAGGAAGGCGACACTCAAATGACAGCCTGGCAATGGCACTCGTGTCTCTCCTTGTCCACTCCCTCATGCTGGCAGGGCACAGCCACAATTCCCTGTATCAGCTACAGGTTTGGAGGTGGGATATAAAGAGGGACAAAGAATTCCTTGCTATTCCTTTGGAGTCAGGACACCCGAGCAAGAAAAAAAGCCCTTTTGCAGGCTTGTGCCAGGCTCCCCAGTGCCAGTACCTAATGAAAACATTTGCAATTACAATGATAATATTATGATTTTAAAAGGAATTAGATTCTGCTGACCTAAATATTAACCATGCAGAGAGTCAGGGCTTTGTGGACTTCTATAAAGAACATTGCACAGTTCCTTTCCAAGAATTTACAGGAGCAGGGGATAGGAGGGGGAGCAATGCCACAGAAACCCACACACCACCCCTCACCCCCAGCACTGCAGGTGCAATGTGCTGCCTCAGTTTCCCCACCTTTAAAAAAAGAATGAATGGAAAATAAACATTGAGAGAATGGAATATTTTTTCCCTTTAAAAAAAAAAAAAAAAAAGAAGTGGCAATCATCAGCAAAAGATGTTTCCCTCATCTGACATTGGAGAGAATTAAACTGCTGAGCAGTTGTGACAGGTGCTGTAACAGCAGCATTCATTATCAGGTTGGTTCTGTTCAGTGCTCCTCACTCACGTGCTCCTCCCTAGAGAGACTGCATTGCTCCTGCTTTACTCCAGCTTTACTTCTGCTTTACTCCTCCTCAGACATGGCACTGACTATGATGCCTCAAACCCAATCATTGATGCCACAGCATCGCCACAGGAGTGGAGCTGAATGTCCCATCCTGCCAGGCCCTGTCAGCTGGTGTGTCACAGAATTGTCACAGAATCCCAGGATGGTTTTGGTGGGAAGTAACCATGGACTCCATCCCATTCCAACCCCTCTGCCATGGGCAGGGACACCTTCCACTGTCCCAGGCTGCTCCAAGACCTGTCCAGCCTGGCCCTGGGCACTTCCAGGGACCCAGGGACAGCCACAGCTTCTCTGGGCACCCTGTGCCAGGGCCTCACCACCCTCATAGGGAAGAATTTTTTCCTAACACTCAATCTAAACCTGCTCTCTGTCAGTTTAAAGCCATTCCCCCTTGTCTTTTCACTCCATGCTGCTGTAAACTGTCTCTCTCCCTCTTCCTTGCAGGGTCCCTTTGGGCATTGCAAGGCCACAATGAGGTCACCCCAAAGCCTTTTCCAGGCTGAACAATCCCAATTCCCTCAGCCTTTCCTCCCAGCAAAGCTGCTCCATCCCTCTGACCATCCTGGTGCCTCTCTGGACTGGCTCCAGCAGCTCCAGCTCCTTCCTGTGCTGTTCCTCCTTCTCTGGGGATCCCAGAGAGCTGCTGGTACAAACTGTGCACCCACATGAGAACACAAAGGTGAGGAATTCACTGCTCTTACAGGCTCAGCTACCCAGAGCAATGACCCTTCTTACCTTTGGGATAAATGCTGCATCCCTGAGGAGCTGATGGCCAGCTCATAATAATAATGAATAATGGTAATGTGAATAATGAATAATGATAATGTGAATAATGAATAATGTGAATAAATGCTCTTTCCAGGGGGAAACACGATGGGTATCAGCAATCCAGAAAGAGCTGCTGATTCCAGCCACTCCAGCACTACACCTGAAGTGGATCTCTCATCCCAAAGGGAATCTCTGAGCTCTGTGAGGAGGAAAGCAGAATGTTCTGTATCACTGACCTGACCTTTTTTCCATGCTGCTGTTTACTCACAAGAATAAACAGCAGGACAGAGATCTTCAGTGTCCAAGCAGAAAGGTTAAAGGGAAACAATGGACTGGAAATTTGGATGTAGGACAGATTGAAACGTAGCAGCTGAAAAGGAAATATGTATTTACATGTTGAGGCACAGACAAGAAAAATATGTTAGGTTTGAAAAAGATACAGGGTGGATTGAGAAATCCAGTGCAGTGAAAGCCAGCATTAAAAAGAATAAAATTCAGAAACAAACATAATATAGCCATTCCAGCATTGCAGATGGATCATGGAAGAGTTTGGATTATGGAAGTTCATTTTTGCCCTGAAATTTATCCAAATTTGTAAATCTCTGAATTCAACCTCTTTTTCTCAGCTTGAAAAATTGTTTCCCAGCAAGTGTTTGGAGGGGATGTGTACTTTACTAATGGCTTATTTTAGATCTGGACAACTTAATGATTGCCTTTACATTTCCAAAATAAAACCCAACACTGGGTAAAAACCAAGTTTCTCTTTCTGATTTTTCAAAGAGATTTGTCTCCAAGATTTTTGATTTATGTCACTGACTTTATGAATCATTCCTGAAACTTTGTTTCAGGCTTGAAGAACCTCCAGGATGTTGGTATTTGAGATTTTTGAGGTGTAAATAAAGGATCAGAAAAGAGGGAGAAATGAAAGAAGTTGAAAAAATATATTGAAGGGAATTCCATTTATGAGAGGGCAAATATGTTCATTTCCCATGTGAATATATGATGAATTTAAAAAAGAATTCAAATTTCAGCAAATATTTCGACTCTCTACACCAAGCTTTTTCATTCTGGGGTTCAAAAGTGATGTGAATTTTCAAATTTGCCTCCTGAATTTTCCTGTAGTATTCTGGAAATATTTAGGTTAGGCAAGGGGTTGCCATTCAAGACCATTATCCCTGAGAAGCACCTTCCACAATTTCTGATTTTCTCCATAAACAGGATAAATTCTATTTAAATTTTCTGCATAGACAGGATAAATCCTGTCTTTGGAGACAGGACTGAATTAAATGACACATCCACAAGAATTGTGCAGGTTTTTTAACTCTATATGTTGTTTTAAGCACCAGAGTAGACAGATTTTGAGGCAGAGAACAATTTCTATGCTGGGTGCTCTACAGGAGGCCAGAGGAGGGAGTGAGACACTCACAAGGGAAGAACCTTTTTGGAAATCAGTTAATCACAAAAAAGACTTTGGTTTTGGGGTGGATTCACCCATACTTGGAATTTATGTAAAGGGGTTAGAGTTATATTATATTAACAAGTAAAATTCACTGGGCATTGCTTTTTGTCCTTCACTGACACCTCCTGTGTGCCCAAACTCCTGAACCCTCCACACTCCATACTGAGAAATCCCGGAAGGTTACAGGAATGTTCCTGATGCAGCCTGGTTTTTTTCTGTCTGATATTTCTGAGAGAATGAAGAGAATCCCTGGGTGCAGTTTAGCTGCTCCATCTCTGCAGCTGAGATATTGCCTGACCAAAGCACACAGCTTCCATCTATCACACACACAAACTCCAGGGACTGTGCACAGACACCCCTGAGTGAGCCTCTTGTTATAAATGTATGACATGTTGTTGGCTTTTTGCAGGTATCAGGGTAAATGCTGTATGTGTAATGTTAAAATAGCATTTCTATATGGATATAGTCTTTGTCAATAGTAAAAGTTAGACATAAGCTTTTTAGAGATAGTATGCTTAAACTACCTGCCTAGTCAAGATAACAGCCCATGAACAGGTGATGGGGACCCCGCAGC
>JANRGV010000048.1:14125000-14149569 GCA_024734035.1 Alethe castanea | reverse complement strand
GGGCAGGGGGGCAGAGAAGGGGAGGAGGACAGGGGGGCAGAGCAGGGGGACAGAGCAGGGGAACAGAGCAGGGGGGACAGAGCAGGGCAGCAGCCCACCGGGGCTGGCCCTGTGAGGGCCCTGTCCCCCACAGCCACCTGCGTCCCCCATTTCGCTGCCCAGCTCTGGCCAGGGCTGTCAGCTCGTGCCAGGCTGCCAGGGGCTGGGCTGGCTCCCGTTTGCTCTTGGATGGAGTTCAAGGAGCTGATTCGGAGCTCAGCAGGGTTTTTCTTGCCCTGCTTCCAGGGGAGATCCTGCCCAGGATCCGCAGCTGGCTGTGCTGGACGAGCCCCGCTGGGGTGGGCAGCCCCTCACAGCCCCTGAGAGAGAAGGATGGGCTGTGCTGGGCACCCCGGGCTGCCTCAGCATCACCCACCTCCCTCCAGGAGCCTGTTGGAGGGGGACTCTGGTCACACCCACTGGGACAAAGGGGCTGCAGGAGAACTCAGGCTGTTACTGGGGTGGTCAGGGGCAGTCCTTTCGGGCAGTGAGGCTGCTTTGTTAGTCTCATTTTGGGGGTGTGTTTAGCTCTGTGCAGACTAAACAGGGGTGAAGGTGAAGGTTCTGCTCAGGTCTGTGAGGGAAGCCCTTGGCTCAAGGTTTGAGGCACTGAAAGCTGGGTTCCTGCAGCAGAGTTTACTGAAGCCACACTCCAGGGCTTGGCACCAAGCTCCTGCAGCCCGGGCTGGGCATGTGCTGCTCTCCATGGCAGGGTTTGCAGGTGTTTGTTCCTCACCTCGTCCCTGCTCATAGCTCTGCTCTGGGAGGTCCCTTGTGCCCCTCTGTGGGCAGAGTCTGTGGCTACACCAACCACGCAGCTCCCAGTGGACACTGCTGTGGGCTCTGTGTGTGACCCCATGGTTTGGGTGTGCAGAAGGTCCTGAGCCTCTTCTTGCTGCAGAGATGTTGTAGAGGGAAGGTTCCCACCGTGCTGAGCCCTCCCATGCCAGCTCTGGCTCTGTTCAGGAAGGCTCCCATGGATGTCAGCCTTTCCTGTGCGTGTCTGGTGGCTCTGGACCATGGGCTGTCAGGAACATTGTCTTTCCTGAGAGCTTTGCCCAAATGAGGCCCAGCTGCAGCTCTTGGCCAAGACAGCAAAGCTGCTGCAAGAAGGGACAGCACAACTTCCAGAGCTGTTATGGAGGTCTTGTGGCAGAGGGTTGGAACTAGATGATATTTAAGATCCTTTCCGACCCAAACCAGTCTCTGATCCCATGATTCTATGGTCTTGGTGGATTTTAAGCCCTCTGGGGGAGAAGGGGTTGAGGGGCAAAGAGACAGGCAGCCCCAAACCTACTCTGCTGGCTGTGGGATGGTTCAGATGTTCCTGGGCCTGCCTTCTGCAGTCCCTGGGATATGTGGACCCTTCTGCACGTCTCATGATCGACTCTGGCAGGGAAGGACCCCATTTCCTCAGGTCTCCAACAGCTGCCTTGGGGTTTGGTGTCCCTTGTATCTCCTGTGCTGTCCACAGGGCTGTTGCTGAGGGCTTGCAGGAGCTGAGCTCTCTGCAGGAGCTTTGAGGTGACACTTGTGCTCAGCAGGAGTGGTAAGGCCTGGGATGAGCATCATGAGAGTCCCCTTACGTCAAGTATTTAATATCCCAGTCCCTGAGCTGTTTGTCTCCATGTGTCTCTGCAGGACAGGGACCACCTACACCATTTTCCCTGGCAGGTGACAGACGGTGACAGCACCAGGCTCCAGCCATTCCAGGGGGGCTGGACAGCCTGGCTGGGGGCTGGAAGGCTTGAATCACCTCCCCACTGCTTCCCTCTCAGCTGGGCTGAAGTATTTCCATCATCCACAGTGTCTCAGGGCCTGGTAGAGCAGCAGGTGCTGGAGGTGTCACTGATTCCTCACACTGGGTCTTGGGGTGGTCCAGCTGATGGCCGGGAGTGGGCAGGGAGCAGCTTCCCTTCGCTGGCTGAGCTCCCCACCCGCAGCGAGCCTCCCTGGGCTGTTCCAGGGCATCCCCTCGTGCCCTGAGGAGCCTCTCTTGGTGCCTGGGGTCCCCGTGGGGAGGGCAGACATGAGCTGGTTGTGTGCCAGCCTGCTTTGGGTCAGACCAGAGTCCTCGGCTGCAGCCGCAGGGACCCTCCCAGTTTGTTTGGGTAGTGCCAGTGCTTTCCACCATTTCCTCAGCTCCGTGCTCCCTTGGCTCAGCTCGCTGCCCAGCTCTTGCTCTGTGCCCACTGACCACAGTGCTCTCCAGGCACCCAGGGCTGTCCCAGGGCTGTCCCAGCCCTGCCACGCTCTGTCCTTCACCCTCGGGGGTGGCTGAGCCTTCCCGGGGTGGGCAGGGTGCGTCCTGCTGCTCCAGCAGCACACAGCACCCCCGTGGTATTTATAGGCTCCAAAATGTTATTTCCCTGCCAAAGTATTACGGAAATAGGCTCAGTGTGTGTCATAGGAGAGAGGATTTTAATGGCACAGTTTTCGCTGCGGGAGTGAGGGTGACACTCCCGCGCTGTTTTCCTTGACCGATCAATCCTTCCCGTGGTGGAGATGGGGTGGCTGCTCTGGGCTTCAGCTGGGGCAAGTCCTGCATGTGGGCACCACAGCCAGGGGACAGGGACCTGCTGCCTTGCCCCAGAGACCACCTCCCTGCTGGGGCAGCCGGGGCTCAGGGCTGGGGTTAGGACTGAACAGGCACAGTTGATGGACAAGGTCCTTTGTCCAGTGATTTTCTTGTTCTGAACAGTTTGAGGTGATTTTCTGAACAATCAGAAAGGACTGGTTTGGCTTTTCTAAATAGCCCACCCTCCTGTCTCAGCTGGGCACTGCTGCTAGTTTGGGAAGAGCTCAAAGTCCAGTGACAGTGATGTGTTAGGAGGTGTTTCAGCTGGCTGGAGAGCGGAGCATTTCTCAGCTGTCAGCTCACAGCCTCTGGAACTGCTCCCTGCCTGTTGTGCCTGCTGGGGAAAAAGCCTCTGGGATGGGAAAACCAGTTCATGGCAGGCCGAGGTTTGGATTGTGCTTTCCAAGCAGGATACTGGATGTATGGAGGGGGATGGACAGACAGACCTTCACAGCACAGAGGGGTGTCCTGCCCCTGCTCGGCATGGACAGTGACACTCCCTGAGGGGGCCATGCTCATGGAAGGGGTGATGCTCCCAGGAGTTGTGTGCCTGCATGATGAGGCAGAAGGGGTGGGCAGGAACAGGGCACCCAAGCCCCCCATGAGCTCCTCAGTCCTTTCCTGGGACTGGCCAGGCTCAGGAGTCCTGTCCCCAGCCCTGAGCAGGGGCTGGGAGCAGGGGACAGCCACCCTCCCACTGCCCACTCAGGAGCAGTGGGGGCCTGGCTGGGCTCAGGGCCCCCTGTGTGACCTGGGAACAGGAGGCTGCTGCACACTGGGCTCCCTAGGTTTGGGGACCCAAGGAATAGAGTGAGGCCTCAGAACTGCAGCAGCTTGTGCCCCTGTCACCCGCATGTCTCCTGTCCTCTGCTTGGAGCTGTGAGCTGGGGATGGAAATCTTCCCCTCCTGTGGCTCCCCAGCAGCCCCTGGCACTGCCCACCTGAGGTGAGGGCAGCCCCACTCCTGGGGCTGTGCCCAGGGGTCAGTGCCCCCCTCCAGCCCCCTGGCAGTGCTTCCCACAGGCACAAGGGCCAGGTTCTGCAGAGACAGCTTGGGAACTGGGAACCGCTGAGCTGGAGAAAAACGCCCTTCCCACACAGCCCAGCCTGTCCTCCTCCCTGCCTCCCTGCCTCCCTGCCCGGCGCTGCCCTGGGGAGCTGCAGCTCACAGCCTGCTGCTGGATGGACACACCTGAGCTCCAGGGCAGGCACTGGGATGCCATGGGCATCCCCTGGCCCGGCCCTCCTGCCCACAAGTCCCCTTTGCCTCCTGCCTTTGGGGACAGGGTGCTTTGGTGGGACTGTGGCAGTGCTGGGGGCTGAATTCCTGCCCACCCCCATGCTGCCCTCGGCCTTTCCACCCCGCGATTTTCCAGCAGTCGTTCCCCTCTTGGGTGGCTGCTTATCCCGAGATCAGTGCTGAGCGCTCTCCTCCTCCTCCTCCTCCTCCTCCTCCTCCGTGCTGCACTGTCCCTTAGGACGGACCATTCAGCCTGCTCCTCCTCCTCCTTTTCCACTTCATTAATGAGTCTCTTTGCACTAAGGAGTCGTGATAGCTGCCGGGGGACCTGGGAGGGCTGTGCAGAGCGGTGGGGAGGCCACCAGCCCAGCTCCTGGGATTTAGGATGCTGGGCACTGGGGCTGGGATGCTGCAGGGCTGGCCAAACCCCTGGCACAGCACCAGGGGGAATAGGGGGGGGACAGTCAGGAGTCTTTTGCCCACATGCAGTGACAGGAGGCAGAGAAAGCAGCTTGGGGCAGCTCCAGCTGCCCTGTTGTGGTTTTTCCCCCGTTTCTGCCATCCAGGGTGCTCCTCACCCTGCTGCAGGGCTCCTCCTTTGGGGGTGTCATGGGCAGGGGGTGGCCCCTGATGCTCCCACAGAGGCCTGTGGATCTCACAGGAGATTTCCACTGGCCCTGGTAGCCTTCAGATCCCAAGGGCTGCAGGTGGCAGAGGGTGGGGGTCCTGGGCAGCCCCAGCAGCCCCCAGCCCCACACCCAGCACCCGTCCCAGCACGTGCCCGCTGGCAGCACAAGTGTGACACCTACACGTGGTGCCTCACTGAAGAAGATGGACTTTGCAAACACGTTCTGTGGGCATTGCTTTAATTTCCCAGTGTCTCAACACTCTCCCAAACCTGAGAAACTGAGATGGTTTCTGCTCTGCGGAGAGGGAGGCTCCTGTTGTCGCACTCTCACATACGCACGCATCACACACACACAGAGACTCTGATTCCTCTCCCTTCCCACTTTCCTCCTCCAAATGACTTCAAACACTTTATGAAAATGTTATTTTCTCCCAAACTGTTGCCTTTCTGCCTTGCTCTCCTGAGCAGCCTGTTGGCTTTCCCTGGGCTCCCAGTGTGCAGGAGTAAGGATGTCCCTGCAGAAGGGGGAAGGTGCTGGGGGGGCTGAGCTGTGCTGGGGGGGGAACACCAAACCTGCCTGTACTTCTAGTGGGGCTCATCTGATCCTTCAGAGTTGCTCTGGATTGAATCACTGAATCCAGAATGGGATTGAAAGGGTTGAAAGGACATCACAGACCATCCAGCCCCATCTGCCTGCCATGGGCAGGGACACCTTCCAGTCGATCAGGTTGCTCCAAGCCCCATCCATCCTGGCCTTGGACACTTCCAGGGGTGGGACAGCCACAGCTTCTCTGGGCACCCTCTGCCAGGGCCTCAGCATCCTCACAGGGAAGAATTTTTTCCAAAAATCCAGTGCAATAGAGCAAAGCCCTGCTGCAAGGTAGTGCACTGAGACACAGCTCAGAGGTGCTCTGCACGATGTCGTGGGGGTCCTGTTCTCCAGGGGCACGTGGGAAGATGCCCCAGCCCCGTGGCAGCCTGAGTTGCCCAGGCAGGACGTGTTTCCCCTGTCCATGGCTGGCTGTGCTCTCAGAGCCTCCTCTGGGCTGGCAGGGCCCCGGGCCAGGCTGGAGGAGGGCTGGAGTGAGCCCCTCTGCTGCCTGTGGCAGGGGCTGACTCACGGCGCTCTCCAGTCACAAGCAGATGGATGATTTGATCGCCTAGCAACCGAAATAAGTCACAGATTAAACCATCATCCCCCTGGGTGGCAGGGGCCAGGCAGCCCCCAGCCACTCCTCAGCCCCTGGGCTTCCCTGGGATGGGGCTGGGGGAGCAGGACCGTGCCTGGCACCCACACCCCAGCATCAGTGGCTCCAGGGCTGAGCTGGCTGCAAGGAGGGAGGGGCTCCCCCAGCACCAGCTCCCAGGAATGTCCAAGGGGCATCTCCAAGCATGCACAGAGGGACCAGGTCTCTGGCACCTTTTGGACAGGCTGCTGGCAGTCTGGAGCATCCAGAGATCCTCTACCAGGAGAGAGAGGGGCTTGTGCCAGGACCTCCAGAGTGAAGTTTCTGGGAGATTGGACATTGAGAACTCTGGATGGGATCCACTGACCCCTTGTCACCCCCTCCACCACCAGCTCTGAGTGTCCTTGGCTCCAGCCCAGTCCCTTGCCTGGTACTGTCCAAGCCAGAGAATAATCCCAGCATAGTGTGTTCATTCCAGTTGCTCCATCATGTGCAGGAGGATTTTGCTCCTGGCAGAGCCCTGGTGCTGCCTGAGGTGGCATTTACCTCCTGATGTTTCCAGCCACCCCCAGAGGATCTTGGCACAGGGCTGCTATCCTGGCAGTGCCCAAGGCCAGGCTGGATGGGGCTGGAGCAGCCTGGGACAGTGGGAGGTGTCCCTGCCATGGCAGGGGATGGCACTGGATGGGCTTTAGGATCCCTTCTAATCCAAACCATTCTGGGATTCTGTGATCCTACCACAGCCCTGAGGGGGATGGGCCCTCCTGGGGCAGGGGCTGAGCTGAGCTGGAAAGCAAGTGCTGAGCAGGGAGAGGGCAGGAGGAGGTGTGAGGACACTGCCAGGTTTGGGATGCTGGACCCTGCTGGGCTGGCTCCTGTCCCCATGGCAGCACTCTGCTGTCTGGACCTTGTGGCAGTGTGGGATCGCTCACAGCCTCCGGGGAGCCCAGTATGAGCCAGGCCAGGGTCTGGAGGGTGTGGTGGAGTCAGCAATCCCTCTCAAGTGCCCAGAGCCATGCAGCCATCCCTGCCCAGAAGGAAGCTCCCATCCGGGCTGTGCCAGGCCGTGCTGGTGCGGAGCTGTGCCACTTTCTCCTGCGGCTGGAGGCGGCAGGGCCATCCCAGTGCCAGCCTGGGGCCATCCCAGTGCCAGCCTGGGGCCATCCCAGTGCCAGTGCCAGCCTGGGGCCATCCCAGTGCCAGCCTGGGGCCATCCCAGTGCCAGTGCCAGTCTGGGGCCATCCCTGTGCCAGTCTGGGACCATCCCAGTGCCACTCTGGGGCCATCCCAGTGCCAGCCTGGGACCATCCCAGTGCCACTCTGGGGCCATCCCAGTGCCAGCCTGGGACCATCCCAGTGCCAGCCTGGGGCCATCCCAGTGCCAGTCTGGGACCATCCCAGTGCCAGCCTGGGGCCATCCCAGTGCCAGTGCCAGCCTGGGGCCATCCCAGTGCCATCCTGGGGCCATCCCAGTGCCAGTGCCAGCCTGGGGCCATCCCAGTGCCAGTCCGGGACCATCCCAGTGCCATCCTGGGGCCATCCCAGTGCCAGCCTGGGACCATCCCAGTGCCAGTGCCAGTCTGAGGCCATCCCAGTGCCAGCCTGGTGCCATCCCAGTGCCAGTGCCAGTCTGGGGCCATCCCAGTTGCCAGTGCCAGCTTGGTGCCATTCCAGTGCCAGTGCCAGTCTGAGGCCATCCCAGTGCCAGCCTGGTGCCAGCGTGGCGCTGCCAGGCCCAAAGCAGGGCTCAGGAAGTAGGGCAGCCCAGCTGGCAGCTGCTCTTTGTGGGACACTGCTGGTATAATTAGATGAGCCGCCCTGTTCCATGCCCCCGGGAGCCCGCAGCCCTACTTTGGTGGCACTGCTTGTCCCAGTGAAGGTGAGCCATTTCCAGCAGGGAGCCCTGCTGGCTGCACTCCTCCCTCACTGCCCCCTGCCTGGCTGAGCGTGTGTCCCCTCCTCTGCTGGGGGTTTGGTGGCTTTGGGAGACCCTGCTGACCTGCAGGAGGGGGTCAGGGAGGTGGTGGTGGCAGGAGCTGGGGCAGCCCCTCATCCCACTGGGGATCATCCCATTTACCAGCCTGTGGGATGAGGTGACCAAATCCAGTGCCTGCCCCAGCTGCAGGACATGGGACTGGCCTTGGAGCCAAAGCCCCACAGGCAAGCCAGGGATCAGAGGGGTCACTCTGAGTCAGGCTTTGGCCTCATTGGAGAACACCTCAAACTGCATCTGCTGTGCCTCTGGAGAGCCCTGTCCCCCTGAACACCCGTGCTGGTGCTCAGAAATGCCAATGCCTGAGGCACCCAGCATGGCTGGGCATCTCTGCCCCAGAGCATTCCACACATCCCAGGGCACACACTCCAGCACTGCTCATCCCCGTGAAGACGAGTTGTATTTGGGAATTACCAGCTGGAGCTGTGTCAGAGGGGTTTAGGGTGGGTATCAGGAAAGGCTGTTCCCCAGAGGTGCTGGCACTGCCCAGGCTCCCCAGGGAACGGGCACGGCCCCGAGGCTGCCAGAGCTCCAGGAGCGTTTGGACAGCGCTGCCAGGGATGCTCAGGGTGGGGTTCTTGGGGTGTCTGTGCAGGAACAGGGACTCAGTGATCCTTGTGGGTCCCTTCCAAATCAGGATATTCTCTGGTTCTGTAGGTACACCTGCTTTGTGATTCTGACCTCAAAATCATCAAATCCAGCCATTTTTGCCCCTGCCAAGGAGCCAGGAATGTGTTTGGCATCCCCATTCCTCCAGCCTCTTCCGTAGGAATGGGCTCAGACCAAGCCAGGTCCATCGGGATCTCTCTGTCAGGCTCCCATCTTGGTCCAGGGTAGATCTGTGGGTGCTCCAGGAGCATGCCATAGCCTGTGGCAGGAGCAGCCAAGGCTCTGTGGACAGAGACAAATTTCAGAGAAAGCTAAGAGGAATTTTATTTCCACAAACGTCTGTTTACACTGAGCTACTGGCTTCCACTGGAGTTGGGAAGCTGCTGTAACCCTCCTGTCTCAGAGGGGTGTGAAGGGATATTCCCTGTGCTTTGGGCTCAGGGCTGGGCTCCTGGAGCTGTTCTCCTGGCAGTGAGAGGGGCAGGAGGGAGAAGAGCTTCTCCCACCGGGGGAAGGGAGTCACCCCCTGAGAGGTGCCTGGGGCTGTGGGAGCAGTGCTAGAGGAGCAGGGGTGGCAGCAGGACTGGGTGCTGCTGAGGGCTCCCATGGCACAGAGCATCTCCTGCCCCTGGCAGTGCTGCCAGAGGCTGGGGCAGGCTGGAGGGAGAGGCATTTTTGGTTGGAAAGACAGAATGGTGAAGAGCAAACCACCAGTATGGCTGGAGAGGACTCAGCTCTGCCCTGGACGCAGCTCAGACACCTCTCAAAGGGGGTCTCAGTGGGGTCTTTGTGCCAGGGAGAGCCCCAGGCCACCCCTCACCTGGACCACCCCTCACCCAGACCACCCCTCACCCAAACCATCCATCACCCAGGCCCAGCATGGAGCCCTCAGAGCCATTCCTGCTCCTCCTTCACTCTGCAGGGATGGGACACTTTCTGCTCAGCTGGACGTTTTTGGGGAGGGTGGCTCTGTCTGTCCTCCCCTGCAGGAGGGAGGAGCAGCTCTCCAAGGACCTCCTGGCATTGCTGGGGAAGAGCAGTTTCGCAGGATTCACAAGGAGGAGGGAGGAACAAATCCAGACCTGTGGGTTTGAGCAGGTCATGCCAGGTTTAAATCGAGCTCCAGCTCTCCAGTTTTCCCCAGATGTGAAAGGTGAAACTGGACAGGAGCCAGGGAGTCAAACCCAGGGCCCCTGCACCCTGTTCCAGGAGCAACAGGAGGCCTTGGAAAAATGATCCTCAGCTGGCAAAGCAGAGAGGGACCTGCTGGGGGCTGGAGACAGCCCCAGCACAGCTCCTGCTGTGAGAGCCTGGCTGGCAGCATGAGGGGACAGGGAGAGCCAGGGGCCTGGGGGCTGTGCTGGGCAGGGGTTCTCATCACCTCCCTGAGCACCTCATTCTGCCAGCACCATCTCCTCCCCAGCCAAGAAATTACAATACCTAATTTTTCACTGAAATTCACTGTTTTTCTGACTTTTACCATCATGGGAACATAGGATCTTGCTCTTCCTGGAAGGCCGTGGATCTCCACATGTAACTGGCACAGTGGAGGGGCTGCAGTTTGGTCAGGGGATCTCCCCCCAGCTGCTCTGCTGGGAAATAGGTGGCTGCAGAACCCATGCTCAGATGCTGTAAAAATGTGGCTGCAGGTCCTGTTCTCTCTCAGCTCATATGTTTGTGGGCATAAAGAGCTTTTAGAGGTAGATTAACTTCATTAAAATTGAAAGCACTCATTAATGGCACTGTGACTGCTCTGGTAATGGCTGGGCCAGGCTCTGTGGTGAGGCTGCTCCTCTGTGGGTGCCTGAGGCTTCCCACCCCTCCCTCTGCCTTCCAGTGGCTTTGCAGTCCTGTGTTGGGTGATGCTGTGCCAGGGCTGGCTCAGTGCCCAGGGACAGCAGTGGGGAGTCCTATGGGGCTGGAGGGCAGGGGGATCTTGGGGATGTGGCTTGTGCCTCTGGCTCTGTGCTCTCCTCCATGAAAATCTTGGAGCACTTTGGGAGGGAGATGAGCCTCCTGACTTTGTGCCCATCGCTGGGGTGGGGTTTGGAAGGGCTGTGATGCTGGGGAATGGACATGCACTAGAATGAGTTTTGGGAAGGCCAAGACTGTAGAGCTGTTGCTGAGGTGTTCTGGGCCCACCTGGGCTCCTGCCTGACCCAGAGAAGGTTTCTCACCCAGGAGAGAGGAGCTGGTCCTGCTAGGAGCTACAGGGGACGCAGGGGTCCTGCCAGGGACAGCGAGGGCTTGGAGGGGTGAGGGCCCTCCTGGGCTGGGGCAGTGTCCTGTGCCTGGACACTGCCTGAAGGGTCCAGAGCAGCCTCCTGCACTCACCCAAACCCTACAGGCTCTGCCCTTGTGCCCAGCAGGTGGGCACAGGCCTGGGGGCTCCCCTTGGAGGTGCGGCCGTGCCTGGCTGCACCCCACAACCCACGGCTCTCAGGGAGCCCCAGCCCAGCACAGAGCTTTGCTCCTGGAGTCCTTCCCCAGCCAGAGCCAGCCCCTGTCACACAGGAGGCCAGGGTGCAGGGAGCCAGGGGTGCTTGTGCTGCTGCCCAGCCTCTGGTGGCACTTCCCGTCACGGGAGGAGGGTCCTGTCCCCCCAGCCCGGCGCCAGGCTGCCCTTCCCCGGCAGCAGCAGCAGCAGCAGCAGCAGATCCGATTTGTCTGCCCTGCCTTCGCTGGCCCCACTAAGCAGGTTTTAATTTTGTTAAATAAATACGAAGTAATGGCAGCAGGGCTGGGAGCCAAATGGCCTGGGGACATCCTTGGGAGCTGTGCAGCGGGGCAGGGCCAGCTCTGGGAGCGGGAATGGGGTCGGGCAGTGCTGCTGGGAGCAGGGCTGGAGGGCTGGTCCTGGGGGTGCTCCCGGGCTCGCTGCTGGAGCAGATGTGGCCCCTCACCCTGGAGAGCTCGAGGCACCACGCTGCCTTCAGAGCAATTTCTAAATGGCTGCTAAACAGCACTGTCAGAAGCACACTCATCTTCCTGTCCTAATTAGTGGATCAGACAGTAATTTGTAATCCGTTTGAAGAGGAAGATCTGAGTGTCTCGCCCTGAGCCGGGGCAGGATGTGGGGATGGCAGTGTGGAGCAGAGCTCTCGGGGCAGGGATGAGGGCTGTGTGCTGCAGGGTCCTCTTGGTGCCTGCAGGAATTGCTCTGCCCTCTCAGGTTCCATGACCTTTCTGCTTTCTTCAGAGTTTTGGCATTTTCATTTCTCATTGTGGTACCCAGCACAGCATCCCCAGCAGCGGGGTCACAGGTCACCTCCTGCTGTCCCTGCAGTGGTGGCAGTGGCAGGGCACTGTCCCTGGTCACCAGGGCCCTTTGCAGGACTGGCAAACCAGATGGCTGTGGCCACACTGGAGCTGAGATGGGCTGGGGCCAAAGTAACCCCCCAGGGCAAACCCCTCCCAGCAGGGTTCTGGTCTTAGGTGTGCTGGTGTTTGTGTTTTCAGCGCTGGAGATGAGACTTGGAGCAGAAGGATGGAAAAAAAAAGCCCAAAAGTTGAAAAACAAGAAATGAAAGAAGAAGGGATGAGGGTGTGAGGTGAGGAGACAAGGCAGAGAGCAGGAGCAGCCCTGGGTTGGATGGGCAGGGAGAGAGGCTGAGCTGGGGCCGTCCAGGAGCAGCAGTTTGGTGTGACACAGCTTAACCCAAGTGCCAGCAGCTCTTTGTGGCCCTCGGACAGAGCACAGGAGCCAGGCAGGGTGGGGATGGAGGGGGGGTCCCGGGGGTCCTGCAGTTTCCCGGCACAGCAGGAGCAGGGACAGGACAGTGGCCGTGGTGTGGAGCGGGCTGAGCCGAGGGAAGGTGACAGGCAGTGGGGTGGCCCCGGGTTTTGGGCTCACAAACAGCTCTGGGTTCATGGGCAGGGGTGACAGGCAGGGGCAGGCTGTGGCAGAGCCAGGGGCAGCAGCACAGGGGACAGGGTCACGCTGCCCTCACCAGGGTGGCACCAAGCAGCTGCATGCGGGCGGTGTCTTTAGCATCAATTAGCTGCGGAAAAGCACGGGTGTCCTGCATGCATTAACCTTTAGAAACGCCGGAGCTGGAGGGAAGCACAGGGGACGGGGGCAGGCACGGCTCCGCAGCCAGCCCTGGGGAAGAGCCTGGCCCGGGGACACGGCCTTGGGGACAGCCACCCGCGGGGAGCGGGGACAGAGCCGGCCCGGGGGGCAGTGCAGGGATCCCGGTGGAAGGCTGGAGCTCCAAGGAGCAGCGCTGTGCTGCTGCGTGTCCCTGCTTTAGCGAGTGCCGGTAATGGCAGCAGTGACTCACCGCCAATGACGAGCTGCGGTCCGGGTGACTCCGGCTTGGATAAACCCAGGATTCCCGGGCTCCCAGTACCGGGGCAGAGCAGCCCGGGGCACTCCGAGAGGGCAGGAACAGCACGGACGAGGAGAACATCGTCCTGTCCGTGCTCCCCCAGCCCCCCACAGCTCCCCCGATGCTGAGGGTCTGCACTGGAGCCGGAGGGAAAAGGAGAAAGGCAGCGATTTCCAGGGGAGGCTGCAGAGGAGCCACATGCTCCGGTTCTGGAGCTGTTCTTGTAACCCAGCCCACAGCTGCAGCTGCCCCGGTGTCCGTGAGGGAGTGGAGAGAGCCCCCAGCTCCCCCAGGAGCAGCAGGAGGTGTCTGAGGGATGGAGGGGCAGCAGGAGGTGTCTGAGGGATGGAGGGGCAGCAGGAGGGATGGAGGGGCAGCAGGAGGTGTCTGTGGGATGGAGGGGCAGCAGGAGGGATGGAGGGGCAGCAGGAGGTGTCCGAGGGATGGAGGGGCAGTGTGTCTGGAACAGGGAGTGAGGAGCCTCATGAGCTGTGCTCACTGCAGCCCCTGTTCTTACATGAAGTTCTGGGTCCGGAGGGGAGAGCTCCTCTGGGGGTGAACTGGAACACAAGCCTCAAGCTTGTGGCTGTGGGTGGCTTCCAGGGAACAAAGCGGAGGAACAGGGTCACCGTGTGGAGCAAGGTCAATGTCCAGAGCAGGCTGATCATGGAGCAGGGTCTCTCTCCTAGGAGCAGGGTCCCTCTGTGGGGCAGGGTCACCCTGGAGCAGGGCCTGGGTCCAGAGTGGAGCAATGTCCGTCTCTCTGGAGGAGCCTGTCCCTGCAGCGTGCCCAGCCCGCTGCCCGCAGTGGGACCTGCGGTTCGGTGCCTGCTGATAGCACAAGGTCCCAGCCTGACCCCGTGCTTGGGCGAGTGTCCCCCACGCCCCCGGCCCCTCCTGCGCTGCAGGGCTGAGTCACGGAGCCGGGATGAGCAGGAGCCCGAGGCAGTCACATGGAGCCCGAGCCGTCATCGCTGCCGTGGGCTTGCCTGCCAGCCTGCCGCGCTTGTCACGCTCCCCAGGGACGAGTTGGTGGCCTCAGGCATCAGTGGCTGCTTTAGGCAAACCAGGGGCCGACGCAGCACGGGTGGCGCCCTCCAGGCTCTCCTGCAGTGGAATGCTGAGAGCAGCATTAGCTCTGGATGTGGTGCCCGGGGGATCGGTGGGGTCACACCCTGCTCCGTCCGTGTGCTGGCAGCGCGCTCAGCTCTGGCTCCTGCGGGATGGAAGCAGTCAGGAATGTGCCGGGCTGGTTGTGGAGCCCCTGCAGGAGCAGGATGTGAGGATGGAAATGGAAACCGTGCTGGGGTGTGAGAGGTGGGGAGGGGCTCTGTGGGGAAGGACACCGAGCTCTGCCTGCTTTCCCGGTGCTGCTGCTTCCCACCGGCTCGGGGGGGCTGAAGCGGCTCCTTGGCCCTGCTGGAATGCTCTGTCCACCCTCCATGGTCTCACCGTGCCCTGTCTGCAGCGGGGTGTGTCCCTGCTGGCACCGGGGACAGAGCCAGGGGCACACCCGAGACTCTGAGAATTCTTTGTCTGCCCATCCATCTTTAGGTGCTGGATACATCCAAACCACTCCTGGGATGGTTCCTGCCTGTGCTCATCCCGATCCCTGTGGGATTGGAGGGGTCAGGGCTTGCTCCCCAGGGCTGGGGAGGTTTTCTGAGGCCGGGGCTGGAGGCTGGAGGCTGGAGCCAGGGCTGCTCCCGTGCTGGCTGGGCAGGGCAGGGCAGGGGCTCATCCTCCATCCTAACCAGGCATGTGTTGGCTCACTTGGATCAGAGAAACCCCTCCTCAGTCAGAGGGGCTGGACAGGGGGAACAGGTTTCTGGGGGCTCCACAGGCGCTGTGAGCCTGGAGCAGGGGCTGGAGAGGGATGTGGGATGTGGGGGGTGCCAGGCTCATCGGGGCAGCCCTGGCACCTGCCCTGCCAGCAGGTGAGGGCTTCCTGCAAATCCATCCTTACTGCCTTAGGCCAACCTGGGGTTGGAGCTGCTTGGTTTGCTGTAAGGGGGTGTTTGGAAACTGCCCCACTCTGCCCAGGCTGCAAGGTGTCACCTCTGGGCATGGAGATCTGCCGTCCCCAGGGCTCACTAGGATGGGGGTCAGTGGGACCCTGTCCATCCCTGGCTCAGCCCTGGCACTGGCCCCCTGGGGGGCCCAACCTGCCCAGACCAGCTCTGCGTGTGTGTGTGTGTGTGTGTGTGTGTTGGACAGCAAGAATTCGTTTTAAGATGTCTTCTTCCCCCTTTTCTCCCTGAATTAGCAGATCTGGGACAGAGCTGGCTGCTGGTGTTTGTCACACACGCACACGGGGCTGTGTTTATACATTATCCTGACATCAAAGGGGTGTGTGATGTGTCTCTGGCAGTGCAGGCAGGACAGGACACTGGCTTTTGGGAGAGAGGAGGGTGTTATCAAAGGGTTACAGACAGCTCCTGGAAAGGAGAATGAGGAATAAGGATGGAGAGCACCGAGCTGGAGCAACAGTGAGGTGCTACAGAAGCAAATTTTCCCCTGGTCTTTTCATCTTCCCTCTTTATTACAGCAGGGCAGGAGCGAGCCCCTCACGGTGGGGGCTTGGTTATTATTTTAAGGCAAAGGAACCTGCAGATGTGATAGGTGGAAGGAGATGGGGGGTTGTTTGGGGAGGAGACTGAAGGAAGCCCCCCTCTGCAAACACAGCTGGACACGGTGGGGCTCAAGGTGGAGCCAGCAGCCAGGCAGAAGGAGCTGCTGAGCTCCTCAGTGTGGGGACACGTGTGTCACTGTGGGGACACCTGTGTCACTGCCTGAGCTCCTGGGGAGCTCAGCAGCTCCACACCCAGCAGCCCAAGCATTTGGAGGGGGCATTTCCCAAAGTGCAGCTCCCCTCGTCCTGGGGGAGTGTCCCTGCGTGGGGTTCGGGGCTGTTCCCGCAGGTTTCTGCCGTCCCAGAGAGCTTCTGTGTCTCCGTGCTCTCTGCCCCGCCTCTCCCCACGCCAGGGAGGACCGGGTGTGACAGTGGCAGTGATGCCACCCCCGGGTTGCTCCCTAAAGAGCCCACACCCAGCCCTTGCTCCTCCCGAAGCTCTCTACGCCAGAGCCTTGTGGCCGAGTCCCCACTGCATGGCACAGCTGGCACAGCGATACAGCCAGACCTGGCTCAGGGCTGGAAAACTGCGGGAGAAAGATTCCCAAGCCTGAACGTGGGGGTTTGTGCAGGGGGCAGTGCCGGGGGCCCGGTGGGGGTGCCAGTGATCCCCAGCACGGGAGGAGCAGGTCGGTGCCCCCGGGGCCGGGAGGGCACAGCTGGCAGCAGGGCTGGAAGCGCTGCTCATCCTCCTGCTGCACCATCCCTGCCTGCCTCGGGGGAAGCCTGGCAGCAGAAAGGCTCCTGCTGTGCTCTGAGCAGCCGAGGTCGTTCCCGGGAGCCGGTGCAGATGCCAGCGTGGCCCGTGCCCCAGGAGCAGGGGTAATTAGCTGGAAAGATGCTCAAGCAGCATGGGGAACGGGCAAGGACAGGAGGGAATGGCAGAGCCGCGCCTCCATCGGGGACTCCCCACGCCAGAGGTGCCTGTCCCTGGCCAGGCCATCACCCTGGGGCAGCAGGGATGGCTGTGGGCACTGGGGGTGCGGGGGGAGCTGGTGCTGTGCTGGCTGTGGGTCCCCTCAGCACCCCGTGGTGTCCCCACAGCACCCCATGGTGTCCCCTCAGCACCCCGTGGTGTCCCCACAGCACCCCATGGTGTCCCCACAGCATGTGGCAGTGTCCCTCAGTGATGGCAGTGTCCCATAGCCATGGCAGTGTCCCTCAGTGATGGCAGTGTCCCTCGGCGATGGCAGTGTCCCTCAGTGCTGGCAGTGTCCCTCAGCAGTGGCAGTGTCCCATAGCCATGGCAGTGTCCCTCAGTGATGGCAGTGTCCCTCGGCAGTTTCAGTGTCCCTCGGCAGTGGCAGTGTCCCTCAGCAATGGCAGTGTCCCTCAGCAGTGGCAGTGTCCCATAGCCATGGCAGTGTCCCTCAGTGATGGCAGTGTCCCTCGGCGATGGCAGTGTCCCTCAGCAGTTTCAGTGTCCCTCGGCAGTGGCAGTGTCCCTCAGCAATGGCAGTGTCCCTCAGTGATGGCAGTGTCCCTCAGCAGTGGCAGTGTCCCTCAGTGATGGCAGTGTCCCTCAGCAATGGCAGTGTCCCTCAGTGATGGCAGTGTCCCTCAGCAGTGGCAGTGTCCCATAGCCATGGCAGTGTCCCTCAGCAATGGCAGTGTCCCTCAGTGATGGCAGTGTCCCTCAGTGCTGGCAGTGTCCCTCAGCAGTGGCAGTGTCCCATAGCCATGGCAGTGTCCCTCAGCAGTGGCAGTGTCCCTCAGTGCTGGCAGTGTCCCTCAGCAGTGGCAGTGTCCCTCAGTGATGGCAGTGTCCCTCAGCAGTGGCAGTGTCCCTCAGCAGTGGCAGTGTCCCTCAGCAGTGGCAGTGTCCCATAGCCATGGCAGTGTCCCTCAGCAATGGCAGTGTCCCTCAGCAATGGCAGTGTCCCTCAGCAGTGGCAGTGTCCCTCAGCAGTGGCAGAAGTGCAGCTCCTTGGCGCGGAGCCGCCTGCGCTGTGTCTGTGCTGGTGATTCCCTGCATTGCTGCTCCTGCAGCTGTGGATCATGCAGCCCCTTGTGCTTGGAGCTGCCTGGCCCTGGGCAGCCGTGGCAGCCAGGGCTGGTCGTGCCCTGAGCCTTCTCCTGCTCCCATTTCTCTCGGGTTCCAGGGGGGCTCTGGTGCGGGGGCCCCACTGCCCTGGGCTGGGGGCAGGGGGCAGGGGCTGTGTCTGCCCTGGAGGGGACAGCTGGTGACTCAGACACCAGCACCAGTGTCCCCAAGCTGAGCACAGCTGGTGCTGCTGTGCTGGGTGACTGGACTGCTGCACCAATATTCCAGCACGGATTGTCAGTGCTCGTGGGTGGTTTCAGAGATCCTGGACATGCTGATCCTGGCAGCTCTGCTCCATGGCTGGTGGGGGCTGGTGCCTCTCTGTTGTGTGCATCTCGCTGCCCAGGGTGCTCCTCCAGGCAGTGGTGCTGCCAGCCTGAGCGCTGCCATAGCCATTGTCCCCATCCCTGGGAGATGGAGGCTCCTGGGCTGCTCCATCTCCTTGTCCTCATGTGTGGGATCAAGGGGCCATGAGTCAGGGCTTTGAGGGAGCCAAGCACCATCCCTGGCTCTTCTCTTGGCTCTCTGGGATCTCTTTGGCAAGGCCTTGCCTCTCCATGTCCCATGCTTTCCAGCTGCAGGCAGATGTAGGGCTCGCTGGACATACTGGAGAAGGTCTTTGTGCTGATGTGCAACGCTGGGATCTGCAGCACGTGGGGCATTCAGTGTGTGTGGGGACAACCACGGGCCAGCCTTGTGCCACTGTCCCCAGAGTGCCCACTGGGATCGATCTGCTTGTGCTCATCAGTCTGGGAAACCTCCTGGAGAATGCTTTGGGGTCTTGTGGGCACGTGGGGCGTCCAGGGCGCTGGAGCAAATGGGTTTTTTAAGGAAACCAAGTAGGACAGTGACCTGCTGGGACCAGCTGAGCTCCAGAGCTGGCAGGGAATGGTTTGGGAGGCAGCTGGAATGGAAGGTGTTTGAGAATGGGGGAACAGGAGTCGGAGCCTGCTGGAGATGCCTGGATCCTGAAAGAAAAGGCAGCAGAGTGCGGGGAGGTGGCTCCTGGGCTGTGCTGGGAGGACGTGGAGCTGTCCTGGTGGTGGCCTCATCCAGGCAGAGAGGGTGGTACAGCACTTTGTGCCTTGTGCTGGGCTCCAGTGGTGAGGCTGGCAGGGGGAGGGTCACAGAGGGGATGTTGGGGTGCTGTGATGTGACAGGGACTGTGATGTCCTGCTCTGCTGCTCTGGGCCTGACAAGCCTGACCCTGCTCAGGTGGGTTCTCCTTGGCTCTCCCCCACTGTGGATGGGACCCCTGCCAAGGCTCTGCCCAGGCTGCCTGCAGGAGCAGCCCCTGCTTTGGGTAGGGCTGGGTCTGTTCAGCCCCTCGTGCAGACGGAGCATTGGGAATTCTTCTGCCTTACGAACTCTATTTGCTTTTTTCCGACCCAAATGTCTTTCCCACCTTGCCAGGGAAGCATCTGATCAGCAGCAATTAGCAAAGCAAGCTGCAGTAATGATCTGCAGTAATGATTTGCCTTTCTGGCTGTCCAGGCAGTGCCCTCAAGGAACACTGGCCAGGTGTTTGGGGAGCTCTGCAGGGGCAGGACCAGGGCCTGGCACCACAGGGGAAGAAACACCTGGGGGGCTGTGGGGGGTGGCAGCAGTGACACCTGGGCACCTCTCCACAAGCACAGCCTCTGAGCCAGGGGAGGGGATGGAGCCTGGGAAGGGTCCAGGAGCAGCTGAGGGAGCTGGGAAAGGAGCTCAGCCTGGAGAAAAGGAGGCTCAGGGGGGACCTTGTGCCTCTGCACAACTCCCTGCCAGGAGGGTGCAGCTCTGGGGATCAGACTCTGCTCCCAGGGAACAGGGACAGGATAAGAGGAGTCATTCTCAAATTGTGCCAGGGGAGGCTTAGGTTGGATATTAGGGACAATTTCTTCATGGAAAAGGTGCTCAGGCACTGGCACAGGCTGCCCAGGGCAGTAGTGGAGTCCCATCCCTGGAAGTGTTCCAAAAATGTGTAGCTGTGGCACTCGAGGACATGGGTTAGTGGTGGGCTTGGTAGTGCTGGGTTAAGAATTCGGTTCAATGATCTTAGAGAGATTTTCCTACCTTTATTTATCTGTGATTCCAGGCCCCCATGGCTGCCCAGATTCTTTCTGTGGTTTGATCTCAGCTCACCTTGCCTTGCTGCTGCTCACCAGCACATCCAGGGGAAAGCTGGACTCAGACACTGCTTTCCCATCCATCATCACTGATTCTCTTTTCATTTGCTTTTTGGGCTTCACCTTTTTAATCCAGCTGTCTCCTGCCTTACAAATGTTCTTCTCTCAATTACTTACACCAGGCTGCAGGGCTGCTTCCATCCATCTCTGGCTGAGCTGGTGGAGCACAGGAGGGGCCACCCCAGCCCCTCATCACCAGCCCCCAGTGGTGCCCAGCTGGTCACCCTGGCAGGAGGGGCATCCCCCTGAGCTCTCACCACGGACCCCATCCCTGGAGGCTCCTCCAGGGGTGTGGGAGCAGCTCCCCTCAGCCTTCCCCAGGGATGCTGGTGGACACTTCTCCTTCCCTCTGTCCCACTGCTGCTGTGGGATTGTCTCTGCAGGGACAGAGGCAGGAAAGGTGCCTGCCCCTCCCGGAGGAGCCAGCTGGAGAGCAGGCAGCTTCTTCCTGCCTTGTGCAGCAGCTGCTCTCCCATCTCGGGGCATGGGCTGGGCTGGGCTGGGCTGGGCTGGGCTGGGCTGGGCTGGGGGCACCCAGGTGAGGATGGCTCTGGGAATCTGAGGCTCTGAGGGAGGAGCAGAGCCCTGCAAAGTGCGCTGTGCCCACATTCCAGGGAGGGATTTCCCAGAGAAGGGAACCCAGCACCTACTTGGGGCTGAAGTGTGCTGGGGTCTGGAAGGTGCTGGGTCCCCTCACTGCACGGAGGGGCTGTGGGGCAGATCCCACCCTGCTCCGAGTGCCCACTGAGCACTTTGCTGTCCTTGCCACTTGGAATTCCAGGCTCCTGTCATTTGGAGCAATGCTCTGTGTGCTGTGCCCAGTCCTGTGGAGTTTCCCCTGTCCTGCAGCCATGGAGAGCCTGCTCAGGTGTGACAGGATGTGTGGAGCTGCTCCCAGGTGCCAGGGCCTGGCACAGCCCTTTCCCTCTGCCAAATCCCAGACAAGGAACCAGCCCAGACCATCCCTGCACCGAGGCTGCTTCATCCCCTCTTAATGCTCTTATCTTGAAGGCTCCCCTCAGATTAAAGCCCCGGCAGCCAGTTCCCTCCCTGGATTTATTGCAAGGCAGTTTTCTTCCCCTAATCTGATCCGGGTGTAAGCTGCTCTTTGGGAAGTGCACAGAGAGGACAGATGTGCTAGTCCCTGCTGCAGCAGCCAGGCTGGCAGGGAGCAGCGGGGAGGTGCCCTGCCCTTCTTGGTGGCATCTCTGGCTCTTCTCAAGCCTTGAAACTCATTTCTCCTCAGACTGCTGGGAGCAGCTCTGTGGAGCCCTAGGTTGGTCTGGGCCACTCACAGCAAGGGGCTGGAGCATGTGCAGGGAAGGGATCGTAGCTGGGGAAGGGGCTGGAGCACCAGGACCGTCTGAGGGGCTCAGCCTGGAGAAAAGGAGGCTCAGGAGGGACCTTGTGGCTCTGCACAACTCCCTGACAGGAGGGGACAGCCGGGTGGGGGTCAGGCTCTGCTCCCAAGGAACAGGATGAAAGGAAATGGCCTCAAGCTGTGCCAGGGGAGGTTTAGGTTTGGATATTAGGGAAAATTTATTCATGGAAAGGGTGCTCAGGCACTGGCACAGCTGCCCAGGGCAGTGATTGAGTCACCGTCCCTGGAAGTGATCAAAAGGCGTATGGCTGTGGCACTTGGGACAGGGGCTAGTGGTGAACACGGTGCCAGTGCTGGGTTGGTTTAGTGATCCGAAAAGTCTTTTCCAACCTTAACAATTCTCTGCTCTGAGCCAGGGAAGACACTGGGGTGCATCCACAGCTCCCTGGGCTCACGTGTGTGTTGTCCCTCCGCAGCCCCAGGCCCCCGCTGAGCGCGGCCACCAAGCTGCCCCCGGCTCTGCCACAGCCGGCGCATGGGCCACCAGCATCCCCCTGCCCGCGGATGAGGGAGCGTCCTGCGGCAGCTGTGCCACCTGGGAGACAGCTGTGCCACCTGGGAGAGAGCTGTGCCACCTGGGAGAGACAGCTGTGCCACCTGGGAGAGACAGCTGTGCCACCTGGGAGACAGCTGTGCCACCTGGGACAGAGCTGTGCCACCTGGGAGAGAGCTGTGCCACCTGGGAGAGAGAGCTGTGCCACCTGGGACAGAGCTGTGCCACCTGGGAGAGACAGCTGTGCCACCTGGGACAGAGCTGTGCCACCTGGGAGACAACTGTGCCACCTGGGAGAGAGCTCTGCCACCTGGGAGACAACTGTGCCACCTGGGAGAGAGCTCTGCCACCTGGGAGAGAGAGCTGTGCCACCTGGGAGAGCCACGGCCAGACTGTGAGTGCTCGGGGCAGGAGCTCGGTGGGAGCACAGTGTGGCTCCGGGGGTTCCTTGGGTGAGGGGCACGAGGGGGCTGTGGATGCTGGGGATTGTGTCATCTCTTGGGGTTCTGTCCTCTGCCCAGGGGGGCAGCAGAGGCCCTGCTGGCAGGGCAGGGACACAGGGCTGAGCTGGTGTGAGGTGCTGGCAGTGCTCTGGCGTGGGGCCAAAGGGTGGTTGCAGGACACTGCTGTGAACACTGCTATGGACACTGTTACAGGTGTCCCTGGGGCAGGGAGGGCTTTGAGCAATGCCAAAGCCCAGGAGCAGTGGAAGCAGAGCCCACAGGGAGCACCAGCCACCAGCCAGGGGGGGAGCAGACACACACCCCCCAGGCATGGGCATCCCTGGGGTCCCTGGGGCTGCCCCTCGCTTGGTTTGCTCTGTGCTCTGCACCCTCAGCTTGTGATGTGCTCCCCGAGGTCTGGGCTTGCTGTGGGCAGGGCGGGCACGAGGATGCAGAGGCTGCACCGCTCTGACAAGCCAGAGAAGGAGGCTCCTGCAGGGAACTTGTCAGCCCATGGGAAGCCTGTATTCCTGCCTCAGGAAAGCTGTGGGAAGGGCAGGGCTCTGGATTTGGGCAGCGTTGTTGCAGCTGATGTTCCGTGGGGAATGGATATGTTCTGAAAGCAGCAGGCAGGGTGAACAGAGGGGTAGATTCCATGGCTTTCCTGCACCAGGAAAGATTTCCATGTATGTTCCAGAGCATGACACCAGCTCCATCAGCCCAGCCAAACCCAAGCACTCAAAGAGTCCAGGTTTGGCCTCCCAAAGGGAGCAGATAGAAAACGCAGTGAGCATCCAAAGCGTGTCGGGGGTTTGTCCTTCACAGCCTGTCAGCCCTGTGGGACCCCAAGGGGTGGGAGTGGTGCAGGGGCTGCTGTGGGTGCCCTGTCCTGCTGTGCCAGCACCCAGAAATAAAACACAGCCTCTCCAAAGAGCTCAGAGTGTTGGGAGCTCAGGACCCTCACAGCACAGGACTGCCTCCCTGCAGCTGCTGCTGTGAGTTGTGTCACAGGAAAATCCGTGGAGGCTTTTGGCCAAGCTGATCTCTTTGCCCCATTTTGGGCCAATGAAAGGGAGTCTTTGTAGCCTTCTGGGGCCACTCTAGAAGGAGGCCCCTAGTTCTCTGCAGGATTCTGGAGAGCTCTCCCAACATCAAGGCTCTGGCAATGGTGCAGGGATGTGAAGGAGATTTGGGGGTGAGGATAGAGGTCAGACATCCACCCATGGGGTGGCTGTTATGCTGGGATGAGGATTCAGGTCCTGCCCAACCCAGTCACAGCCCCTCTGCACTGCAGGGAAGCCCTTACTCAGCCCTCCTCCTCCTCCCAGCAGCAAAGGCCACCAGTGTCAGCTGAGACACAGCCACAGTCCCGGCAGCACCACAGTGACAGGGACAGGGACAGGGACAGGGACAGGGACAGGGACAGGGACAGGAGCTCAGGGAGGTTTGGGTGTTCCCTGGAAGTGACATCAGGAGGGGGGGTGAGACAAAACTTGCTTTTGGATTTGGGAAGGAAGAGCGGGGAGCAAATGGTCCCAGTGCCCATGGGGCACAAAGGTTCAAAGGGCAGAGTGATGTCCTCAGGGTGGGAGAAACCTCTGGGTATTGGGGGGTCCTCACACTCCCTCAGTGGGACTCCCCTCCCCTGGGGGACCCAAACACCATGGTGGGAGTAGCAGCCCCAGTTCCCTGCCCCCCAGCAGTCATCAGCTGCCTCCTTTCCTTCACTGCAGCTGCTGCATTTCTCTCTGGGTTGTTTTTTTTAATGTATGTGACACATGTTTGGTTCGAAGCGCTTAATTGCCTCTTGGGATGCGTTTCATTTATTCATTAAGAGAGAAATTGGAGTTGTTGGGTTTGCTTTATTTTGCTATTTTTTTTCCTTCTTTTTTTTTTTTTTCCCTTCTCTATCCTGTAAGGAAAGGGTGAGGAAAAAAACTCCACATATGCCTCCAGCATGTGTGTGCCCAGCCTCTCTCCTCTGTGCCCCCCAGTCTCTCTCCTTGATGTCTTTCAGCCTCTCCTGTTGCTCCTGACCAGGAGAGTGGTGATCCCTCTCCTGGGGAGGTGAGAGTACGAGGGCCCTGGAGATGTCTTTGCTTGTGTTGCTCAAGGGTCAGGCCAAGGCTGTGTGCATGGAATGTGCTCCTGTGTCACTGGGATACCCCGGGGTGGGAATGATGGCACTTCCCAGTTTGGAGACTGGAGGATGGGTGTTAAGGGTTGGTGTCTGTTGCCCTGGGCCGTGTTTTCTAAGCAGTGTCTGTCCAAGCAAAGCCCTGCAGATCCATCTTCTGGCTGAACCCAAAGCAGGGGTCACACACGTTCTTCCCTGGGGAGAAACCCCCAGGCACACTGGAGTGGATAATTGGAGGTTCACTGGGATAAGCAGCAATCCAGACAGGCAATGGATTTGGGTTGTGTGGAGATAAAAGAGGAAGCTGTGGTCAGAGGCAGGCACGGATGGATGATGGATGGATGGATGAATGGGTGGGTGGATGGAGGGAGGGATGATGGATGGATGGATGGATGGATGGATGGATGATAGATGGATGGATGCATGGATGGATGGATGGATGGATGGATGGATGGATGGATGGAAGGATGATGGATGGATGGATGGATGGATGGATGGATGATAGATGGATGGATGCATGGATGGGTGGCTGGGTGGATGGATGGGTGGATGGATGGGTGGATGGATGGATGGATGCATGGATGGATGGATGGAAGGATGATGGATGGATGGATGGATGGATGGATGGATGGATGATGGATGGGTGGCTGGGTGGATGGATGGGTG
>JANRGV010000048.1:14092423-14105261 GCA_024734035.1 Alethe castanea | reverse complement strand
CTGTGGCTGCCCCTGGATCCCTGGAAGTGTCCAAGGCCAGGTTGGATGGGGCTTGGAGCAACCTGGGACAGTGGAAGCTGTCCCTATGTCACAGGGATGACTTTAAGGTCATTCCAACCCCAAGCATTCCATGGCTCAGTGATTCAGGCAGCCCCTCCAGCAGAGGATGGGATGTGGGACACAGCCCCATTTGCCAGCTGCTTGTGCTGCCAGCAGCCCAGATGCTGGCCTCTCTTTCATCATCCTGGTTAATCATCCCATGCCATCCCATTCATCCTTTTTTATTACTACTTGCAAAGATCTTTTGGCTGGAGAATGGAGTCAGTGAATAACAGGCAGGGAAACAAACAGCCCTGGTGACGCCAGGCTCCGGCAGCCGCGGCTCCGCAGAGCGTGGCGCTGGGAACACTGCTCCCCAGGAACTCGTGGAGAAGCTGTCTGCAGAGGAGCTGGGTCCCTCTGTGGCCATCTCATCCCAGGCTGCCTGCAGTCACCCCACAGAGCCTTGCAAGCAGCCCCTGCACCTTGGTTCCGTGGGAGCAGCACGAAATCCTGGCCCTGCCTGTGTGCTGTGGGACATTCCAGCCCTGCCATCACTGGGGAGGGCAAGGACATCCAGGAGGGCAGGGGGAATTTGTGCAGCCCCATCCCAGAAAGATCCAGCCCTCTCCCATCTCCGGGGTGGCCACAGACACACAGCCTGCCAAGCATAAGGGTCACAAGGAGCTCATTTATCTGGCTGGGAAGGAGATTCCCAGAGGGTTACTGAGGTTTGATTCCTGGAGTTTTTCTCTGAAAATGTTCAAGGACACAGGGCTTGGGGCAACCTGGCATCCTGCCCATGGCAAGGGGTTTGGAACATGATGAACTTTAAGGTCTGTGGTTCTGTGATTTAGTTGGGATTTCAGCCTGGAGACTTCTGACAGCTCCATCACTGTGACCATGACCCCAGCACATCCCACATCTCTCCCATGTCTCCTCCATCCACTGTTCCATGTTTAGTCCCTTCCTCCTTCAATTCACCTTCAGCAAAGCTCTGACACAGGTGCGGGATCTAAGGTCTCTGCTGAAACCGTGAAACAGCAGAGCACACCCCACACACAGAATCCTGTGAAAGGACACTCCCAGAGAGCTTCCCAGGCAGGATGTAGAGCAGGAGAGGCTGCAGGATCTGTCTGCAGGATGTGGTAGGGGAAAAAGTCTTTGCAAGGCCCTACAGCAGCTCCAGAAGCAGAACAGCCCTGGCAGCAGTGGTGACCTGCAGGAGCTCAGCCTTCCCCTAATTCTGCATTTCCCTATTTATCCATAAGCTGTCTATTGCCTGTATCAGAGATAAATCCATGTGGCATAACAATTTATGGCATATAACTTGAACACAGGCTCCCTATGGTGAGAGATTTCTTCTTTCTTCTTACTTCTTACTCTTTCTTTTCCTCCTGTTCAGTATTCATCCAACCCAAAGTCCTCACTTCCCACAAAAAGCCAAGGCTCTTGCCAGGCTTTCATTGAAAAAATTATCCAAGAACTTAATACAATGAGTGAAATTGGGGAAACCTGGCCAAAGGGTTTCAACTTCCACAGAGGGTGATAAAACACTGCTTCTTTCAGCGGGCACAGATGACGAGACATCCTCAGGGTATGAACCCCATGGAAAGACAAATGGATGCTCAGCACTTCTTTTATTTTGGGAGAGTGTTTCTGACCCTCAGAGACTGTTTCACCTGGTCCTGAGGTCATTTTAGGTACAGTAGACCCACCACCTTAACAAGTCCTTCTAAGATCTTATGGGAACTAAAAGGCTGCTGGTATTCATTTCCTTTGCTGGTTACCAGTTGTGCATTTCCCCCAGAGCTTCAAGATGATGTTCTTGTCCTTCATCTCTTTTGTGGTGAAACACTGTGAGAAATCACAAGCTCCAGCATCTACTTGTTCTCACTAAACCGTCCCTGCTGTAGCTGATGCACATAGCCCAGGGCAGAGGTTTATTGGCCATTTGCTGCAGGATCTATGACCACAGTGGTCTTTGGGTCTTGCTGACATGATTGCTTGGTAGATTTGTGGAGGAGAGCTGAGAAAGGGAAGTCCCTGGGAGAAATCACCTGGAATGAAATTCCTGCCTATAAGCAGTAAGGCAAAACTGCATTTTTGGAGCAGATGGAGCAGGGATTGATAAGGAAGTGTGTAAGGTTACATTATTCAGTGATCAGCAGTGATTGATCCCACTGATCCCATTGATCCCACAGTGTTGTCCAGATGCAAAAACACCAAGTGTGTGTGCTAAGAGCCCAACTTGGGACCCCTGACAGGGCTCTGTGCCTGCCTTCAGCCCCCCAGAAGGCTGGGACAGAGCATGGGACATGATGCCATGGTGTGGGCTGGCTCCTGGGGACACCTGGTTCCTGGCCAGCTGCGAGCACAAGGCAAAGGGCTCTTCTCACTGCAGGGACTCTCTGTGGCTCATTACGGGGTTATGGAACTGCAGAGAGCCCAAGGAACTGCAGAGACCTCGGCACAACTGCCATCAGCTGGGGCTCCTAAGAGGGAGGTCAAGCCAGAGCCTGAACAACACCCAACAGCTCCATCCTCCCTGCAGGGAGGGTGCCCATGGTGGGCAGGGACACTGATAGCACTCACAGGCTGCTCTGGGGACACCTGGGTGACTTGCTGGCTGTTTCTATCAGCACTGCCAAGTCCTGATCAGCAGCATCTTGTGGGATTGAGTTCTGGGAGTTCTCCCCACAAACAGGACAGTGTAGGGCTCTGCCAGAGCTGCCCAAGCTCCATCCCTGGGTGTTTCTTTGTGTTTGCTGCTGGCTCCTGCGGTGGTTTGAGCCCTCAGCAGGTCTGGCACCAGGTGAAGGTGTTGTGGTATGAGCTGGGGGACCAGAGGGGTTATTTTTAACTCAGTGGAGTTGCTGCTGTCACACCTCTGTGCCCCCGGCTGGCAGGGGAAGGGAGGCTCCACTCCAGGCTGGGCAGGGGCTGAGCTGGAGCCCACTCCTGGCTCTCAGGGCCCTGTGTCACACAGCACAGCTGGCTCCCACTGCAACAGTGCTTTCTGCTCACGCTGGAAGGGACAGGGAGGGGAACAACCAGGGTACTCCTGTGCCAGCGGGGTGAGTCCCTGGGAACGGCCAAGGAGCAACTCCCTGGTCGGTCAGCACTGGGAATGAGGAGTGACTGCAGCTAAATGGGGATTTTTCCTCTCATTTGTGAGAATAAACAGAAGTCCCTGAGCTCCCTGCTGCAAACTGTGCAAATGTAGGCCTCGTGCATCAGGGCCTGTGGCTCGGGATGTCAGCAGATGTCCCTGGAGCTGGTGCAGGATGCGAGGTTCGGGTCCCTGCCTGCCCAGCTCCCAGCACGGCTTGGGAAGGTGACATTGAGCATGCTGTGAGGCACGCAGCTGGCACAGGCACGGCGGCATCCCGGGCACTCAGCAGGCAGGACCCCCGGGCAGGCAGCTGGCCACAGGCCCAGACACAGCCAAGCAGGGAGCTGGAGCTGACAGGGTCTGCGGGGCCGGAGCCTCGGCAAGGAGCCCCTCAGCATCCAGGGAGCTGTCGCCAGCCCTGTGGCCTCTGGAGAGTCCCAGGGCAGCTCTCTCCATGTGGAATGAGTCCCCAGCCATGCCCTCCCTTCTGGCTGCTCCTGGCATGTGGCACATTCTGCTCTGGGGAGTCCTGACTTCGGCTGGGCCTGCCCCGGCGCTGGGAGTCAGGAATACAGCCCAGGCCAGCTGGAGACTGCTAGGGACCAAGGATGAAGTAGCCAGAGGTGAGCAGGAAGAGCCATGAGAACACATGGAGAAGGTGAAGGAGACCTGGGTGGCACACATCTGGAAGGGAGCCATTGTTTCTCATCCAGGAACATCAGGGCCAAGGGTGCTCCATAGGTTCTTTTGGACCTGGTACTCCTAGGAATGAGGAAAACCAGGGATTATGAGTAGAGGCCAGTTCTCAGGACCAGCTGAGTGGGACTGGAAAGGAATCACCAGCTGTGGGAGAATTTGTGGCCAAAGCCCCAGCAGCTCAAAGCCAATCCCTCAGCGGGGCACTGGGTCTGAGGGGGCTGGAGGGGCTGTTCCCAATCCTGTGATCCATCTGTGCCATGCAGGTGGGAACGGAGGTGATGGGCTCAGGAAGGGGTTCCTGGCAGTCTGTGGTGGCACAGAGCAGTGCCCATGGCACCAGTGCTGAGCCCATGGCACTGCAGGATGCCAGAGATCCCAGGGTAGGAGTTGGGCTGAGTGCTGCTCCAAGGGAGAGCAGGGGTGCAGGACTGGGGCAGGGCTGCAGGATCAGTGCAGGGATGCAGGAACAGTGCAGGGATGCAGGATCAGTGCAGGGTGTAGGATCAGTGTCAGGGTGCAGGATCAGTGTCATGGTGTAGGATCAGTGTCAGGATGCAGGATCAGTGTCAGGGATGCAGGATCAATACTGGGGTGCAGGATCAATACCAGGGTGCAGGATCAGTGTCAGGGTGCAGAGTCAGTGCAGGGGTGCAGGATCAGTGTCAGGGATGCAGGATCAGTGTCAGGGTTCAGGATCAGTGTCAGGTCCAGGATCAGTGTCAGGGTGTAGGATCAGTGTCAGGGTGCAGGATCAGTGCAGGGATGCAGGATCAGTGCAGGGATGCAGGATCAGTGCAGGATCAGTGTCAGGGTGCAGGACGGATCAGTACAGGGCTGCAGGATCAGTGTCAGGGTGTAGGATCAGTGTCAGGGTGTAGGATGGATCAGTGTCAGGGATGCAGGATCAGTGTCAGGGTTCAGGATCAGTGTCAGGGTTCAGGATCAGTGTCAGGTCCAGGATCATTGTCAGGGTGTAGGATCAGTGTCAGGGTGCAGGATCAGTGTCAGGGATGCAGGATCAGTGTCAGGGTGCAGGATCAGTGCAGTGCTGAGAGCACAGGGAGAGCTTCCCCTGCACCCTCCCATGGCAGGTCCTGTAGGTCCAGGAGAGGCTGGCAGCTCTGGGACAAGGTCCAGCCCTGGCAGAGAGGGGAGGACAGAGCAGGACTTCACAGGGTGCAGCGAGTGCCAGAGAGCTTTGGCACATCTGTGGGCTCGTGAATGGCTGCTGAGGGACTGAGGCAAGCCCTGAGAGCTCTGCCCCTCTTTCTCCTGTGCCAGGCAGCAGAGGAGGCTCTGTGCTGACCCATTCCTGCTGAGTCCCCCTCCCCTGCATACCACCCAGCTACAGAGTAAATGATGGCAGAAAGTGATGCAGCTGAGCCAGAGATCTGTCACCCCAGCCCTGAGTGTCCTCTGGAATTCTGCGACGGCGTCCCAGCGTGAAGAGCTGCTGGAGCTTCCTGTGGGACACCAGCCTCCCACCTGCACTGCTCCTCTCCAAGAGCTGGGCATCTTAACAGGGATCAGGAACATTTGGTGCGAGAAAAGTGTTTTCTACAAGAAAGGACTTTTAAAGTACTTCAAGAGTAAGGGTTATTGGGCACTGGAAATGCCATAAACCTGCTCTGTGCATTCTTGTATGAACAGGGCACAGAGAGCCCCAGGAGGCTGCTCTGTGCTGTGCCTGGGGCTGCACACCTTCCCCAGCCCTGGTGCCACTTGACCATTCCCATCCCTCTCCTCCACCTGGATCACAGCAGGCACAGGCAGGGATCCCACAAAGGCAGAAGCAGACCCTGGAGCCATCTCTTCCTGTGCTCTTTGGGATGCTGCTCCCTTTTTTCTCAGCTGAGGCCAAGGGCTCCCCTGCATCGCTCACCTCCCTGCCGGCCAAGTGTGTTCTGGTGCTGGTGGCTGGAGCCCACCTGTGCCACAGCAGCCATGGGACCCCAGGAGCAGGAGCAGCCTTGGCCTTTCCCCACACAGCTCTGTTCTGCTCACTGAGCCTGCAGTGACAGGGACAACCTGAGCTGGGCCAGGTCCCCGGGGAGGCAGGGAGGAGGGGTTGAGGTGGACGATGTGAGGCTGGCGGAGCTCAGCCACAGAAAGGCTGGGGGTGCTGGACTTTGCAGGAGGAGAAAAAGGCCCTGCATGGGCCATGTGCTGGAGAGGCTGGAGGCAGAACTGGGGCTGACAGCAGAGGTGGGGCTGATGAGGGACAGGGGTGGTGGCAGTGATGAGGCTGCTGGAAACGACAGGGCTGGTGGCAGACTGGTGGCAGCGACCCCAGTGACCTCTCTCCTGGGTCCACATGCCTGCTGGGGCAGTAAGGGACCCCATAGGTGCCGGCAAATGTGGTGTCCCAGAGGGTCCCAGCACAGTGCTGTCCTGGGGAGGAGCCCAGGAGTGTTGTGCTGCCTGGATTGGGACAGATGAGCACCTCAGAGTCAGCTCCAGAACAGGACCTGCAGGGGCCCTAATGGCAAACCAGGTTCCCGCAGTGATTGCAGTGAATTAAACCTAGGTTGGGCTGAGGTTCTTCGGGGGGATTATCTTCCAAAATCAGGGCTCTTGTTATTTGGAGAGAGGGAGGTGCTTACTCTCCTCCCCCTCTTGTGATGAGGCCCAGGCACAGAGGCACAGTAACCCCACAGTGTCCTGCCCTGAGGAGGTAGGGATGGCTCTTCAGGGGGCCCGAATTGCACATTCAAACCCTGCTCCCAGTCCTGGCAACTGGGCAGCTGCAGAAGGGGCCTCAAGACACTTCCTGAGGGATGCTGAGCCTCGAGTGACGTCCCAAGGGATGCTAATCCCCCTCAGCTCCCCATGAAGGCAGAGGCTTGGTAGGCACTAGGGCTCTGAGCTGCTGCCCTGCTGCTGTGCCCTGCAGAGACTGCAAAGCAGAGGAAAATTTCCTGTATGAGCTGGGGTTCCAGAAGCTCCTGAGTCATGGTGACACCAAGCCCAGGGCCAGCTGTGTTCACCCAGGCCCCAGCTATGTCAAATATGGCACCAGTGTCTCTCTGGGGTGGGGGACCCTGAGTGGGGGCTGTGTGGAGCTGGACTCAGAAGGAGGCAGTGCTGCCTCTCCAGGAATGATGCTCTCAGGCTTCCACTGAGTTCAGCCCTGTCACTTCTCTGCCTCCAGTTCCAACATCAGCCTCTTCAAAAAGCCCCCAGCTGATGGGGGTCACAGAGCTCCTGGCCAAAGCCCTTGGAGCTGGGGACTGCATACTGCTGCTGGGGAGGCAGAAGGAGGTGAGGGGGGGAGTGACTGCATGCCCTTGCTCCTGGCACTTTTCCACGCTCCTGCTGCTTCCAAGTGCCTTTGGCCATGCCTGGCACTGACAGCTGTTCCCAGATAACCCCAGATGGCCGGGAAGCCGAGGCAGCTGCCAGCACAGCCATCCCAGCTCTGCCCAGTGCTTCTGTTCCCCTGGTCCTCTCCATCCCACCCGAGCTGGAGGAGACCAGGCAGCCCTGATGAGATGGCCCCACTGCCAAAAAACTACCTCATACTCTTGGTGGAAAAATAATTCTTGCAAAGGTGCCTTCCAAAGAGACAGGCAGTGTTTAGAGTGGGGTGCAGTGGCAGGGTGAGTGGGGACACAGCCTGTCCCTTGTTCTGGGGATGGAGCACACATGTCCCCTGTGGAGGGAGGGGGTGGCTCTGTCTCGCTCATCCTGCAGATGGTTTGTTCTGGGATTTTTGCTGATCAATCACTCCTGACCATGTGTTTCTGCAGAGAAGCTGCATTAACAAATGCCACAGCCTTTGCCTGTGTCCCCAGTGGGCTGTGAGAATGTTCAGCAGGAGCCCAGGCTGCAGCAGTTCTGGAAAGAGGCCCTTTGATATCTGTGGGTCACAAGAAAGAACAGTAAAGGAAGAAAGGACAGCTGGGGAGCTGCTTCGGAGTGGGCAAGGGCTGAAATGTCCCCTGCCCTGAGTGTGGCCTCCCTCTCACCTTTGCTGTGTTGCTGCATACCTGGCACAAGTCCCTCTCCCAAACCTCTGAGGGGGATGCTGGCTCCATACTTGGCACAGGCCCCTCTCCCAAATCTCTGAGGGTGATGCTGGCTCCATACTTGGCACAGGCCCCTCTCCCAACCCTCTGAGGGGGATGCTGGCTCCATACTTGGCACAGGCCCCTCTCCTGGCCCTCTGAGGGGGATGCTGGCTCCATACTTGGCACAGGCCCCTCTCCCAACCCTCTGAGGGGAATGCTGGCTCCATACCTGGCACAGGCCCCTCTCCTGGCCCTCTGAGGGTGATGCTGGCTCCATACCTGGCACAGGCCCCTCTCCTGGCCCTCTGAGGGGGATCCTGGCCCACCGTGCCAGCTCTGGCCCGGGGCTCCTGCTCGCAGCTCTCCTGGCACAGGCTGTGGGAGCCAACAGCCTCACCCACTTATCTCGCCATGCAGGTGACACTGTGGCTCCTGTGCCCATGCTCCAGGAGCTGTTCTGAGCTGGCTGTCAGTGCTGCTCTCTGGCAGGTGCAGGCACAGACACCCAGGAGCACACAGACCAGTGCAGAGAGCTACAGCTTCCACCCTCCCAGCAGGACACCAGCCCTGGGTCAGCTCCAGGCTGCAGGAGGGTCTGGACCTGGCTATGGCCACACGAATTTGCCCTCCCAAGTCCACCAGGTGCTTCCTGCAGGATCCTGAAGGAGACACTGGCTGCTAAACCTGGGCAAAGCCAGGGAGGAGCATCCTGGCCCGTGGGAGAGCTGGGAAAGGAAGATCCTCAGTAGTGGCATGGGATGAGATGCCACATCAGCTCCCACAGGGATGTGGTGTCTCTGACCATCACCATGTGTGCAGGGGGCAAGGAGGACACGGTCAGAAGCCATTCCCAGCTGGTGCTCTGTAGCATCCCAATGTTGTCCTGGCTCTGGAAATGTTCTTGGCGATGCCAGCTCACCCTGCCCAGCAGCCACTGCTCTTCCAGCCAGCAGCACAGGCTGCCCTGATGGCAAATAGTCCTAAAGGCAGGACTAAGGAGAGCTCAATAAATTCTCATCTTACATTCACTCATCACTTGGAGCAGCAGCTTCCCTGGCCTGCTCACAGGGCTGCTGTGCCAGGCCTGTGTCCCAGCACTGATGAGGTTCTCAGCCTATCCTGTCCCAGGGCTCATTTCTGAGCATATCCTTGCCAGGCCTGTTCCAAGGAGTTCAGTGCTGTGGGCTGAAGGTCCCAGGGATGTGGTTGAGATAAGGAATCTCTTCCTAGTGCTGTGGCCAGGTCCCTGCTGGGCACACACCCACATCCAGGGCAGGAGGCAGACAGAGGCAGCAGGAACAGACCCATCCTACTCCTGAGGCTCACAGCTCAGGGGAAAAGCCCTACCTGAGCCTCTTTGGAATCTGCTCCCAGACCCTCAGTCTCTCCAGGATCTGACTCCAGCACAGCCTGCTGCACTCACAGGCTACACTGAAGTCCATGACCAGCTCCAGATCACCACATGAGATGCACCAGATAGGAAAACAAGAAAGCAAGAGAGACTGAATGCTTGGTCCTCCCCTTCCACCAGGATCCCTCCCTCCCTTTCCACACCTGTAACAAGCTTTACACTCAGCTCAGATTTCCCCAGGAGGCACTTGGCGCATCAGCTCCATTACCCTGCTCACCTTTTCTGAGAGTTTCTGCTGCACGCCCCAGGGGGAGGGGAGGGAGGAGCAAAGGGGTAAATGTTCAGCTGCGATGTTTTAGAGCTTTTAAGGTCTGAGGGTGGTGGTTTAGGGGTGCCTGAGGGGCAGCTGAGGCCAGAACCACCTCGTTCCCTCAGGCTGCTCTCTGGTTACTTACATCCTTACACAGCTATCACTGGAGGACAGGCACAGGGACACCGCAGGGGGAGTGTGAGAGGAGGGTGTTTTTAGGTGACCACCTCACTCATTGAGGTGTTGTCCTTCTCCAATGTAAATATACAAAAACACAGGAGCATTGCAGCCACCCTGCCTTGGAAGGGTGTTTTTCACCCATCCTGATCCCTTAGTGAAGAGTCTGTTGTCTGTTATGGCATGAGGTAAATCGGTGTCTGTGGGTACCTGAGCTGAGCCCACCACCCCCATCACACGGGAATGGATCAAAATGACAAGGAGGCCTTGGAAGCCTGTGTGGTGTCACCCCTGCTGCCCTCCCAGCTCCAAGAACAGCAACACACAGCATCAGCCTCTGCTTGCCAGACACAGCACAGTGAGCACATTAGTCCCTAATGAGCCCGGGCCCCACTGTGCCAGGCAGACACAAATCCATATCCACAGGCTTTTCCGGTTATGCAGGGCTTATGAGCTCTCCCGGTAAGCCAGGCAGAGGAAATGGGATAAGCCTCGCTTTACCGATGGGGAATTGAGGCACCAAAAGGTTTAAGTGACTTAAAAGGGATTTGGAGAAGAACATCTCCAGAGCCCAGGTGCAGAAGCACCCCTGGAAGAAGGCATGACCTTTCAGTGTCCATCTCATTAAAAACACTGAGTGGCACAAACAGGAGGAAGCCTCAGGGGAGAATTGCTGCTGCCAGCCCTGCTCCCTGTGCTCCCAGCTGCTCAGTGTGCCCCCAGCTCCTCGGTGAGCCCCCAGCTCTTCCATGAGCCCCCAACTCCTCTGTGTGCCCCAAAATGCTCCAGCTGCCCACAGCTCCTCCAGGTGCTCTCAGCTTCTCCATGCCATGAGGCTGGTGGGGTGCAGGGGAGCAGCCCAGGCGATGCCAGGGGGTCTGTCTGCCAGGGGCTCTGTCATGCTGCGTGTCCCTAGCCTGCTGCTGGCACCTGAGCTCTCCTGGGGACTTGCCAAGAGGTTTGTCTCCCGGTCCTTTGCTCCCCCTTCTCTTGGGCACTGCGGTGGCTCTGGCTCGTTGTCAGAGCCGGGAACTGTGCCAGCACGTGCCCGGTGCGCGTGCCAGTGTCAGCAGGGGTGTGCAGGTGTGAGCACACGGGGCCGGGGGACAGTCCTGGAACCTGGACGCCGGGCATCATCCCTTCCCTCCCAGCACTGCTCCCAGGAGTGCCTGCAGGGCAGGGCTGGGGGCTGCGAGGGGCTGGCCTGGAGCAGGGTGCAGGGTGAGTGCTGCCAGCCCGAGCAGGGAACAGGGCTGCTCCCCACAGACCTGTACCTGCAGACATCCGAGGCAGGGCTGTGTCCCTGGGACTGGCCCTGCAGGTGGTCCTGGCTCTGTTCCTCCCTGGCACAACCCAGCTGTCCTGTGCTCTGGGAAGTCAGGAGTTGTTCTGCAGAGAGGCACTGAGGTGGTTTTGGAAACGGCACAGGACAATCAGTGCTGGGTGCTGAAGTGTCACGTTTTTTAGAGAGCTGGAGACCAAGGAATTTGTAAACACCTCATGTCGTAGTTTATTTGCTGCCTTCTGACTTTCCAAGCTGTTCAGCACCTCATGGGAATGCTGGGAGCAGGAGGCCAGAACTTTGCTGATAAATACAGGACAGCAGGCTGGGGTGACCCCAGGAGCTGGGCATGGGGATCTCACACTGTGTGTTCATGCACCAGAATGTGCTGTGGGGAGGAACAAACTGGGCTCTGAGCTGCAGAAAAGACTTGGTAATTTCCTGTGAAAATGCAAAGTGGCCCTGCAGCATGTGGAGCGTGGCTGGAGAGAGGCTTCTGGCTGGGCTTAGGGAGTGTGGAAGATGCTGTGCCCCTCCAGAGGGGTTTCTGGATGGACTCAGGGTATGGGGGTTGCTCTGCCCCCCCAGCGGGGCTCTTGGCTGGGCTCAGGATGTGGGGGCATCGCTGCCGTGCCTCAGAGGGGCTCCTGCACCCTTGGGTCTGAATTGCTGTGTGACAGAACAGCCCCTCTGCTTCAGCCCCACCCTGGCTGGTGATTCTGGAGGGGTCTCAAGGCCCAACAGCATCAGGTGTGGGCCAGGTACCCCCTCACCTCTGGAGCAGCAGCTGGCTCAGCTTTGCAAACCAGCATTTGCAAGCCAATAAAAGATAATTCTGCTGCTGGTTTTTTTCCTTTCATTTTTTCTGAAGGCCAGGTGGAAGGTGTTGTAGCAATGATGGGGACAGGAGGAGTGGGGGAGTTGCTGACAGCAGGTGTAGCAGTGTAGGCTGGGGCTGTGAATCCTGGTTCTGAGACACTGTTGGAGGGATTTGAACATCTGTTACAAATTTAGAGTGAAAGGGCTTTGGCTGTTTATAACCTGCTTGTCCTGTGAGCAGTCTGTGTCTCAGTCTGTGGGAGCTGTCCCTGCCCTGTTGGGGTAAGCTAAATAAATTTTCTGATGTTTCTGACCATCCTGTCCTGTCCCTGGACCCAGTGGATGTGTGCCTATGGCTCTCCTTTGGCACTCACTGGGCTTTTGGGGCTGGCCCAGGGCCTCACCCAATACCTGCCTGATGTCCTGGCTCAGGGAGAGCAGTGCCAGGTCTGCAGGCAGGTGCTTCAGGACCAGCTGTCCAGTGTCCAAGGAAGGGACTCCAGCAGTGCTCTGACCCCAGACACCAGGGAGGATTTGCCTGAGTAGAGGAGGTTCCACAGGGAGCTCCTGAGGCCCTGGGAGCTGGGGATGGATGCAGCGTGCCCACAGACTTCTGGGGCAGCAGCAGTGCCAGGGAGCCCTTCTGCCACCTCAGCTGCATGCCAGGACTCAGAGTCACTGTGCCAGGACTGTGCCACACACCCTGAGAGGAGAACCTCCCCCAGCTCCTGGGATGGGCTGGGGTTGAGGGGTCACATGAATTCCCTGTGATTTATGGAGCTGTGTGCATGCTGAGACAGCTGCATCCCACAGCCTGTGGTCCCACCTGCACCTCAGGCACGTCTGCCTCACCCAGTGCTGCAGGAGAGTCCTTGTGCCTGTTCCCAGGCTGCTGGTTGCCCACCAGTGGCTGCCAGCAGCCTGCCCTGGCTCCCCAGGCTGCATTCCCCGGCCCTGGCAGGGTCTGAGCCCAGGGGGCTGGGGCTGGGGCTGGGGCTGGGGCTGGGGCTGGGGCTGTGATGCTCATGCAGGCAGT
>JANRGV010000048.1:14063087-14086050 GCA_024734035.1 Alethe castanea | reverse complement strand
GTGTAAAATTTTACTTTTCCCAGTTGAGGGCACAGTAACTTTCAGCATCAACAAAATATGGAGTTTTATGGCTTGCCCATGTGCTGTTTGATGTACATGTGCCATCTTTCAACTTTGTATATGTTTGTGTAATTACTTGTAAAAGACAAAAAATAAAAACTCCGTATTTTGCTGGGGATTATAGGATCAATACAAGAATGTCAGGGCCTGTTATGATGAAGCAAGGCAAAAACACAGAGAACTTTAGATACCAACCATTTGTATTTAGGGGCATCTGAAATAATTCCATTTCTTATTCCACTCAATTAAACTTTCCTCATCAAACTCAAGAATGGCATTATTGACAGATTTATGAACTTACCCATGAAGTCCAAGAAAAGCACCTTTTTTGTATAAAAATCATAAACATACATTACTATGATGCAGTCAGTCTTGTAAAATGAGACTAAAATCCTTTGTTAAATATGTGTTTTTCAGATAAGGCCATCAGCATGTGGGCTACTCTGCTGTTCAGTTCATTTGGACACAGAACTAAAGGAATAATATTGTGAGGTGTCACACCTTCTTCTTACGCCACAGGAAGTTTCTGTTGAATTTGAAAGATTTTGGTTACCTAAAAGAAATTAAAATAAATGTGGTTGGATAATCAGCTGTGCTGATTGTGCATTAAAGGCACCTTGGATGTTTTTCTCCCTGAAAACTTCCTCTGTGAGTTAACAAGACCAATTAGAGGCTGGTTTAGCTGTTGGCAGCCTGAAAAACCAATTAGAAAAGTTAGTTCGCTTCCATGAATCCACATTTTAAAGCAAGTAAACCCCGGGAAAAGATGTCTTTAATTTCCAGCCTTTCACAAGGTAACACCAACCCCTTCCCACGCAGCCTGGGCTGGGCAGGGGTGGCTCGGGAGGCCGCCGGGCCCCGTTTTCAACAAGGAGTCGCAATAGCCAGGGGGAGGAGAGGCCCATTGCTAAGAACCTGCCTGCCTATGAAAAACACGGTTCACTGTCTTGAGAATAAAAAGGTTTAATAACGAGACAAATAGGAGACACACATAAAGCAAAGGGTTAAAACGGCTGGGTGCCTGGCACACTGCCAAGAGCACACTGCTGCTGCTTCGGGGATACCCCTTTATATACGTTTTACAGTCCAGTCAGTTGTTACATATTCATAGACCTTCATACATAGTGAAATACTTCTGAGAACTTTAGCATGGCCACTCCTCGGGTCCGCCTTTTTAGAGCATGCGTGTTTCTTGGCTTGTGGTTTTATATTTCACTCTATCAATTTTCATTTGGGAGGTGGTTCAGGCCTTTTGCAGTCGGTTAAGAGTTGATAATTGTTATGTCAGCTGTGGGGTCCCCATCACCTGTTCACAAGCTGTAATCTTGACTAAGCAGGTTGCTTAAGCATACTATCTCTAAAAAGCTTATGTCTAACTTTTACTATTAACTAAGACTATATCCATATAGAAATGCTATTTCAACATTATACATAGAGCATTTATCCCAATACTTGCGAAGAGCCAACAACATGTTATACATTTATAACATGGCTGACCTAGTTTAGGGATTTTTTGGAATTTGATGTGGCCATGTCAGGCTGTGCCCAACCTCATGAGAGATCTGCCCTTTGTCCCTTGTCAGCAGACAGGCAGTGTCAGGGACAGGGAGCAAGGACAGATCCTTCAGGTGTTCCTGCCACAGGAGGGCAGGTCCCAGGTTCCCAGCATGGTCAGGACATGGGCACAGCATGGTCAGGACAGGGGCACTTTGCAGCCTGTCCCCCTCCCGACCCCAGGCAGGAGTAGGATCCAGGGTACCCTGGTGGGGACAGACTGTGCCAGGCTGCAGGCTGGGACAGGCTGGGGACAGGCTGGGCAGCACAGGACGTGGCTCTGAGCCAGCACCTCTGGCCTCCTCTTCGCCCTGCAGCCACATTCCAGCTCAGGCTGGCTGTGCCAGCCCTGTGTGCCCTGGCTTTGCTGACCAGCCCAGGGCTGCAGTAAGAGCCAGCAGAGCCAGGGGCAGTCCATGGCTGGGTGTACTTGCAGCTGTAGCACTGGAAATAAGCTTTTCTTTGGCTTTGGGACAATGTGCCTCTATTCTTTTCCTCAGTCACTCACACTGGATATTAGGGGAAATTTCTTCACCACGAGGGTGCTCCGACACTGGCACGGGCTGCCCAGGGCACTGGTGAAGTTGCCATCTCTACAAGTGTTCAAAAAATTTGTGGATGTGGCACCTGGGGCCATGGGTTAGTGGTGGACCTGGCAGTGCTGGGTTAAGGGTTGGATTTGATGATCTCAGAGGGCTTTTCCAATTTTAATGACTCCCTGATTCTGTGAACATCCTCCCAGACACCAAGCTGCCATAAGCTGACTCTCTTTCCTAGAGAGGGTACCACACACAGGCCCTGCTCTTCCTGCCTTCCCTGGCTGAGGCAGGGTCTCGCTTCAGCCATGATTCTGTACAGATGTGTCCAGCTGTTGAGCCGCTGTGGTCTGCACGTCCATCCTGGGCTTGCACTGGGTTGCAGTGCTCTGCACAAGTCTCTCCCATAGCAAGGGAACCTGTTTTCCCTGCGGATCACAGAGCTGCTGGAAGAGCAGCGGCCAGGCTGGGGAAGGCCCTGTGCATTCCTGCACCTTCTTCTGCCTCTACTGGAGCAGATCTGAGGGCTTTGCAGGTGGGTATGACTCAAACTGCTGACCTTGCCTGCCGTGACATCTGATGTCCCTTTGCGCCCTCATTCCTCCCTGAAGTTGTTGATTTTAACATTTGCTGGTTTTAACACTCCAATTATGTGACGCTTCCAGTCAGATTTTGGGAGCACAACTAGGTCAAATCCTTGTCCATATGTGAGCAGAGTGTGTTATCCAGGCTCCCTGGCATCAGTGGGAAGGCACTTAGAGAATTTCTTCTCTCCAAAGTCCTTGTCTGGACCAGTTTTATTCTCGACATCACGATGTCACGCAGGTGAAGGCTCCCAGTCCCTCCTGCTTGTTCTTCTCCCTCACTATCTCAGGTCCTGTTGGGTCTGTGCCATACGCCTGTGTCCTCAGAGGAAAGTGTTCCACCACAGGGGCATCTCAGGGGTCTGTGCAGTCCCTGCCAGCTCTGCCCCAGCAGAGCCTCAGGTGTGCCCTGCCCTTTGGCTGGGAGCTCCTGTCCGTGGGGCGTGGCACCAGTGCAGAATCCCTCCTCACGATTCCAGGCTGCCCAGCTTTACAGACACCCCATGATGGGCCCTGAGGAGGGGACGTGCCACCCCACTGGGGTCCCTCAGCAGGAGCATCTGTCCCCCCTGCTGGGGCACAGTTCTCTCACTGCCTGGAGGGCGAGGCTCAGCTCTGCTCCCTCCAGCTCCTTCCTCCATTCCTACACCGGGGATCTCAGGGCTGTTTGCTGCTGTTCCCTTGCCAAGAACAGGTAACCCCCACCCACAGTGCCCTCCAGGGCTGCTGGCCTGGCCATGCTCCCATCTCACAGAATCATCCATCTTGGAAGAGACCTTCAAGATCACCAAATCCAACCATCATCCTAGTCCCACCATAGTTACCCCTAAACCACATCCCTACATGCCACATCCAGGTGGCTCTTGAGCACTTCCACATCACCGCCCTGGGCAACTCATTCCTGTGCCTGACCACTCTTTCAGTGAAACAATTTTGTCTAATATCTAATCTGAACCAGTTGTGTAGAGCAGAGGTTATCTCTGTGTTTACTTAGTAAATTGGTGGCAGCAAATTCAACAAAAGATCTTAGCAGAAGGGAGAGTGATGTTTCTTTCAGATGAAACAGACTTCAGGCAGCCAAAGTCACTCTCCAAAGTCTTTCTGCTTTAGGAGATGCCTCCAAGCTCTTACAGAACCCTGTGTACAGAGTTAAAGGAGTGCCACTGTCAGGTCCCCACTGTCCCCAAGGCTCCTCTCAGTTGACAGTGATGAGGGGTTTGACCTCTGGGAGTCATGAGGGTGGATCTTTTGCCTCAGCTTTTTGCTGACTTCAGCTTCCATCTTCAGCAGGATCATTGCATGTTGTCCTTGTGTTCAGGACACCCTCCTGTCGGGAGAGCAGGGAGAGGAACAGCCCATTCCGTGTGCTGTAACCTCATTTCCCTGCTCCCATGCCCCAACAGGACCCTGCTGACGAGGCATCTGCGTGGGAGCCTTCTGGGCTTGGGGAGGGGAGCACCTTCCTCACAGCTCAGCAGGACTTCCCACTCTTCCCACCTTTGCTCAATTCTTCCCTCTGATGTTTTCACACACATTTTTCCTTCCATACCTCCTCAGAAGGATCTTAATCCTGTCTACAAATCTCCTCCCTTATGCTCAGCCATATCTCACCTGTGCTCTCCCCTCTCTCCAGAGCAGCCTTTTGTCCTTCCCTGGAGGTGCTCCTCCCAGCTCAGCCTCCAAACCTCCTCCATATAATTAATGTAATTCAAAACCTCCAGGTGATTCTTTCTAGGATGCCCAAATGAGCTCAATGCATTTGTTTCACCCACAGAAATGGTGCAGAGATTAGAGGTACAAGAGCACACATACATTTACTGTCATTAGTTCTCTAGCTGGATTTGCACACAGTGATGTTACGGCCTGTTTCAGAAGGGTTGGCAATGTCTATACTTGCTCTTACAGTCTATAAATCCAAGTGTTAGAGGGGGTTCAGTCTGGGGACAAGAGCAGGAGGGGTGACAGCAGGAGGAAGGAGCCCTGTATTCAGAGCCCCTGGGCACCTGCCTGTGGGGCTGTGCTCTGCTCCTTGCCCTTTCCTCTCTGTCCCTGTGCCAGACCTGCTCATCTCCCCATCCCTGCAGCATCCCTGCTGTGCTTGTGGAATCTCACAGCCTATTCACAGAGCTCTGGATCCAGCACTGGGCTGGCTGCCAGGTCACTGTGCTTGTTCCTTGGAATGAGGGCTTCATCTCCTCTCAGGTTTACCAAAAGCAGCCCTGGGTGGTTTGCTGAGGCTCTTCCAAGTCTGGAGGAGAAGCAGGAAGGAGCAGGAGGTGACAGCCCAGCCTGGGAGGGACCTCTTTTCTCACAGAGACCAGGCCAAAATGCTGCTGTTTGAATCTGTAACATTCCACAGGATTTCCCCTAGAATTAGATCCCATCACCACCTGCACCTCCCCAGCTCTGCTGGCCTTGCTCTGCTCCAGCTGTGACCACACCAGTGCGGCCCTGAAGTGGCAGGAGGGGAAGGACCACCCTGCCCTCCTCATCTGCTCACTCAGCTGAAACCTCATTGCCTTCCTCAGCGGCCCCAGCAGACACTGATACTTCATGTTTCATCACCAACCTGCAGCCACCTCTAAGCTGCCATCAGAAGCACCAGATTCATCCCTTCAAGGCCTTCTCCAACCACACAGAACCACCTCAGCAGGCTGCAGCAGGGCAGGCTGTGGCCTCCTCCCTTAGGCCAAGAGAACAATGATCACCGGCTGATCCTCCAGTGAGGCTTGGCTGCAGAGCATTCTGAGACCCTGCTCACCAAAAGCGTCTCCAAGGGGCATAAGTTCATCAGCAAGACACCCCTGAGCAGAGAAGGGTCCTGGATGGACCCTTGGCCACTTCCTCTGGCATCCTGTGCCCTCATTGCCTGCAAAATCAGGGCCCCAGCTTGGCCCTTGCTCCCCCACCCTTCCACTGGTCTGCAGCCACCTTCCCTGAGCTTGCAGCACCTCTCCTGTCCTTCCAAGCATCAGCTTCCATCCCACCCTCAGCTTCCATCCCACCCCCTCACACTGCAGCACTTAGCACGCTGCTCCTGAGAATGGCAGGGAGAGAGGGACAGTGGAGGTGTCTGATGGTGGGAGGGAGAGAGGGACAGTGGAGGTGAAGGACAATAGAGGTGTCTGGTCAGTAACATCAGATACTTGTCCTGGTGACACAGTTGCTCATTTGCATTTCCTTGGGTGTTGGTGCTGATATTACTTAAAAGCAATCATGGTGCTATTTTCCCTGTGCAAGAACAGCGTTCAAAGGGCAAAACAGTTCCACACCAAAATGCTTCTTCCTCCAGAGCTTCAATGACCTTGTTTAGTTGGAGGAACCTGCTGGGTGAGGGGAGGCCTGGTAGCCAGGCACTGCTTCTCCCACCCATTGGATGTGCCAGGGGGTGCCAGTACTGGGCTGTTGCTGGGGGCTGAGGCACCCTGAAGTGCTGGTGACACACACAGATGTGACCAGTGGTGTCAGCACTGGTCAGCCACTTCCATCCCCACAGCCAGCGCTGCTGCTGCAGGGTGCTGGGTGCTTGTGGTGGTACCTGTGCAGCCAGCAGGGTGCTGGGGGCATTCCTAGAAGATGCTGGTGGCTTCCATGGTGGCCACCAGTGGCTCCAGTGGTGCTGCACTGGTGGCATTAGAGCAGGACAGTGACAGTGGGTGACAGAGACAGGTGCGTGCTGACACTGGGGGCAGCACTGGCTGTGCATCCTGGCTGTGCTGGTGGCTCTGCTGTCTGGATCAGGGGCTCAGACCTCACACAGCTCACAGTGCTGGAATTCCCTTTCCCATGGAGAGAGCTGTGCGAGGGCTGGGCAGTGCCAGTGCAGTGCCAGAGCAGAGCAGCCAGTGGCACCTGGCCCTGCCACAGCTCATCTTGGCACAGTCACACCATGCAGTGACCTGCTGCCACCTCAGGGACACCCCTGAGCCCAGGAATTTCTGGAGTGGGGAGGTGGGCCACCACAGAGGCCTCTTGGCCTGGATGAAGCCACATGTGCTTCACCTCTGTCACAGCCCAGCAGCAGCAAGAAACTCAAGATCACAGCCCAGCAGCAGCAAGAAACTCAAGAAAGGGGTGTTTGGGTGTAGAAGACAGGTGGGCTGTGGGGACAGATGTGAATGGCTCACCTGGCTGTCTCAGGACATGTCCCTTTGCTTTAGCAGTTCCCTCTGCAGTGCTGGGGCACGGAGCTGGTGGGAAGGTGATGAGGGTTTGTACCCAGTTTAGGAGGCCAGTCTGCTGATCTTCCCAGGCCTTCCATTCTTCAGTCTGTTGGGATATCCCTCATGAGGGCCTTGGAGTGAACACAATCCTCTTATTGTCTGCCTGCACTGTGCCTCTCCATCTCTCCAGTCTTTGGGCAGGTTCTGGGAGGGCTGCTGGGCACATCTGAGGAGAGCACAGTGCCTCTGCCACAGCCAGGCACCTGGGACCTGTGGAATCCCCAGGCAGGAAAAAGCCCCTCTGGCTGGGTGGTGGCAGGAGCACAGCTGGGTCTCAGGGCACTGCAGTGCCCATCTCTCCATTCTGGGGACAGAGAGCTGCTGCCTCATCTCTGGGCACCACTTTGATCATCTGCATCACCAGGGTGGGAGTCAAGCCCCGCACCTGGATCTGGCTTTCCTAGAAAAATTGCTGAGGTTTGCATCCTTGTCCCAGCCTTCCATCTGAGCCAGGAAACTGGTGTTCGCCTCTTTTCACCCCTCTTTGAGCTCTCACAGGCCTTCTCAAACCCAGATGGCTTCCTCCATTCAACTAGGAATGAAAAAACTGTCCTAGGAAGGGTGACTCCTCTTTTGGTTCCCATGTCATTCCCATCCCTTGCTTGCCTGTAGCAGGACTTGCCCACGTTGCCCCAGCAGCTCCCAGTGCAGGACAGACAGGCTGAGTGTGCACACAAACCAGCCTGGGATGTCACCAATGGAAACCTCAACACCATGGATTAGAAACTCAGGCTGTGTTCTCTGTGGGGTCTCTGTGACCTTTGGGATGCTAAGAAACATTGGGGGTTTTTCCCCATATTTATTGACCTGGCTTTTCACAGAGGGAGCTTTTTCCCCGTGGTTTGCAGTGTGGTTGGATGGCAGGGAATGAGGAACCACTAGGTTTTAGCTGCAGCACAGTAGCACCTAGTGACCAGCTGGGAGAGGTTTGGTGGGAGCTGCAGTGCTGAGAGTCAGAGCAGGTTCTGGCAGGTGTAGTGCTGGGACACAAGAGGAACACCTTGAGGTGTCATCTGCCACCTGGGCAGGGGGGTTGTCTCCAGGATTATCCTTCCTGCCTCCCTGGGCTCAGCTCAAAGGGACAGCCCAGGGTGAGGCACAGAGGGTGACAGGATCCCCCCTGCCCAGGTCAGTGGCTCCTGCATGGCCACAGACTGCAGGGGTTTGTTTAGTCCATGATAAAGAAGCAAGGGAAGGAAAGAAAAAAGCACTTTCCCACAAAGGGGCTCTACCTGAGTCCCCAGCAAGGAGCACTGGGGATGTTCTCCTCCCCACCTGGCTGATCTCCAGCTCATCCTCTCAGTCCACGTGGCACCCCGAGGGATACAGGACCCACTCCCACACCCTTCCCTGTCCTTGGGCACTGCCTCTGCCTCACTCTCTGCCATTTGCCCTTTGCTGGACACAGCCTGGGTATCAGGCAGAGCTGTCAAGTGTTTGCAGCATCAGGGCTGTGGCCTGGGGCGTTGGTCAGGAAGACACCTCTCTGATCCCTGTGAGGACATGTCCCCTTTTCTCTCTGCCCCACAGGTCTTCATGAGGGCCAGCCCTGGAGCCCAGAGGGACACACGGTGCACAGGATGCTGAGTCTGGCCTAGTCCCCGAGCCCAGCACGCTGTGACAGGTACGGGGTGGCCCAGGGGTGGCTTTGGGACTCGTGAGGGGGCTGGGGCAGGGGGCCAGACCCAGCTCTGTGCTGGGGGGCAAGGGGCAGTGGAATCCTGCAGGAGCAGGCTGGGGAGGGGAAGGGAAGCTGGGAGGGTGATTCAATGACAGCCCTCCCTCCGTCTCCTGGCGAATCCTGCAGCACGCCCCTCGCAAAATAAAGTTATGAAATCTCCTGCCCATTGCTATAGTAACGTCACGCCTCCGCCTGACCCACTTTGAGACAAAGGAAGTGTTCCAGCTCCGAGCACGGGGGCTGTGCACGGGCCCAGCCTGGCCTCCCAAGGAATGGCACAGCAGCTGCTGCCTTCTCCCCCTGCTCCTCGGGACCCTCAGGCAGCAGGAGCTGCTTGGTTTGAGGCACTGAGCAAACCCAGTGCCAACAGCATTGCCAGCCTGCATCCCGTATGCAGGCAGGGCCTGCCCAGCTCCATGTGGCCATTTAGGCCAGGAGAACATCTGCCCTGGAGCAAAGAAACGTCCTTGCTCAGCTGGTGGTGCAGCAGTGACAGCCAGGGCCCTTCGGAGCATCCTGTAACTACTCTGCCACAAACATTAACGGGAGGAGACGGAGAATGATGGAATGTGCTGAGCTGGGAGGGACCCACAAAGATCATTGATCCTACTCTGGCCCTGCACAGACACCCCAACAGTCCCACAGTCCCTGGCAGCGCTGTCCAAACGCTCCTGGAGCTCTGGCAGCCTCAGGGCCATGCCTGTTCCCTGGGGAGCCTGGGCAGTGCCAGCACCTCTGGGGAACAACCTTTCCCTGATCTCTGACATAAATCCCCTGACACAGCTGCAGCCGTTCCCTGTCCTGTCACTGGCACAGAGCAGACCTCAGCACCTTCCCCTAGTGAAGACTCCACTGAAGTTTGACCTCAGTCTCCTCCTCTCCAGGCTGAAGTTCCTCCTCCTCAGCGTGGTCTTTGTGCCCTGGGAGGGGCACTGGGGCTGTGGTCCTGGGGCTGATGGTGGCTCTGGCAGCACAGAGAGGCTGTGACAGGAGGACTCAGATGGGATTTGGGCAGGGGGGCAGCAGGAGGCCGAGCAAAGTCTCTGCTGTTGTCTGGGTCACAAGCTCTCAGTGCAAGGGACACCTCTATCCCTGGGAGGCAGGATAGAGGCAGGTCAGGGGCAGCTGTGTTCAGGGCTTTGCACCCAGGGCTTTCCATCCCACACTTTCTCCATGGGGGCTGTGCAGACACTGCCTCACCCCCTCCAGACCCTTTGAACAGCACTGGCCAGAACAGGTCAGCTTTGGGCCAGAATGTTCTCATTAGCTGCTTTTCCAGCCAAGCTGGAACACATCCCATGTGTTTATCAGCCTGTGCCCCAAGTGCTCTGCAAGGCAGCAGAGGCTGCAGGTAGGTTTCAAAGACAACAATCCAGCTCCCTGCCCTGGCCTTCCACTCTAGCCACCTCATCAATTGTCCTGCTCTCTCTTCCTGAAAATTCCCTCTCTTATCTGTCTCATTTGTCTCATTTGACCTACTTAATGCTTTGCATTTCCTGATTCAGAGCAAATCCCATCTCATGGAGAACTTTTGAGAAACTTCTATTTAGGGACAGACAAATAGGTTGCAGAATTTCTGGGGTTTTGCTCCCTGGAGAGTTGATTATATTACCAGTGACATCTGCATGGAAATAAGTTCTCTGTCTCTCTCAGGAGTTCATATGCTCCTCCAACTTAGACAACACCTGAAGTCAAAATTCTTTGTCATATCACAGCCTTTGACTTTCACAGCATTTGTTTTTGCTGGTAGATTAAAAACAAAAAACAACAAACAAACAAAAAAGAGTAGTATTTAGAGCTCTTAAGGTAAGATAAATTACTCCTTGTCATTTTGGGACAGTGCCAGTCAGATCCTGTCTGTCTCATCACCCCAGTGGGCACCAGTGGGCGGAGACACCCCTTGGCCTGAAGAACAAGCAAGAGACCACTGGTCTTGAGCTGTTATGGGGCCTCAGGAGCTGTGTGTAGATCCCACATTCTAAGGGCACCAGCCATATTCCCACATGAGGAGATGTGGGGAAATCCTTCCCCAGGGATGCGACTCTGCCAAGCTCAGGCTGGCACTGGGTGTGTTTCACCTGGCAATGGCTGCCTGGCAGAGTGGTCAGGATGGGCTGGGTGAGCACTGGGACACCCTTAGGCAGTGGGCAGACTGGCCCTCTAGAGGATTCCCTGTGTCCTAAGGGGGGATCCCAAGAGGGTGGCACACTTGGCTTGCTGGAAGCCACTGTCCCCTCCACTGCTGCGCAGCGAGTGCCTGGTTCTCCTGGTGACGCTGTCACGGTGGGTGGCACTAACTCCTCCTCAGGAGCCCCTGCCTTGCTCCCAGCATGGGCAGTGCTTTCTGCTGCTCATCCCTGGGGATGGGCTCTGCCCCACGAGGAGCCGAGGCAGCAGCGGGAGCATCCCCGCAGCGGTGTGGCAGGAGGAGGGTTTGTTGTGTAATGAATTGTTCCGAGCAGCAGCCAGCTATTTTTATCAGCCACGATCAGCTTGTGAACTCTGAATCATCATTAATGCAGGGCTCTGGCAGCCAGCGGCCCCCAGCGCCACATCCAGAGCTCCTGCTAATTCAGGGAACGTTTGACTCGGAGCGTGTGGGCAGGCCCACGTCACCTGCACCACAGCACAGCCATCCTTTCAGCTCCTTGCAGCAGGGAGAGGGGAGGCATTTTCCCCTGCAGGCTGCAAATCATCTCTCCCGACTCCAGCCCGTTATCATCGTGCTGCTGGTTCCGTCTGTAAAAGGCACCTCTGTTTGCAGCCAGCCTGGCTGGCTGGGCCAGGGTTTGCATGGGAGCCTGGGGGACGTGGAGCCCTGGAACAGCTGATGGGCAGAGGGCAGGACCAGCTGACCCCAAAGGGTGCCCTCAGCCACATCAGTCCAGGGGTGGCTTCCTTCTGGAGGATGTGCTCTGAGCAGACCCATTTCACAGGCTGCTGCTTCTCCTGATGTGTGCCAGCCTCTCCCGAGCATCACCCGAGCGGCTCCTGGCCCTTTGTGGCCAGCCCTGCCTCAGTAGTACATGGAATCAGGGAACCAAAGAATTCTGGAGTGGTTTGGGTTGGAAGGGATCCTAAAGCCCATCCAGTGCCACCCCCTGCCATGGACAGGGACACCTCCCACTGTCCCAGGCTGCTCCTAAGCCCCATCCAACCTGGACTTGGACACTTCCAGGGATCCAGGGGCAGTCACAGCTTCTCTGGGCACCCTGTGCCAGGGCCTGAGCACCACTTTGAGAGCTCTTCAGGTGCCCTTTTCTGGGTCAAGGCATTGCTCAGCTGTGGCTGCCATGGCTGCATCAGCAGAGCTGGGTGGCCAGGGAGGGGACAGGGAATCCGTGCATGGCACATGTGTGCCAAGGGCAGGGGGAAAGGCAGGAGGGAGGAAGCCCATGGAGGTCAAAATGAGCCCCCAGCCCAGCACTCCCTGGTTCTGCAGGAGCCCTGTAGGCACTCAGTCACAGGGGCACCCCCCACCACGTGTCACCCCCAGCACTCTGTCACACACACCCCCACAGCCACATGGAGCTGTGTGTGCCCCCATGGGATCAGTGGGGTTGGAAAAGCCTTCGTGGAGTCCAACCATTGACCCAGCACTGCCACATTCACCACTGAACCATGTCCCCAAGTGCCACATCCGCATGCCTGTGGAACATTTCTGGCTACAGTCCCAATGTGCACATACAAGGAGCAGAAATCTGGGTGAGTGTGAGGTGCTCTCAGAGCTCCCTGGGATCTGCCATGCTTGATGAGAAGGACTGAGCCCTACCCAGGGCCTCTGCCACAGATTGGGCTGGCAAATGCCAGCCAGCTGCAAAGAGAGATCCTGGAATAGATGGGAGCAGAGAGCAGTGGGGTGAGGCTGTGTGGCTCCTCCTGCTGTCCCCTCCTTGCTGAGAGAGGGCAGGGACTCTGCCCTGTTCTCTGCCTTCTCTGTGCCCTCAGGATAAGCTGTTCTAAGGTGGATTTGCCACATTTAAGACAATAGAAATAGGACAGCATCTCCTGAAACCCATGAGCACTCCAGAAGTAAAGAAGAGGGAGCATGCTGGGTGGTGGCATTGGTTTGCCCAATTCCCCTGTGGTGCAGAGCCCCAGCACAGAAGCTGATCACAGCCAGTGGTCCCTGACATGGCTGGAAACCCATCCCTGGAAGTGTCCTAGGCCAGGTTGGTTGGGGCTTGGAGTAACCTTCCAGGTCTAGTGGAAAGTGTCCCTCCCCATGGCAGGGGGTGGAACTGGATAGGCTTTAAGGTCCCTCCAACCCAAACGACTCAGGAATTCTGTTCTGTGATTCCAACCCGTGCCTGATGTCTGGAGCTGCCAGAGGTGGGTTGGGTGCAGCCCATGCACACCTGCAGGCTGTGAACCAGGCCCAAGAGGCTGCCTCTGGCTGGGGTCTGGTACACACAAAAGTGCCAGAAATCAGCTCAGGTCAGGTCAGTTCATCCCCTCTGGGCATCAGCAAAGCCGCAGGGAAGAGCAAGAGCAATCCTGAGAAAATAGACTGAGGGGAACAAAGGTAATGGGGTGAAACCAGTCCCTTTCCATGGGCTCAGGGGTCCTGTCCTGGCCCTGACAGCCCCTGCTGTGACCCTCTGCTAGACAGGTCTTCTCCTGCAGTGACCCTGGTGCCCCCTCTGTGGTGCAGGGCTGACCACCCCTGCTGGGGTCCTGGCTCAGGGCAGGGTGACACAGCAGGGACACTGGGCAGCTGTCCCAGGAGACAGCCCTTGCCCACTCTGGGAGCTGCAGGATCATGGACTTGGGAGATTTAGTTTCAAGCTTTTTTCATCCAAAACTAAAAGATGGAGGGGAAGATCTTTCTGGACTCTTCCCTTGCCTGACCCCATGTCTCAACTAAGTGCCAAGGATTGCAGAGAGTAACTGAAATGTAAGAAAACAGTTTAATCCATCTTAGAGGGAAGCCAGCTGACAGAGGAGGCAGCAAAGACAGCATGGTGGTCACTAGCACATGCCCAGCAGCAGGGATACACCTCACACCTCCCTGGCTGCCAAGGGAAGGGATCCTGGAGCAGGCAGCACGGGCAGGAGGTTCAGGACCTGTGGCAGCCCCACAGGAGAGAGGAGCAGTGAACTCTGCCATACAGAAGAGAGTGCCCACCCTTGGCAGGGAGAAACCAGTCTGGGAGAGAGGGAACTCTCTGTCCTCCCCTCTTCCCACCTTCCCATCCTTTCTGCTCCTGCCCCTCAAAAACCTTCTCTTCTCTCCTTTCCCACTCATCCCCCAGCCCCTCAAGGTTTCCTCTCTGCCCCTCTGCCTCTCCAGCGCCCACAGCCAGCCTGACCCTGGCCCTTCTCCTCCTCCTATGCACACTAGACCTTCACTGCATGGCATATAGATTTACATTTCTTAATTTCATTTCATTTCCCTACTTCTTTTGATTCCTAAGGCAGTTTATCTGGAGCCCAGTGAGCACAAGGCAGTCACAGGCTGCCTTAGGAGGAGATTCCTGCTTCAAATATCAACTGCTCTCAGAAGGTAAAAATACCCAGATATCCAGAGACCCTCCTTTATAATCAAATCAGAATGTGATATCTCCTTAGGGAGCCTGGTTCCTGTTATGGGAGAAGCACAGTGTCTACCAGGGCCAGGATTGCCCTGGGTACAAGGGAAGGATTTTACTGGGATTCCAAATCTGGGGGAAGGAAGGAAGGAAGGAAGGGAGGGAGAGTGGCCATGGCAGGCAGAGCTAAGCCTGGGCACTTCAGGGAGGATTTGAGCTTCTGCCTCCTGCAGGGCTTCCCTTCCTGGGTGTGCAGGTGGAGCTTGGCCATCCAAAGCCATCTGGAATTCAGATCAATAGCTCAGCCTGGAGCCTGTCCTACACCCCATCCTTCCCTTCTGCCCAGAGCTTTTCCTCTAGGAACATCACCTGGGGCTCTCTGTCAATGATCTGTGAGAACCGTGGGTGCCAGCTGGCACATCCTGAGCCTCCCTGCTGGCATCCCAGATCCACAGCCCCGTGGGTCCCATGGGCAGGGGACTCCAGGGGGCTGATGCTGCTGGGGAATTAGGATCACATCCACAGAAACCAGAAGCAGCTGGGCCCCAGCCAAGGCTAAGGCTGTGTTTGGTGTTTGGGCAGAAAGCTCAGGTTTGGTATCAACATTTCCCAGCTCAGGCCATGTCCCTATCCCCAAAATGCCTGGGCACTGTCCGTGTGGTGGAGAGGGGCAAATCTTCGTTCCCAGAGCAGCACAGCCCAGACCATGGGGCAGGGCACAGCTTGGAGGTGAAGGCAGCTGGAGCAGCTCAGCAGCAGGGCAGGAGCCACTCCATGGGGCTATGCAGCCTGTGCAGGGGCTCGGGACAGGCCTGGTGCAGGGCCCTGGGATGCCCAGGAAGCAGTGCTGGGCAGTGGCCATGAGTGCAGGGGGCAGTGCCTCAGGGCAGGTGGGCTGAGGGCAGCATGGGCAGGTGTCACGATCTGCTCAACCCGAGTGGGAGTCGTGATGGTTCATTCGACCCCAGGGTGCAAAAGACAAACAGCAAGAGACTCAGGTTTTATTCAGCAGCAATGCAGCAATGCAGTTTATTGTGTGCCAACAATTCAGTTTTGCGATAGAAGAGAGAGAGAGAAAAGAGATAAAGGAAACAAAGTAAGAGGGGAAAGAGAGAGAGAGAAAGGATGGGATGTAGCTACCAACAGATGGGACTCATCCTCGTGGTCTTCAGCTGATGGACAGGTCTTCAATCCGTTCAGGAGAAAGAGATCTCAGAGTCTCTTTAGGAAAGTCACTTTCTATAGTCCTTTTCCAAAGCGAGTGCCCTCTGGCCAAAAGGTGGGGAGATTTATGGACTATTGTGTGCAGAGATCGTCACTCCATGAAACAGGAGCAGGATCAGGGCACTGTAACCAGCACCCTGCTGAGAGCAGCGTGCCAGGGCAGCACCAGGCACACCCACAGACAGTCCTGGGCAAGCACCCACCTCAGCCAGGCCAGAACTCGGCTCCAGAGCAGTGCTGGGGTCCTGGGTCTCAGTCTCTGATGATGGTCGTGAGGCAGATCAGAGAAACTTTGGACCAACCCTTATGGCAGGATCCTCAGGAGCAGGGCTCAGGGGAGGGGGAGTGGGAGTGGGGTCTCCATTGGAGCTGGATGGGAAGCCCAGGCTGTGCTCACTGCAGCTTTAGAAATCCCAGCTTGGCTCTGCCAACCCACTGAGAGCCACAGAGTTAAACGGAGACTGCAAAGCCCATGAAGCAATGGAATAAATTCCACTTTTTTTTTTTTTCCTCATGCTTTCAAAAATTATTTAAAGCTCTAGCTGCTTTTCATTATTAATGCATTTTTCCCTGAGTGAGGAAGACAAGCCTGTCGATTCCTGCCACCCTGCAGTGGTCACTGACTCCACTCCCACACCACTTTGCTGGCCACACTGCACATAGGGGACAAGTTCCTCGACAAGACTGGAGACCAATTCACAGCTGAAACGGAAAAGCCAGGAGCACAGTTCCAGCTCTGCTCCTCACAGGGATATACCATCTGCATGTGTTAGAAGTCTCTTTTTTAAGCGATACTCAAACTAAACCAAAAAGGTACTAAGAAACTAAACTAAAAGGTAACAGGAAATAAGAGTTCATTAATACATTCCATGATATGAAGTAGGTTTTAATATGGAAAATCAACTTACTGATTGACAGCTCAACTCATATAAATGTTCATTGATTTTTCTTTTAGGCAAAGCCTAGAGGTTTGTCATTTTTCCCTGTATAACACAGTAAAGATGAGGATCCCTATGAAGTGAGCAGGATGGGGCAAGACCACTGGGGAGATGTTCAGTGAGGATCCCTCAGGGGGTCCCTCTGTCCTTTCCACCCCCGCACAGGGATCCCATACCCACTGAAAGGAAGGGACCAACCCCAGCCCCTTGCTGTGGCAGAGGGGACAGACGGGCTGGCTGGGAGGGTGGCACAGGTGGCACAGCTCCCCAGGAGTGGTGCAGGAATCATCATCTGAGCAGCCAACAGCTTCTCAGGTCAGGCTCTGAGTGCTCAGAAACACTCAGCTCTTACAGAGCTACTGACACGCCGTGCTCCGGGGCAGAACCTGCCAGGAAGGCAGCACTGGCTGCAGAGGAGGTGTTTGCCATCTGTCACATTAGCACAGCTGGGCCAGCCCTGAGATCTGTCACCTTGGGAACACCAGGCACCCTGCAAAGCTGGGCTACTCGGCTCTGGGCTGCCCGGGCTCAGCAGGACCTGCTGGGCTTTGACAGCAGGCTTTCCTCCAACCCTCTCCGTTTGCCCTCTCATTTTCCCCTCCAGCAAATGGGGCAGAGCAGGGACCTGCTGGCAGTGCCTCTGTCATGCTGCTGGGAAGGGGACGCTGGTAAATACCCACATGCAGCACCAGAATGGAAGCAGCAGTGTTGTGAAGCAGCACTGAGGCACACGAGCACTGCAGCTGCAGTGGGAACATGAATCCTGCCCCTCCTGTGCTGGGCCCTGCTCTCTCCAGCCCCTGGTCTCCCTTCCTCCCCTTTCCTCCCCTCCCACCTCTCCCATCCTGCTTCTCTCCTTTGTCCCTTAACTGTGGTGGCATTTGATTTGAGGGGGACAGGGATGTGCCCCTGGTGAGGAGTGGGCTGCAAATGGGTTCCCAGTGGGCTCTCAGCATCTTCTTCTTCCTCCAGCTGCAGGGAGGTCTGCAAGGGCTCTGCCACACCATCCCTGAGCCATGGTCTAGGAAGCACTGGGACCATGAAGGGCTTAGGAGACAACAGAAGCCGCCATCTCTCTGAAAACCTGGACTCCCCTCAAGACTCTCTTTATGCCCCCCAGGACAGGAACCCTTACCTCCTCAGCCCTACCGACTCCTTCACCATGGATCCCCGATTCCCAGCCCAGAACACCGTCCATGGCGACTGCCTCCTTCCGCTCAACAACCAGATCTCCAACAGCAGCACTTTCCCCCGCATCCATTACAACTCCCACTTCGAGGTCCCGGATGACAACCCTTTTCCGAGCCATGCCCAAGCCACAAAGATCAACCGCCTGCCTGCCAACCTCCTCGACCAGTTTGAGAAGCAGCTGCCCATCCACAGGGACGGCTTCAGCACCCTCCAGTTCCAGCGGAGCGACGCGAAGCACCGCAGCGAGAGCCCGGGGCGCATCCGGCACCTCGTGCACTCCGTGCAGAAGCTCTTCGCCAAGTCCCAGTCTCTGGAGGGCCCCACCAAGGGCAACGCGAACGGGAAGAAGGGGGCGGATGACGCCAAGCAGAACCGGAGGAGCAAGAGCAAGGACCGGGCGAAGACCTCGGAGCCCAAGCGCAGGACCAGGTCCAACATCTCCGGCTGGTGGAGCTCCGATGACAACCTGGACAGCGACACCTGCAGCTACCGCAACCCCATGGGGCTGATGACGCTGGGCCGGCAGCCCGACCACAGCCAGCCAAAGTACTTCATGCACGCCTACAACACCATCAGCGAGCACATGCTGAAATCCTCCAAGAGCAATAACGACCTCAAGGTCACCCCTTGCACCAATATCCCCATCAACAACGACTCCAACTACATCAAGCGGGGCTCCTGGTCCACGCTGACGCTCAGCCATGCCCGGGAGGTGTGCCAGAAGGCCTCCGCCACCATTGACAAAGCCTTGCTCAAATCCAAGTCCTGCCACCAGGACTTGGCCTACCACTACCTGCAGGTGGGTGCCGTGGGGAATGTGGGGTGCTCCGTGCAGGGAGAGCACGGGAGCTCAGGGGCATCCTCTCGGCAGGCACCCGTGTGACCTTATCAAACATCTCCAGATGGTTCAACTGCCACCTCAGGTCACGGAGCCAGGAGAGGGCTGGGGAGGGCCCTGGGAACAGACCCCTGCTCCTCCTGCAGGGACTGGGAGTGCTGATGGGGTCTGTCTCCCAGAGCTGCAGCACGGTACCAGCACCCCCAGTCCCTGTGCTGGACCATGGCACTGTGGAGGGGACATGCCACCCCACCTCCTCTGCCGGGTGTCATCCCATTTCCTGCAGGCCTCCCACATGTCCCCACTGCCTGCCCAGGCCCTGCAGGTGCTGGGGGATGCTCCTGGGCAGGAGGGGATGTAGCTGCCCCATGTGGCTGTTTCCCCTGAGTGCCCACACAGCTGGAATGCTGAGGGGCCACGTCTCACTGGACACAGCTCCCCAGGCCCCCCTGGAGACCCCTGTGCCCCCATCCACGGGCTGGAGGTCAGCAGCACTAACTAATGCTCAGCCCTTATCTCCACGCACCGCAAGGATGTGCCGGCGTGCCCAGCCAGCCCCGCTCTGCCCAGCTTCCCTGGAGCACTGGTAGGACCGGCAGCCGCGGGGCAGGGCCGGGGCAGCAGGCACTGCCAGCCCCGCTTGCATGGCCTGCATGGCTGATGCTGCTTTGAAACCCTGGCTCCTACAGCTCCAGGTCTGTGGCACGTTCCAAAAGCGGCGCTGGAGCGGCATGAACCTGGTTGTGCCCTAGAGAGAGGAATGAAGACAAATAAGCCAGGCCTGGATGGGGGGAGGAAGAGACCTCTCTATGTAAATCTCTAGCATCCTTTTAATGCAGAGGTGCCAGGAGCTTCCCTGGCTGTGTCCAGCGGGCTTAGAGGCTTTAAAAAGTGATGAATTATTGAAGCACGCTCAGCTTCCGATACCTCGCTGGCCAGGGCTGTAAATCAAATTTCCAAGGGACTAAACTGACTGTATCAGGAACACCAGCAGGGAAAATTATCTTGGCCTGGTTTCTTTTTCTTTACCCCTGCTCCTTCCAGTTAAGCATTTGAGGTCAAAGAGCTGCAGCCAAGCTCTCCAAGGGCCCTGTTCCCCTCAGGCTGCAGCACAGAGCCCAGCAGGCAGCCCCGACAGCCCCTGGGCTCTGGGGTGCAAGGCTGCCCTGCTCCTCCCCCCCATGTAATGAGCCTCCGTTTCTCGACAGCCTGACGCAGGGCTGTGGGCACAGCTGGGTGGCACGGGCCTGGCCAGCAGCTGGGCAGCCCCACCGCTTGGCTGGGAGGACACGGGGCACTGGAACCAGCCCCTCAGCCCCGGGCCGACCGACGCAGGCAGCGCCCAGGTAGGGAGCTTGTTTGGAGGAGGAGCTTTTGCCCAGCTCCCTCCCGCTCTGATCCTCCTGGCACCACTGGCCAGGGCCAGCAGCCTGCACCACTGGACTTGGAGTGGGTAGGGAGCAGCCAGCAGCCACGACTGGCGTGGCTGGAGGGGCGCTGGGGGACACCGGGCTGTGACCAGCATCCCCAGTGCCTGGGGCAGGCTCTGTGCTCGGTTCACCAGCAGTTCACCACCAGAACCAAGAGCCCAGGCAGCCAGGCCCAAAACCACGATGCCTGGTGCCCCTACAATCCGACACAGCCCTGGTGCTTGGGCTCACCTTATCCCCAGGTGTCCAGTGTCACCCCCAAAGATCAGGGCACAGGGCTCAGGCACCTCATGGGAGGATGGGGCCATTGTGTCCCAGCCCCTCCTTGGCACAGGAGAGGCAATGGAGAAGTCACCTCTGGAGCTTGTGTGTGGGGAATGTCCTTTTGCGTGGTCACATGTCCCCTGTCACACCTGGGGACGCTCCCTCCATGTGCCAGGGGGAGGAATAGCAAAGATCTGCTCTCCTAGTGCCTGGGGGACAGGGGGCCCTGCTCTGCTGCCAGGCAGAAATGCCCAGTGAATGCCAGAGGTGCAGGGACATGAGGGAGGGTGGGAGTGGGATGGGGACAAACAGGATGCCCCAGCCTCAGGCTGGGTAAGACCCCAAAGCTATTCACCTCTCCTGCCCCATCTGAAGGGTCTGGGTATTTTGGAGATTCATCAACAACTATTGGAGACTCGTGTGATGTTTCCAGGCCCTGGAAACATCTATTCCCAGATGCTGGAGCCAGTGATCACCCAGGTCCAGGTCCAGCCCAGTCCCATCAGGGTAGGCATCTCTTGAATCAGTCCCTAGGATGACACAGCTCTATCCTTAGAGAGCAGTCCCCTGAGAGGGAAACTGTGCTCCCAATCCCTTGTCTCCCTGTCCCCATGGGCCCCATATGCATCTGAGAGTACAAGGAAAGAGGCTGAGAAGCTCCTTGGACTGGGAGATGCCCCAGGTAGGAGTGGGCAGGAGCTGTGGGTCCGCAAACAGCACTGAAGGGACAGGCAGTGTGGGGGCTCCGAGGGCACATCACCATGAACCTGATGCATCATCCAGATCAGCCTCCTTAACCCCCAGGAGCCCTGAAAATAATTCCTAATCCAGAGTGGGTGGCCTGTTCAGTGCCAGCCACTCCACGATGCTGAGTGCCTCTTGCCAGCCCCATGAGCTGCCATGGAGCAGGAATATAGCCCAGGTCCTTCCCAGAGGGTGCCCTGCCAGAGGGACAGCCTGGCTCCAGTTGCTTTCTGGAGAACATGGCAGAGCCTGTGGGACAGCACAGGGGACACAGCCACTGAGGGGTGTGCAGTGCAGCCTGTGCATGGCCCGTGCCCCCCTGCAGTGCTCAGCAGGGCGTTCCTGTGCTGCATGTCCGTGTGTGCGGGGCTGGGCTGCATGGCAGAGCTGGCACTTGTGTGATGGAAACCCTGTTTGCTCCTCGAGTCTCTTCCCCCTGACCGGCCCTGCGTGGGGGGAGCACTGCAGCTCCTGCCGGAGCCTGGGAGGGGAGCTTTGCCCTTCCCCTTCTCTCCTGCTCCAGGGACTGGGCCATGCCCCAAGGGAAGCCTCTCCTGCAACCCCTTCCCCTTTTCCCTCCATGCTCGGCTCATGGCAGGAGAGCAGCAGAGCCAGACAGCTGCTGCTTGGTGGCTGTGCAGCTCTTGGTGACAATGCAGTGCTGTGGCAGCAGCGGAGCCCAGCTCCAGGGGTGGACACATGCCTGGATCCCACATCCCTGCACTGCAGGGCACCACATGGAACACAATTGGGCACAAGGAAGGACCCATGTCCTGCAGCCCCCAAGTCCCCATAAAGTCTCCTGACCTGGGCATCCTCTTAGTCCCACTCCTTCCACACCACCCAAAGCACATTGGGCAGAGCCAAGGCCACACCTGGGAGAGCAGCAGGAAGGGCAGCAGAGCCCCACCACCTGTGAGGAGCTGCTCTGTGCCTGGCCTGGGTGCCCTCACGCCTACTTAGGCATGACACACAGTCTGTGGCAGTCTGTGCTCTGAGCCCCGGGGCACACTGGCCAGGAACTCTGCTGCCATCGAGGGGCTGCACTGGCCTCTGTCAGGTGTGTCCTTGATCACAGAAGCTGCTCTGGGCTCATCACCCCCATCGCAGAGCTTCTGACTGTGGGACAGGCTCTTCATCCTCCCACAGAGAAGCACTCCAGAGGACCCTGAACAGCAACCAAAGGACCTGTGCTGCTTTTGCCGGGCCCCGAGGGCACCTGCTTGTCTTTGCAGGTGTGACACTTACGAAAATCTTGTCCTGCTTTCTGTCCCACGGGAGCCGGGGCTGTGGGAATCCCAGTGGACCCCTGTGCAGGCAGAGGTGGGACATGCTCCAAAGTGGGGCCGTGGATTCAGAGGGTGCCCTCCCAAGCACCTTCCTTCCCCTTGACTGCTGAACCAGAATGCAAAGCACCTCGAGAGCAGCCCTGTGTCCTGCTGCCTTGCCAAGGCACAAAGAAGAGGAGGCAGGGAAAGGAGAATTAAGGCAGCTTGGTCAGGACCAGGCGCTGTCGTGATGCCCCAGGAGGCTGTTCCTGGGAGAGGGACAAGTCCCGGTGGGACAGGCAGTGCTGGGGCAGGCAGCAGAGAGAGACGTGCTGGAGCTGTCCTTGTGCTGCCGTGCCGAGAACCCGAGGCCAGGAGGCAAATGCAGCAGCCGTGGCAGAATGAGCACTCCTCAGCCTGTGCCCTCGAGCAGTGGCAGCAGAGCAGCTGCAGGATCCTGAGCTCTGGAAGCCCCACTGTCCTGGGCTGAGCTCAGCACCCCTCACTGCCCCACACCATGCAGCGCTGGCCCTGCACAGGGACAGTCCCTGGCCCGGTCCTGCGCCGCACACTTGGCTGCTGGCTGGCCCTGCCCTCCTCAGCCAGGGGATGCAGCCAGCCCTGCCATCCTACACCAGCCCTGTCACCCTTCACCAGCCCTGCCACCCTTCACCAGCCCTGCCATTCTACACCAGCCCTGCCATCCTACACCAGCCCTGCCATCCTACACCAGCCCTGCCACCCTTCTCCAGCCCTGCCACCCTTCACCAGCCCTGCCACCCTTCACCAGCCCTGTCACCCTTCTCCAGCCCTGCCACCCTTCTCCAGCCTGCCATCCTTCACCAGCCCTGCCACCCTTCTCCAGCCCTGCCACCCTTCTCCAGCCTGCCATCCTTC
>JANRGV010000048.1:14046540-14062987 GCA_024734035.1 Alethe castanea | reverse complement strand
TTCAGGGGATTAATGCTGGTGCACTGACCATCTGAGATGTACTTGGTGGATCTCAGTTCTCGACAACCAACTTGAACGCGATCTGCAGAGTGCACAGAAGAAGAAACACTGAGATTCAGAATGGAATGATTTCCTTAACCAGTCATTTTCACATTAACCAGGTATGTTTTGCAGAAGAGCCCTGCCACCCTTCTCCAGCCCTGTCATCCTTCACCAGCCCTGCCACCCTTCACCAGCCCTGCCTGCCCTCTCCAGCCCCATGCGGCCCCAGACCCCACAGGCAGGAGCTGCAGCTCAGCCCAAGGAGAAGGCAGGCAGTAAAATGCAATCTCCAGTTAGATCTGATGCCAAGGTGATCGATATAAAAGCGATTTTCAGGGTTCTTGTCTCCTTCAGAAAGGGTCAGAGCCAGGCATCCCAGTGACCTATGGGATCCTTCCAGTAGCAGGAGCCAGCTGGAGCCAGCAGGTCCCTCCTGGCCTCACAGCCACCAGTACAGAGGCAGCACTCACATCCAGCAGGGAAAGGGTTCCCAGCTCTTGCATTTGTAAGGACCTGACGGATGACACCCACAGCCCCTGAGCTAGACAGTGGTGTGAGCAGCCAGCCTGGGAGCTGTGGCCAAGCATAAAGATTGCAGGAGCAGAGTGGAAAGAGCTGGTAGAATCCACACCAGCAACAAGTGGGTCCAGGAAGGCCTGGCCAGTGTGCGTGCCTCACATGGAAGACTCACTCCCCTTTGGTCCCCAGCTGGATCTCACACACCTGGATCAGCCCTGGCTCTGTTCCCCACCCCCTAGGAATGTGGGTGCTGGGTCATGGGCGCACTCCAGGCAGAGCCCTGTCACCAAAGCAGCCCCCAGGGTGGCTTGGGGTGTGTTCCACAGAGGCAGCACACAGAGCAGGCTGGCAGGACACAGACTGAGTCCCTGCTCCTTCGGGCAGGAGAAAGCCCTCAGCTGTGGTCTGTGGATTGAGCCTGCACCTGGACACAGCCTGCAGATCTGAGCTTCATCTGAAGGTGCTACAGCCCAGCAGCATCAGACACAACCTCAGACTGGCTCTGCCTCCCACGGAAGCCCTGCTGGGAGCAGGGATGGGAACAGTTACCACAGGGCTCTGGCTTGCCACAGCTGCAACACAGCTCTGCGTCCCCAGAGCAGTGTGAGCTGTGGCTGCTCAGTCCCACGGCTCCCTGGGCAGCTGGGCAGGTCCAGCAGCTCCATCCAGCAGAGCCATGGTGGAATCTCTCATCAGCACAAGCTGTGCTCAGCACAGACCTGTCACTGCTCCTCATGGCCTCCTCAGCTGCTGCTGGAGCAGTCTGGGTGGCCCCGGGCTGCCCTGGCACTGCCATGGCATGGACATGGCTGCATCCTCACACTGGGCCTGGCTGCTCCTTGGCCATGTCCCCGAGGGCAGGACAAAGGCCAGCAGCAATCTAAATGAGCCACAAAGTCAAGGCTTGCTCCTGGAAACTTGGGCTTCCCCATCTTTCTCCTGACTTGTCCCACATCACATGTGGCTCATCCTGGTCAGTCCTGGGCACTTTGGCTCTGCCTCTGCTCTGCCCCACAAACCCTTCACAGGATGGGCAGGGTGGGTGGTGCCTTCTGTGGTTGCTCAGTGCTTCAGGCCTCCCATGGGACCATCAGCTCACTCCTCTCTACCAAGGGAACAAGAGATCGTGTCTGCCTTAAATTTACTGTAGAGTTGGCATCTTGGTAGGGGTAGAAATGCTTTTTATGCCCAAGGTGCTGCTCATCTCTCTGCAGAGAGGCCAGTAAAAGGTCTGTGTGCCCAAGCTGCTCTAGAGGGACTTATGAGAGCCTGACTTGTTTTCAGAAAGTAATTTCAGCCACTAAGAGTCACCTTTAACTCAAAAGCTTAAAGAGCCCATGAAGGTCTGGGCTCTGAGCCCCAAGCCCTGCTCCACAACAGCACTTTTATGTTCAGTGACATGGTCTGTGCCATGAACACCCACGTCCATGCCCCACACAGGCCCAGTGAGACCATCCCCTCCTCCCCCATTTCACCTGGCATCAGGCAGCTTGTCCTGGCTGTGGGAGCATGGCTGGGACGGAGCTGGGAATGGCTGTGATGTGCTTAAACAGAGGCCACCAAACCAAGGGCTGCCTGGCATGAACTGGTAAGGGAGGGTTGTGAAGGAACTGCTGCTTGTTCCCACCACACTACAGTGGAAGGTCCAACAATCTCCTTAATTCCCCATGATCCCGCTGGTCCCAGCATGATGGGATGTGTCATCCCTCACATCTGCTCACGCTGCCCTTCCTCCTGCAGGTGCCTCACGGGGAGTGGAACAGCACGCTGTCCCGGGACAAGGACAGCGAGATCCCGTGCCGGCGCATGCGGAGCGGGAGTTACATCAAAGCCATGGGGGATGATGATAGTGAAGACTCAGAAACCAGCCCCAAGCCATCCCCGAAAACTGCAGCTCGGAGGCAGAGTTACCTCAAGGCCACCCAACAGTCCCTGAGTGAGCAGAGCACCACACAAAGGTAATGCTGGAGCTCCTCTGGGAGCTCTGCACGAGTCCTCAGGACCACCCCTGGAGCAGCCCTTGGGTTGCAGCACCCCACAAGGGCTGTGTGGCATCAGAGCCCAGCAGGGGCTCTGTTAGGGCACCCCAGCCCTAATAGAGAGATGAGGAGACAAGCAGGACAGGAGAAGAAGTGGCTCCCCATCCTGCTGATTACCAGTAGCCCTGGTGTTAGGAGCTGCTTCAGGTCCCTGTCCCCTCAGCCATGGGGAGAGCACTCCTCTGATGGAGCTGTGGGGGTTTCCTCTCCAAGCATCTTCTGCTCTGGGAGAATGTTGAGATCCCAACCCCAAGATGGCCCTTGGCCATGGAAGCTGCTCACCCAGCATGGCTGAGGACATTCAGCCTGCTGGGACTGTGCCTGGAGCTGCTCTGCTCCAGAGGTGTCCAGGGACCTTGTGACCAGCCAGAAAGTTTGCACACTGGACTGGAGGATATCCTGAGGAGCTGAGAGGTTTGGCCAGGTGTGGAGGGAGGAAGACCCACAGTGTTTTGAGCCAGATAGACAAAGCCAGGGGAGCAGAGCAGAAGCTTTGCAGGACGGGCTCTGCGTGACCTGGGTAGTGATGCTGCGCAGTGTCCTCAGCAGCTGCTTCATATCCCGGGACAGGGGACCTGGGGGCTCTCAGAGCCGGGATGCTGCAGCTGGGGCAGCTGTGAGTGGTACAGAGGGGCATGGGGAAGCAGAAGCCATTGGGGATGAACTGCTGACGCTCAGCACACAGAGGCAAGTGGGGTGCAGGCAGGTGGGGACACCACAGAGCCTTTGCATTGAGACCAGGTGCTTCTTTCTGCTGGGAGAAGGTGACAATATCAGCTGTGGGGAGCCTTGGAAATGCCTGCTCTGGATCCATCCCTATTCCGAGCCTTCACTTCCACTTCAGGGGAGCAGAGTGAACTCGTGGAGTCTCTGGTGAAAAATACCCACATAGAGAGACAGGGGCTCCTTCTGCCCTGCACATCGTCCATCCAGACCATGTCCACCGGGATGTGGCCTGGCCTGAGGGCTGGGCTCAGCCAGAGCCGGGACAATGCTGGGACAGGTCTGGGATGTGGCTGCAGGGGGCTCCGGGCAGGGCTGGTCCCCACAGGAGCTCTGCGGGGGCAGAACCCCGCGGGAGCCTGTCCCGGAGCCGGGAACGGAGCTGGAGCTGGGGATAGAGCCGGGACTAGAGCCGGAACTGGGGATAGAGCCGGGACTAGAGCCGGGACTGGGGATGGAGCCGAGACTAGAGCCGGAACTGGGGATAGAGCCGGGACTAGAGCCGGAACTGGGGATAGAGCCGGGACTAGAGCCGGAACTGGGGATAGAGCCGGGACTAGAGCCGGGACTGGGGATGGAGCCGGGACTAGAGCCGGAACTGGGGATAGAGCCGGGACTAGAGCCGGGACTGGGGATGGAGCCGGGGCTGAAACCAGGGATAGAGCTGAGAACGGAGCCCGGATTTGGGCTGGAGGCAGGACGAGAGCCGGGGACGGAGCTGGAAATAAAACCGAGCATGAAGCCGGAGTCGGAAATAAAACTAGGCATGAAGCCGGAGCCAGGGACGGAGTCGGGAATAAAAGCAGGGATGAAGCCGGAGTCGGGAATAGAAGCTGGGCTGCGGCCGGAGCCGGGAGCGGAGCGCGGTCGCCACCTGGTGCCCGGCACTCGCCGCCCACCCGCAGCCCGAGCCCGGCAGCCGGGGCAGCCCGGGCTGTGGCTGGAACGGGGGCCACAGGGACAGCCAGGGCCAGGGCAAGGCACAGAGCCGTCCCTCTGCGTGGGTGTCTGCCCGCCAAGGGCTGTTGGCCGCTCTGTGACTCGGTTGCCCGGGGGTGAAGGCGGGGTGAAGGTCGGTGGGGTGGCACAGGGACACTGCCCACCCCAGGAGAGGTGGCTCATGCTGTCAGCTCACTGACAAACCCTCAGCATGAGGGAAACCCGGCAGTCAGCAGAGAGCCCAGGGCTAGGGGTGTCACATGGCCCGTGGTCCCCATGAGGCCTGGCTGTCTCCTCCATCTCCCCTGGCAGAAGGGACAATTCCCTATTCCCATCCCGTCCCGGGATGGACACTTCAGAGTCCCTTTGGGATGCCCACATGCTGCACAGGGCCTGCCGTGCCCTGAGCTCAGCTGTCCCCAGGCAGGTGACAATCAGACCTGTGTACCCACGGCCCTGGCAGGTGTGGGGGAAGCGCCTCTGTTGGGATCACAGCCCACTGCAGATGGAGAGACCCGCAGCTGTCCTGGGCTACTGACCATGTCCCCCACCGTCTGCACCTGGCCTGCGACCAGGACTCCCTCACACAGGGTCTCGTGGTGGAACAGAGCCCCATGGGAGCCCCATCCTTCCCCAGCCCCCAAGTGCCTGGGTATGAGCCGAGGTCTGGGCTGGGTCAGGTTCAGTGAGAGCCCTGCACTCCTCCTGTGCACAGCTTGCTGCTGTGCCCCAGGATGTATGGCAGTTTCCCCCTGCAAAGCTGTAATGGAAATACTGATCCCTTGCTCATGCAGCACTGTCATTCCAGCTAGTTCCAGATAATCTTTTGGGTTCCTCTATACAAATGTAAACATATGTATCTTGCAGTTATTTCCAATTGAAAAATCCACAAAATACAAAATTAAAAGTAATTTCTCACTCCTCCCTTTTCCAGCACTCCAGGCAGTGCTGTGACTGGAGGCTGGCACTGATTCCACGTGCTCCCTGGGGCTCAGACTGACCTGTCATTTGCAGTGCATTCCTGTGGGCAGCAGGACCCAAAATCTTGCCCTTCTCCTTCCACTGCAGCCCACAAGGCTTTCCCTGTGTGCCAGGTGCAGGGTGAGGAGGCGCTGCCTTCTCCAGCAGCCAAGCAGTGCACACGGTGCCCAGCATCCCCTCAGTGCTGCCACGTGTGCCCGTGCCTGGCAGAGGGGCCCTGGGCAGGGGTGCTCTGGCTCTGCTCCAGCCCTGCCCCTGCCATAGGGACACCCTCACACCCTCTCTCTGCTGGCAGGAGCCTGGACCGCCTGGACTCTGTCGAGATCCTCCTACCTCCGAAGTTCCCGACCTGGGAGGAAGAATACAACCAGATCTCTGACAGTGTCAACGAGTCCAGCTGCATCAACCAGGTGAGGGGCTGAAGTGCTGACCCACTGTGCTGGCAAAGCCAGCGAGGGAGGAGGCCAGCTCAGGGGAGAGGGAGCATCTTCTTCCCTCTTCAAAAGAAGGCACTGGCTGAGCTCCAGGAACTGCGCAGGCTGTTCCCTGGCAGCTTTACCAAAGGGTCATGGCCAGCTCTTTAATCAGGATTCCTGTAAGACCTTTTTGCAGCTTTGCCTCCTCTCACACTGCTGGAGCAGCCAAAATCCCTCTGCCACAGGTAAGGTAACCCAGAGGGTGCCCCACAGTGCTGGGGGAAGCTCAGGACTGCTCTGGGTGCAGGGTCTCACTGTGTCACCCCTCAGAACCATCTGCAAAGCTGTTCAACCTTGCTGCAAGCCCCTCATGCCCACTGGGCAGGTTCAGAGCCAGGGCAATCTCAGCTGGTGGTGTCCAGCCTGGGTCCCCACAGGGTCACCAGGGACAGTCACCCTGCTCAGCTCAGGACCTCACCCCTCATGCAGCAGACTGGACCCAGGAACAAGGTGCCTGTAGGAACAAGGGAGGCTGTGCTGCCAGCCCGCTGGGGATGTCTCTTTTGGATATTCCTGGCCCCATGGCAAAGGATGCCTATGAGACACTGGCAGAGGGTGGCAAACCCCTTGCCACAAGGTGGGCTCAAGCCCCAGCTGCAACATTTGGGATGCTCTTGATGCAGAATGGGTCTAACTTCCCACACTGTGCTTCTGGGATTTCTCTGGAGCTCCATGGGGCTGGGATTGCTCTGGAGCTGCCTCCCAGGCTGGGAGATAACCGGTGCCAGGACAAGCCTTTGAGAGATCCTGTGTGCTCATCTCAGCACATGGGCCTCTGTCCCATCTGTTCCTGCATGTCTGTGTGGGGACATGGACCCACACAGCTGCTCTGGGGGGGCCAGAGCAGCGGGGTGGGCATCAGGAGCCCTGGGATGAGGGGGGAAAGGGCATGTCCTGCCTGTGTTCCCATCCAGGTGTGGGGGGCTCTGAGCCCCTTGGCTGGAGTCTCCTGCTGTCCCACAGCAGTCAGAGCCCTGGGAGGGGGGCTCGGGGGAGCAGGGGCATTGCTGGGCATTCCTGTTCCCTGTGGTCAGTCCTGTCTCTTGTGCAGCAGCAGCAATGTGCTGGGTGTCTCAGTGCACAGCGGGGTCAGGACCGCCGTGTCCTTGTCCTTTGCATGTCAGTCTGTGCTGAAGTCTCTGCAGGAGACCATGGGGCTGTGCTCTATCCATGTCTAGAGCTGCAGCAGAGCAGAGTGCAGCACCCCTGTGGAGACAGCAGGAGGGTCTTGGAGCTGAAGGGTCTGAGCAGCCCATGAAGGGCCAGGAGCTGCACAGGCAGCCAGTCCAGAGCCAGACTGGTAGTACTGGGATTGCTGGGAGCACACTGACTGCCACAGCAGCTGCTCACACAGGAGGCTGCTGCCACAATGTGCCCTCTGCCACTGTCCCCTGAAAACCAGAGAGGTCAGCTGCAGCTGGCTGGGATTGAGAGGTCTCCCACAAACTTCGCATGTGCTGATGCAGGATGGAGCTGGTTCATCCGCCAGTGCATGCTGGTCTCATCCATCCCAGTGCCAGAGGCCCCGCCCTCACTTTGTGTGACCTCCAACGTCTTCCTTGTGTGTCCAGCCAGACCCCAGTGTCTTCCCACATGGAAACACCCCCAACTCTGACCCCTCTGCTCAGTTTTATCCCCACCCAGCTGCAGTGTGCAGCCCTCTGGCAGTCCGGGGATCACCAGGTGTGTGTGTCAGCACCCCTGTCACACCAAGGGGGACAGAGCTGGTGACCCCAACACTGCCGAGCCCCACCGTGAGCTGTGCCCTGGGCAAGAGGGTCAGGCCCGTTCCCAGAGCCAAGCCTCTTCCCTCCAGTACATTTTGAACTTGGGTTCTTCCCGAGAGGAGTCAGCCTGGGCAGGTCGTGCCAGGCAGAGCCCCGAGGGTGGAGAGGAGGAGGAGGAGGAAGCCGCGCAGTGTCTGGCAGGGCTCTGTCCGTATGCTGAGTGTGTGCCGTGGCTTTGCTCTGCTGGGGAGGCAGAACAGCTTCTGTGTGGCTTCTTCTGGCGTGGGGAGACAGCAGCGAGGGGGCCAGCCCAGCGCTGCAGGGACAGCCCCCGAGGGACAGCCCAGCCCCGCAGGGACAGCTCCTGAGGGACAGCCCTGCAGGGACAGCTCCTGAGGGACAGCCCAGCCCTGCAGGGACAACTACCTTGGGACAGCCCAGCCCTGCAGGGACAGCACCTGAGGGACAGCCCAGCCCTGCAGGGACAGCTCCGGAGGGACAGCCCTGCAGGGACAGCCCAGCCCTGCAGGGACAGCTACCTTGGGACAGCCCAGCCCTGCAGGGACAGCTCCGGAGGGACAGCCCAGCCCTGCAGGGACAGCACCTGAGGGACAGCCCAGCCCTGCAGGGACAGCTACCTTGGGACAGCTCCCTCCACACGGAGTGCTCTGCCCACGCCCCTGGCTCTGCGGCTGCAAGCCCTGGGGGCCACCCAGAGGTGCTCAGAGGGAGCCACGGCCACCTTGTCCAGCTCCCCTGTGTGCCGAGGGGGGTCCCAGCACGGTGTGTCCCCAGTGTCCCCTGTGGGTATACATGGATATAGTGCACAGAGCAGGCTGAATGCTCAGCAGCTTCTCCTGTGGTTGAGGTGTCCTGTGGAGCTTCGCCATGTCCGTGCCACTGTCTGAAGGGCCTGTGTGGCCTCGCTTGGCATCCTACGAGCTCTGCAGTTTGTACTGAAGTGTCAGCAGCAGTGGCCCCAGGGGACGGGCCCCCTGCTCCCCTTGTCCTCAGTCCCTGTGCAGTGACTGTCTGTGTGAGGGGCTCCCCTGTTCTTGGCATTTAACCATCTCCAACTCTTTCTTCCAGATGTTTGGACCCCCCTCACTTATCCCTCAGATATTTACCCATGGAGAGCAGGTATTGTCCCAGTGGTGTTTCTCTCATCCTTCCTCACGGAGCTTTCTGGGGCCAGCCTGGACACCCACGGCAGGGTGTGAGGCAGGCTCTGGGGTCAGCCCATGGCCAGGCCAGCAGCAGGAGGGAAGGAAAAGAGGAGAAGGAGACAGCACTCCTGACCCGGGCACTGCAAGGCATCTGGGGAGCTTGAGTCCTGGGCCCAGCAGGGGCTTAGGAACCATCAGTTTTAGGGGGAAAGCAGATGAACTTCTTGAACCAAACCTCTTGGAGCTCAGATGCCAATGCTGAGCAGAAGCAATGTCGTGTGCCAGGAGAAAGAAAGGGCCAGGAGAGATGGATGTGGGCAACAGAGCCAGTCTGAGCATCTCTCACCTATATTTCAGAGTCTGCTCTGGGCTGGGTCTGGTTGGACCTGGCTGAGCCTCTCCCAAGACCAAGTTTGCCCAGCAGGTGCCATGGGAGAGCAAGGCAGGGCTGCGGGCAGGAGGGAGGAAGGTGGGGGCAGTGGGAGAGCTGCCCCTGCCCTGCTCACCCCTGGCCACAGCTGAGCCCTCTCCTGGCCCTCACCAAGGATGGGGCTGGGATGGATTCTGAGACCCACCCTAGGCAAGTGTGGGGGCTGTACCCCAGCCCACACCTCTCCCCTGCTGTTGCCCCCCGAGGAGCAAGCCTGCCCTGGAGGGGTCTCACACTGAGGCTGGGGTGTCGCAGCTGTGCTGGGACAGGGGCCCTGGCAGAGGCTGGGCTGGCATTTTGGCCACACCTGCTCTCAGCAGCAGGACTGGGGGTGTTTCACAGGCACTGCGCTGGTAAGTGTCCCCTACTCCACAAGCAGGGACCCTCTCACCTCCAGGGAGGGGCTCCTCTTCCCTCTCTCAGCAGAGAGCCCCGGGCACCCTGTGCCCCAGCTGCACTGACCACTGACCGCTGCCCCCTGCCGTGAGCGGGACCACGCAGGAGCGGCCGGAGGGCGAGGTGCAGGAGAGGAGGGGAGGGAAGGGAAGGGAAGAAGGGTGGCCGCAGGCAGGGGCTGACTGGGGCTGCCCCTGTCCCCGTGCAGGCACCCGAGCCGGAGCTGGGGGAGCAGTACGAGCCCGTCTGCGACTCCACCTACAGCGAGGCCGAGTCGGCGGCCGCGGAGGTGCTGGACCTGCCTCTGCCCAGCTACTTCCGATCCCGGAGCCACAGCTACCTCCGCGCCATCCAGGCAGGCTGCTCGCAGGAGGACGACACGGGCTCCGTCCGCTCCATCTCCCCGCCGCCCGCAGGCAGCCTCAGCGGCAGCAGGACCCTGCCCACCAACAGCAGTGAGTGCAGCGCCGTGCGGGGCCGGGGGACACTGCTGGCACCGCCTGGGGGCTGGCGAGCGCGCGAGGCGCGGGGCTCGGGTACCTGCATCCCCAGCCGTGGTTGTCCGTGGCTTTTAGGGGGCGTGTGGGGGCTTGCTCTGTGCCCAAGAGGATGGGCAGCAGCTGGATGTGGGCACTGGAATGGCAGATGGGCTCTGGGTGCTCTGTCAAAGGTGTGACCAGCCAAAGGAGGAAATTCCCCCTGCTCTACTCTGCTCTCCTGAGACCCCTTCTGCAGACATGCTCCAAGGGCTGGAGCCCCTCTGCTCTGGAGACAGGCTGAGAGAGTAGGGAATGTTCAACCTGAAGAGGAGAAGGCTCCAGGAAGATCTTAGAGGTTAGTGAGGCCCTGGCACAGGTTGCCCAGAGCAGCTGTGGCTGCCCCATCCCTGGAGGTGTCCAAGGCCAGCTTGGAGGGGGCTTGGATCAACCTGGTCTAGTGGAAAGTGCTCCTGCTCAGGGCAGGGGTGGGACTGGGTGAGCTTTATGATTCTTTCAACCCAAACTGTTCTGTGATTCTGTGATGACCCAATATCCCTGGCTGTGGGGTACAAACAGGTCTTGCACTGAGCTCCAAAGCACTAAGAAGCCTTCCCAAGCCCCAGAGCCCAGCATCCCTGTGCTGAGCCATGGCAGTATTTCCATGATGCTCCAAGTCCCTTGATCTGTATCACTTTGCATCATTTTCTCCAAGGCAGCCTGTGACCTCCCCAGCTCTGGCCAGCCCCAGTGCTCTGGATGGGGCTCAGGTACAGCACAAGGTGTGAGGAGCTGAGAGGTCTCATCCTGGGGATAATTTTGGGAACTGGTTAGCAAAGGTGATACCTTGGTGTTCCTGAACATGGTGGTGCATGTACATGGTGCAAGGCAGATGCCAGAGCAGGAGGAATCCAGAACCTCCCCAGGGTTGTCTGTGGAGGCAGCACATCCCATCCCCATGGGGATGCCAGGGTCAGGACCAGCAGGACAGTTCCTCTCAGCACCAGCTCTGGCACCAAGGGGGGGTCAGAGCAGCCTCAGCTCATCTGCTGTGGGCAAAGCTGCCAGAGCTCTGGAGTGGGCTGTCAGTGGGAGACAGGCACATCCCAACTCTAGGCAGAGTGGGGAGGAGGCACTGGCAGCCTTCCTGCCTGGCTCCAGGCCTTCCTCCCCAGAGATATGGGCATGGCTGAACATCTCCCTTCAGTGGTCTGAGCTGCAGAGGATCCCAGTCAAGGTCCACAGGATGAGGCAGGAACTGGAAGAGATCCCCTGGGACAGATGGGCTGTTTGCTCAGCCCTGTCCCTCCTTCCTGCCACCCTCTCTGTTCTGCTTCTCTCCCACACTCCTCCCACCTGGCTGCCCCTCTGCCACAGCCCTCTCCTTGCTGGCTCAGCACTGCTGAGCTCAGTGATGCCACAGTTCCAGGCTGACACTGGACAGCAGCAGCAGGCACAGCACATAGGGGGCCTCCAAAATGCCTGGGTGCCACCTCTCTCTGACATGAGCCAGCACAGTTCTGCTGGCTCCCAGAGCATCCCCCAGCCCTTCAGGCTGCTGGGGCTTTGGGAGGGAAAGGGTTGTGGTGGAGGGTTGGGGAGCAGAGAGGAGCATCTGGGGTTGTGCGTGCACAGGATGTGGGAGGTGGGAGACACATCTGGACAGCACTCACACCTCTAATCAGCCATCTGGACTCAGTTCCCCTGCAAATCATGGAATTACTTTGGTCGGAAAAGCCTTCTAGGATCATTGAATCCAACTGTCAACACAGCACTGCCAAGGCCACCACTAACCCATGTCCCCAAGTGCCACAGCCACAAGTTTTTTGAACACTTCCCAGGGATGGTGACTCCAGCCTGTGCAAGTGCCTGAGCACCCTTTCCATGAAGAGTTTTCCCTAATATCCAATCTAAACGCCCCCTTGGTGCAACTTAAGGCTATTTCCTCATCCTGCCACTTGTTATCTGGGAGAAGAGCCCGATCCTCACCTGGCTGTGTCCTCCTGTCAAGGAGTTGTAGAGAGTGAGGTCCCCCCTGAGCCTCTCTTTCTCCAGTTTGAGCACCTGAGCTCTCTCAGCTGCTCCTGGTGCTCCAGCCCCTTCCCCAGCTCCGTTTCCTTCCCTTGCCATGCTCCAGCCCCTCAGGGTCTTTCTTGTCACGAGGGGCCAAGAAATGGACACAACACTTGAGGTGCCTCAGCAGTGCCCAGCACAGGGCACAGTCACTGCTCTGGTTCTGCAGCCACACCGTGGCTGGTTCAGGCCAGGTGCCCTTGGCCTCTTGCCCACTTGGGCACACCTGGCTCATGTTCAGCTGCTGTTGATCAGTACCCCCAGGGCCTTTTCTGCGCATCCCTGAGGCTCTAAGTGGCTGGTGGTGTAGAAGAGGGGCCTCCTGAGCAGCAGGTGGCAGCTTGGTGGCCATCAGCCTGGGCACACTGGGAGAAGTGACAGGGTGCACTGTCACCTGCAGGTGTAATGGTCGCTCATGGTATCTGCTCCATGCAGGCAGGGCTCTGGGATGACATTATGAAGAGCCCTCACCCAGATACATCCCAGGGATGCCTTTCTTCATCCAGCATTCGTGTACCAGCCCAGAGGAATGGGGACCACCATGCTTCTGTCTGTGTAGGGACACATCCTAAACAGGCACCAGGAACAGCAGCTCTGGGGCCAAGACAGGCTTCTTGTTCCTTGAGGGCCATGTGGGGGTTGGATGCTAAAGCAGAGGGATTCAGGCGCTGTCAGAGGGCAGGAGGGGGCACTGAGCTCCATGCAGGGTGTGTGGGGAGCACGGGGGAGAGCCCTGACAGCTGTCACGCCCCTGCCACGCCAGTTCCTCCCACTAATGCCTGTGTCACCGGCACATTACAAGGCAATTAGCTCCCATTTGACAGCCAGCGAGACAGATGATGAGCTGCCCTTGATCAGCCTTAAACAAAGCTTTGTGTCTTGCGCAGCCGGAGACTCAAAAGCCCCAGTGGAACCTATTCCTCTAATTGCCAGGCGTGCGGTGACAGCCGCGCCGGCTCCCGAGCACCACAAAGGGCTCCCCAGCCCCGCTCCTGCTTATTAGAGGCAGCTCTGGGAATTGTTTGTTTAATAGACTGCTTGCAATGCAGAGTGGAATATTTGATGTCCAGGGGAAAAGAGGGAAACAGAGGTGAGCAAGGAAATACAGCAGGGAAAGCTCACACCAAGCCAGTTCTACTTGAGCTCTTCCCAGTCCTCCTTGTGCCATCTGGTAACACCACCCTTGCTCAGAGCATCCTGCCCTGGGATTCAGCAGCCTGTTCCCACAAAGCTCAGGTGTCCATCTTCTTAACCTGTGTCCTGCAGGAAGGCCAGGGCTGCACCTTGTGCCCATCAATATACCAGAACTCTGCCAAGGCTGGGCAGGAGAGCCCTGTCTGGGAGAGAACAGCTGCCCTCTGTCTCCCACCAGCTTCCTGTCTTCTTTGTCTGGCTTTTGTTTCCGTGTTTATGACTGAAATAGAGAGCTGGCTTCTGGGCCCATGGCTGTGCTGGGGACTCTGCCCTGCCCTGGGAGAAGGCAGGTGCCAGCCCAGTCCCCTGGCACTAATGCGCTTGCAGGGGCAGCAGGGCTGTGCTTAGGAGGAAGGACAAAGTGCCTGCACCCCTCATTGTGCTGTCCCACTCCCCAAGGGCTGGCTCACTGTGGGATGAGTTTCCACGGCTTCTGAGAAAGTCATGTGGCTTCAGGGAAAGTCGTGTATCTTCCTCCTCCTTCTCCTCCTCTGTGTGCCATGATCCTGGTCTCTGTGTAGGCAGGCAATTTCTGTTGCACTCCTCTTGGCTGTCATGGCCTTCTCTCCCATGTGGGGAAGCAGCAGCGATGGGAAGGCATAGGGGGCTCACACCAGGCCAGGAGCCACCGCTCAGCCAGGGGTGAAGCACCACTGCAGCCCCTCGCTAATCCCATCGGCCTGAGCTGACCCCACACGGCCTTCGGGAGGGACTGTTATCATTCCCTTCAGATTTTCTCCTTCTTTTTGACCTAGATTTCATGTTCCAGAAATAGCTTCCTCTGACATACAGGCAGGAAAGGGATTAGAGGGAGAGCGTGTGTGTGTATGTGTGTGCCAGGGAAAGATTTCTGTTGCATGCTCCATCAGTGTTTGCAGAGGAAAAAAGGGCACGTACACACGTTCTGTGATGTATTCACATGTCTGTGTGACAAAAAGAAATTCATGACAGCTGTTTCTGTCCACATTTGCCAGTTCGTTTTTCACCTCTGATCTTTCCCTTGTTATTATGGAAACTCCACCACCGCCCTGTGCCCAGCCAGCGCTCCCTTTTCCCCAGGAAGCCGTGCCATGGCCACAGCCCCGCTCTCGGCTCCACCCCCAAACCCAAACCATCTTTGTCTTTATGTGCCTGGTGCTCCTTGCTGCCAGATTTCAGCCCTCCCACGGGCAGCACCCAGGCTGTGAAGTCACTGCCTGCTGCAGGCACGTGTCTGGCACACAAAACCAGCTGCAGTGGGTTTGAGCCCACAGAAATGCCCAGGTCGCCAGGAAGGGGGGAGCTGCAGCCACACTGTGTGATGCTCTGCTGGCACAAACAGACACAAACGAGGGAGGTGAGCCTGGCTCTAAGGTCCTGGCCAAGCCTGCTTTCTCCCAGCAGGGACCATCTACAAAGGAGTAGAAACAAAGGCAGCTGCCAGCATTTCCTTTTGCTGATATGGTCAGAAAGACAAGTCCTTCTTGTTGCTTGCTTTTATCAGCTTTGATAGCAGGAAAGGGAGTTGGTGCTGTCCTCATGGGAGAGGAGAAGCCAAAGCATGAAGGGGTGCCTCAGCTCACTGAGAGCCTCTGGGAGGGCAGCACCAGAAGTCCGTGCTGGCTGGAGGGCAATGTGCCTGAGGTCTCTCCTCAGGCCAGGGAGCCTGGTGGCATCTCCACATGCTGGCCATCCTTGTGACCCAGGTGAGCACAGAGCTGCCCTGACACCAGACAGTCGCAGGTGTGTCCCCTCTGTCAGTGATGCTCAGCCCTTCTGTGGCTCCCCATGGCCACAGGGCTTGTGCCATCGCTGGGGCAGTCCCGCAGCAGCCAAAGACAGCCTTAGCTGAGCCAGACACACATGTGCCAGGAGAGCTGGGCTGGGTGGGGTTGAGTGAGGCTCTGCAAACAGCCTGCAGCTTTTCAGGATGTCAGACAGTGCAGGCAAATGAAGCTTTCTTGGTGTATGTCTTGGTTTGGGTTGCATTTCTTCTTCTTCACGCTTTCCCATTATCTTTTCCATCGACTGAGCCACGACCTAGGTATTTCTGAGGGTTCAGAAAGAGATTGGCAGTTCAGAGCTACCTGGGAGACCCTGAACTGAGAACAAGTGTCCTTTTTTCCTTGGTAGGCAGTGGAGTGGGGAGGCCCTAGGCTGAGGGTCCCCAGGCTCAGGGCTTACTCTATGACCAAATCCTCCTTCAGCCCCATTGTGCTGCTGTTTCCAAGAGCAGAAGCAGCAAATCCGCAGCGATTCAGTCGCTGAATGCCGAGGGCGGCGGCTCGGTCCTGCCTGCGGAGCCGGCAGCACTCGAGCTCAGCGCGCTGTTTCCCACGGCGCTTTGATCGCTCCTTGCTGCAGACGAGCCCTTCCCGGAGCGCTGGGAGCCCAGCGAGCCATCAATAAATCGCAGTATCAAGGATGGTAGCGGCGAGGGGTCGCACACGTTCTGCTGGCAACGCCGCTGCTCGCACAGCCCGGGCCGAGCCCCGGCCGTGCCCGCGCCGCGCTGGGCTGGCGGGCGCTCCCTGCTCGCCGCACAGAGTGACTCCGGCCCCGCAGATCTGTCCCCAGCCCCGCTCCAGGGGAGCCTTGTGCTCAGCTCCCTGTGTCGGCGCAGATCTGAGCGATAGAGCTGGATGGTCCTGCAGCACCCAGCGTGCCTGTGCCCAGGGTGCAGACCTGGGCGGCTCTGCCCAGCAGGTTCAGCCCTGCTCCCCTCCGCGCCTCTATCCTCCATCAGCCCTCTTTGGCAGCCCCAGGGGAAGCACAAAGCACAGCCCCAACACACCGCCCCCGCTGGGGCTCCGCTCCCTCTCCCCGTGTCCAGCGGGGCAGAATTCCACCAGCAAATTTGGGACCAGGGGGAAACACCCACGAGGGAAACCTCCTTGTCCCACTTGTTCCTTTCCCATGTATTTCCCTCTGCACCGGAGGGCTCCTCTCGGCGATGCTGCAGGAGGTGCATGCCCGGCCGCCCACGGGGGTCCCACCGCGCCCCGGGGTGGAGCGGGGGGAACGGGAGGGCTCTTTCAGCCAAATCCAGGTTTGCGCGTGGGTGGCACCGCGGCCGCGCTGGGGAAGGTGTCAGCGCGGCTGCCGCGATAAGGAGACAAAGCTCCCGCGTGGGGTGGGAGCGGCGCCCGCTTTGTTCAGCAGCGCTCGGCTCCCCCCGCGGCAGCGGCGGTGAGGGAGCGGCTGCCGCCGCCCGCGTCTCCCCGGGGCAGTGGCGGGGGTGCCGAGGGTCCGGCGGGGCGGAGGGGCCCGCGCGGCCGTGGGACGCC
>JANRGV010000048.1:14007728-14040271 GCA_024734035.1 Alethe castanea | reverse complement strand
CAGGGCCGTAGGGCGACGTGAGCCGGCCGGGCCGGGCCGCTCCCGTGCGGGGTGCGCGGGGCCCGGAGAGCCGCACAGCCCCCGGGGCACGGCCAGAGCGGGGCCAGGAGCTGCCGGGCCCGGCCGGCCTGTGCCGGGTGAGCTCCGACTCCTGCTCCGAGAGCGCCCTGTGCTCTGTCAGTGTGCAGGGACACAGCCCCCATCCAGGGAAGGGAATGGGGCACCTGGAGCAGCTGAGGGGCTGAGCCTGGAGAGGAGGGGGCTCGGGGGGCACTTTCTGGCTCTCCACAACTCTGACAGGAGGGAGCAGCTGTGGGGGCAGGGCAGGGATCTGCTCCCAGGGAACAAGGAGGAGAGGGCTCAGTCTTCAACTGCACCAGGGGAAGTTCAAGTTGGACATTAGGTGGAATTTCTTCACAGGAAGGGTAGTCAAGCACTGGAATGGGCTGCCCAGGGCAGTGATGAAGTCACCGTCCCTGGAGGTGTTTGAGGAAAGACTGCACATGGCCTCTGCCGTGGATTAGTTGACAAGGTGGTGTTGGGTCACAGGTTGGATTCAGTCTCAGAGGGCTTTTCCAGCCCGATTGATTCTGTGACAGCAGTGTGCTGTCCAGAGGGGATGGACGCACTGCCTGGCCTTTCCCCCGTGCAGGCTGTGCTCAGTCCCAGACAGCAGTGCCTGGCTGGCAGCATCCTGCAGTGCCCAGCACTCGTGGGTTGGGTGCCCTGAGCTCTCTGTGGCACAGCAAAGCAGAGCCCAGGCTAACGAGGCTGCCCCAGATGGAGCAGAACCAGGCCAGCCATCGCTGCTGGTGGCAGCAGTAACTTTGAAGCACTGTCTGCTTTCTCATCGCAGTGCTATTTGTGCACTTACCTTTGATTTATATTTTTTTTCAATGGCTCTGAATATCTTGGGTGTTGGGGGAGGCAGCTCTAAAAATAACTTTAGAGCCTGGTTATTTCCAAAGCCGTTATTTCTGCCTCTGCCTGTTTCTTTCCCTTCTGTAGCTAATGGCTTTTTCTACTGCTGCAAGGCCCGGTTCACACAGAAAATCATGTTTTCTGCTCTGTGCTAGTTGTTGCTCTGTTAGCAAACATACTCTGGGTGTCGGTGATGGTGTGTGTGCAGGCAGCAGGTGCATGTGATTGGAGATCTGGGTGAACAAGCTGGGGTAGCAGGAACACAGAATCCAGAATGTATTAAAAAATGAACACAAACCTTTTGAAGGGTTGATCTCCACCATTTGGAAATTGGAGCACTCAGGTGCAGCTCTGCAGAAGCCATGTGCCAGCTTTTGAACCAGCTGTGTTCGGAGGTGGCAGGGGCTTGAGGAAGTCCCTCCCCTGAGGCATGTGCCACAGGGTGGTTCATTTTTGATGTTGAAGCCCAGCAAGAGCCCCTGTGATTGTTAGTGCCTTACCTCAAGTTGTGCTGCTGCATGTGAAACAACCTCACCTGACAGATACAGGGGCTGGTACAGGGCTTGTGTACAAAAACTCTCGCGTGAATGGATTATGACTGAAAAATGCTTCTGCACAGGTTTTTGAGGGCACCTGTTAAATCTAATTTACCCTAATTCTTATGGTATGATGCTTTTCAGCATCTTTTTTTTTTCCTAAAGTGTCTCAGTTTTGGGCAGCTGTGCCTCTTATCACAGAGCAGCTGCCAAGCAGATTGCTGCCCTGCCTCCACATGCCATGAGTGTGCCAGTACCAGGAACCTGTGTGCTCTGCCTGCCCTGACAGCATCGAATATCTCACTTTCCCGTGGAATTGCAGGAGAGGAACACAACAGGGCTGCTCCCAGGAGGTGTGGGAAGCAGCGTTACCTGTGGAGCTTTAACCTCCAGTGTGTGCTGCAGTGGCTGTGTTGGGTGCTGCTCTCCTTGCTCCAAGTGCCCTGACTTTGTGCTGTGCCTCACACCTTCAAGCTTCCTTTCTTGAGAAGTTTGTGCTCAGCTTGTTCCTGCCTGCTGCAGCTTTTAGGCTTGATTGAGAAAAGAAAAATATGGTGAGTGTACAGCATGTCAGAGTGTATAATGGGCTGAATGTATGGCCAGAGTGGAGGTGCCTCAGGCTGAGAGCCGGACTGTGGAACACTCCAAGCAGCTGTTCTCCCTGGGAATTCCTAGAGCTGTGTGTTGCTTCTGGGCACTCCAGAGCAATAGAGCAGCTGCCTCATCTCTGGGTCTGCAGCAATTGCTTCCTGATCAACCTGCACCATGGGATGGGGAGTCAGATTTGGCACTGTCATAGTGTTACTGGCTGTGGCTGAGATTGCTCCTTTCATTTGGAGGTTGAAAACAAAACAGAGTAGATTTTTAGAGGGTCCAGATCTTGTTCATATCATCCATTCCAAACTGTGAGTGTGCTTCATCCCTGAAGGAGGAACCTTAGCTGGCGTGACTCGCTGTGGATTGGCAACCTGAGGTTGGTTTCTTTTATGTGTGTGTGCTAATTGTGGCAGTCTGAAAGGCACCTCAGCTTGGGGCTTGCTTGAGCTCAAGGGCTGAGCAGGCTCCAGTGGAGAGGAGAACTCGACATGAGGGGAGATGAAAAGTGATCTCTCAGATCCAGGCTGTGCTCGGTGCTCTGTGGAACTGGGAATGCAGCTAGTGATATCATGGGTTTTCCAGTCTAGAAGGGATTTTAAATATATATATGATTTGGGGTTCACCTAGCAAGCTAAAAGCAAGCTTTTTATTGTTACAACGTTGTCTTTTTTATAATGGCTTCTCTTATTTCTGCTAATTACTATGGCTCCAGCTACAAAAGAGCTTTCTTGGTCTAATTGGCCTCCTCCTGTTTCAATTCAGTTGTGTTGCTGTGTCACCATGGAGACAGTCGTGATGTCAGGAGATGTGGCATCACTGGAAAGTGGCTGGAAGGCAGTTGCTCTTGTTCCCTCTCACTCTATCCACCCCAGTAATCAATAGCTGGAGCAGAAAGCAGAACAGCTCGATAAACTTTAGGGAAGATATGGAGCTTTGAAATGAGCCTGCATTACAGCTGTGATGTTAAGGCTGTTACTGGAGTGGTGGTGACAGACAAGATCTCATATACCCTCCTTCTCAAAACTGTCTCCATCTCCTCGTGTGTTGTTGAGCTCACTTAAATTAATGCCAGGAAGCCCCAGATGTGCAGCAGTTGCTCTGCTGCTGCACTTGGGTCCTGTTGGCAAATGCTTGTGGTGCTAAAAATCCAAGTGCCCACTGGGTGGGCACAGCATCAGGCTTGGTGCTGCTGGGCTGGGGTAGGTACAGCCAGCTTTGTCAGCTCTGACATCAGTCAGAAAAGCTGGTGTTTCACCAGGGGGTAACTTGGAAGAGCTGTTTTGGGGCCTCCTGCCTTTCCAGCACTTCTGGGACAGCTGTTTCCTCTGTGGAAAGCACCCAGTGGGGTGAGCTGGGTGATGAGACCAGGAGAGCCAACACAGTCTGTGTGAGCTCAGCAGAGACAGGGATGTAGCAGAGAATTGGGTTTATTTCATGGCTTAATTCTGCTCTGCCAAAACAATGGGAACTTCCTGTTTCCTGAAATACCATGGTTTGTCACCAAAACATTGTAAGGATGTATTCTGCCCTGTACAGTCTTTGCTGTGCATTTGTCTTCAGCTTTATCTTGGTTCCATTTTTTTGTAAGGAGTCTAGTTGAGAGCATGACACTGTGTACTCTCTCCTCTGCCTTGAGCTGTAATAGCCTCCTCAAATATTAACTAACTTCCTCTTGATTAATGGGAGACAGAGTGGTGTCAGTGCCTGGCCTGGCAAGCAGGGCGCTTGCATTCCAGTTATTTCTTGTTTTTGATAGAGGGCTTTGTCATACCCATCACAGAAGCTTGTTACCTGTAACTGTTCTGTTTGTGATGTGTGATATTGGGGGATGGATGTGCAGATTTCCCCTGTTTGTGAGGTGTCCCTGGGTGAGATTGGGGTGCTCTCCTGGAGCTATGTCTTGGTCCCACTGCTCAGCAGGGACCTGTGCATGGCACCTGCACGGTTTGGCTGGAGCTGCTCCAAGTTGGCATCTCTCATGGCTGATGCTTCCTTGGCAAGTACATCAGCTCCCTTGAGCTTTTCTTGCTTTAAGCAACCTTGTATTCAGGCAAAAAGGATGAAACTTTGTGTAATGTGGAAGCTCCAACAAGTTGGCTTTTTCAGTGTGAGAGAAATTTTTGGCTGTTTTCCTGAAAAGATCAAAACTGTTTTCCAGCAGTACTGCTGATGGACTTTTTTTTTTTTCTAATTTTTCTTCTGGGCTGCTGGGTCTTCATGATGAAAGGCTGCAACTGCTCTTAGCATGAAGAGCAAGGTTTTTTTCACCTTGTCTGTTCCCTTGAAATATTTGACACGTCCTGTTTGGAGGAAAAATTAGTGAAAGGCCAGTTGCATTTAAATCATATTATAGTGCTGCTGTTATTAAAGTAGCTGCTGTCTGGCTAAAGATGCTAAAATCTGCTTTTTAACCAGCATTGCTTAAAAAAAGCAGAGGGTAGGACATGTTTTCATTCCCTCCTGGCACTGGTCACATCTGTCCTGGTGGCTGCAAGGCCATTCAAAGCTACTTGACTCTGACTACCAGCACTCTGGTTACTGTAGAGGAGAAAATCACTGCAGGCAGGTCTGGGAGTGACACTCTTTATGGCTGCAGTGGGCAGACAGAGGTTGTTCAGGAAAGGAGTTAAAAGCTCACTTACAAACTGTGCATGGTTTGTAGATTTAGCTATATTGTAGCATGATTCCCATTTTCAGTGTGTATAGAGAACTACATCCATGGAAAGGGTGAGATGAAGTTTCCCTTAATACAGCAAAACAACTAATTCCCAAGAATTTGGAGATTTCCATTAAAGGCTATGAATAGGTTGCTTCCTTAAAGGAAACTAGTCCTTCTGTCCTTACTTGGGGGCTTGTCTGAACAGTTAACCTCCTCCAATTCCTTTATTACATGAGCAAGTCCCTGTGAAATGGTTTATTCTCTCAGAATAAGACTGTGTGGAGTTCCTTATCCCCCAGATTTGAGCCCTAGAGGATTAAATGTTACCTGCTTCCCCTTGCAGGGCTGCACAGACCCCCCTGGGCTGCAGTGCAAGTGTTTTATCCTTGCAAATGCATTGGGTGATGTCCTTTCCCTGTGCCAAACCCCTTCCCTCAGGACCTGCAGGTTCCTCAAACCCCTCAGTTGGCCTCTGAAAATGGAAAAGAAGGAAAAGCTGAGGTGCCAACCAAGGCAGGCTGAGTGCTTGAGGATGGGAACAGAAGCATAAAACCTAATATTCTGCAAATTAATGTGGTGTTCTGCTGAGTTCTCTGAACTTGTATTAAGACTTGTGTTCTAACAAGTCTTAAAAGATGTTTTTGTAGAAGATGGTCACCTACAGGGTGATAAGCAGTGTCCAGACTTAAAAGGGAGGAGTGAGTGGACACTGATAATTTTTATAGAGTAACTGAAAAATATACAAGATACAGGGAATTTGTGTTCTTGACTGAAAGATAAAGTAGTGAAAATTGCTATAAGTCTCTCTGGGCATCTTCCCAACACTGAAGTTTCCAGCATTCTTGCAGCAGGAGCTGGTTCAGGGTTGTGACACTGGGTGCTTGTTCAGATTGCAAGTCAACAGATTGCTTGTCTCCAGGTCCTGGCCTGCAGCAGGCATCAAATTGTTGTGTGTGATCGCTGATAAAGGCTGTGAAACCAGAGCTGCCTGATCCTATTGCAGCCATGGCCTTGTGTACTCATATACAGGTGATAGCTCCTGCAAGCATCACCCAGAGATGGAGGTTGGGGAACATGGATTTGTGCTCAAAGCAAACAGAAGGAGAGGCTGCAGAGCTGGCAGATGCTCTCAGGCAGATGAGTAGAAAAGTGAAGTTATTGAATGTGTGGAAGCCTCAGGTTCCCATCTGGGCAAGCTGCCACACAGAGCAGGACTTTTCCTTTGGTGTCTCTTTACCTCTTGGTAACTGGTCAGTGAGTGGCAAAAGACAAGAGGTCCTACTGCTTTGGGGGGAAGTGCATTTGCTCTTTGTATTGTCTGTGCTTTTGTAAGCCCTCAGCAGCAGGAAGATACCTCAGTAGAACCTGTGCCTGGGCTCTGTGTACTGATGTGGGGAGAGCACAGAGTGGGCGAGGGTGGCACTTGGTTGCTTTCAGTCTTAAAGATCTTGTTCAGCCAGTGACTAACTTCAGGGCTGTGAATCACTTGTGTGTCAGTAATATTTGCGTATTTTAGGCAGACTTGCTGCACTGTGTGTTGTGCAACACTGTGAGAAACTTTGGAGCTTGGAGGGAAGCACAGCTGGCAGTGCTGTCAGACACCTCTGTGCTCCTGGTGCTGAAAGCTGAGCTGACAATTTAACTCTCTTCAGGCTGGCTGGTGCTTAATCCTCTTGGCAGGATTGCCAGAAACCTGGGAATGGCTGGTAAACTGGAAAGCCTGCACACCTGGCCACAGAGGCAGGGCTAGTGGAAGGTGTCACTGCCTGTGGCAGGAGGCTGGGACTGGATGATCTTTAAGGTCCCTTCCAGCCCAGATCTTTCTGGGATTCTCCAGGAGCCATAACCTATGCTTAAGCCCATGCCAGGGTTTTCCAAGTCCTTGGAGGTTTTCCTGGAGAGGGAATGTATTCAGGAGGAGACTGGTCTGTGCTGGTTTGGGAATACCTGTGTGTGCTGTGCTGTGAGCACACCTGAGCTCACCTGTTCTGCATGTTCCCTCTGTGCACTTGGCTTCAGGTTACCAACAGATTTCTTTATTTGAAGGGGTGGTGGCTGCTGTTGATTTGCCTCTTGTGCTGAGGTTCTCTGAGCCATCCATCTGTACCACAGCTGATTCCTGCCAGACCTGGCCCTGCTCTTGGAGCATGTGTTTATGGCTGCCTGGATTGGGAGCTGGCCTTGTGTAACACGTCAGGTCCAGTGCTCAGAAGGCTGCCAGTGGAGTTCTCTTGCTGGGAAGCAATGACTGCAGTTCTGAACTCTTGGTGGTTGTTTTCTTCCATCTCTAAGTGGTGAAGGTCAGAGTTGAGATTTTCAAGTAGCTACAGTCAGAAATGTGGGAAGGAAATAGTCCAGAAGGGAGCTGCTGAAGGGGAAACTCTGCTTGTTCTGCAGTGGAACTTGTGCATATGGGAACTCTGGTTTCTACACAGTTTCTGCATATTCCAATAACTAAAAAACTGAAGGTAGAACTCCTTTTTCCTCCTGCAGGTGAAATTTATAAATAAAATAGCTGGCTTTATGGTGAACTCACTGATAAGACTAGCAGGTGAATCTCCTTAGTGAGGAGTTTCTGATTGGGAGGTCTGATTTTTCTAGTATTGATAAAACAGTGCTTAATACATCTGAACTGCTACCTGGAATCCTGTTAGGCACCAGGGCATGAAAATCTGGGCCCATGTTCTCAAACATAGGGGAAATTACTTTTCAAGTGGTGTGGTTCCAACTCTGCTCCTCAGAGTGCAGCTTCTTTACAGTGTGTGCTGCTGTTGTGGTTGTGTTTCTGGTCTTGAGGGGCAGCAGGTGCTTGTTGCTCACCTTGATGAGAACACAGATCCCCACAGTGCTCACTGGCAGGAAGGGGGACAGGGATGGGTCATCTTAATGTAGGAAAACCTACACTTAGTAGCAGTTTGGGGATTTTTGAAGTGTGCTCTCTCCAGAGTTTCAGGTTGCGCCTTCTGGTTTGCTCAGTTTGTCGTCTTGTTCCCTGGTACCTTCAGGGAGCCAACAGGTGAAGCCCTCTGTCCAGGGGCTGCACACTCCAAATGCCAGTGGGACATGGCAGGACAAAGTCTGACTGAAACCTGCCGCAGCTTTCACACTGCAGAAGCAATTATTATTCCATGGCATTGCTCCTTGCACTTTATTGCTCTTACACCTAACAGTAACTAAGGATTGTTCTGATCCTTACAGAGGATATACATTGTATGTGGGAAATCTAAATGTCAAATAACTTGAGGGTTTTGAAACTCTTCTGGTGTGTAAGAAGCAAAGCCTAAAGCACAGTGGTTCATTCTGGCAGGGGCTGCTGAATTGAACCATAAAGCAGTTCTCTGCTTAGATTCCTGAGAGCATTACTCCTCTGGTAACAGCCTGGATAAGGAACTGCCGGATCATTTGCTCATGGGAGCCCATCTCTAGCTTTAGGAAGTGCAATTGTGCCTTCCTCTGTGTTCAGAGGTGGGGTACAGGTGTACCCCACCCTGTTCCTGGGATGGAACTGGAGGAAGAAAAGGCAGCCTGCTAAGGCAAGGCTTCCAGCGATCATGTGAATTCATACCCTGTTAAAATTTCCCCTAAATTTGTTCATGCTACAAAATCACAGCAGAATTGAGCAGAGAGCTCAGACTGAAGTCTGTAAGACAAATTCCAGGGTGTTTTTAGTTTAGAAAGGGGTGCTCAGGTTCTTGGCCACTCACTGAAATGCTGTGTGCACATCTGTGCCCGCAGAACTAACATGCACTGGTGTTCCTGGGGAAAATTTACCAGCTTAGCCAAAACCCCCAGTATAGTTGTATCAAGATGTTTCCTTCAGCGCTGCCATGGCACTGAACTCTGTCCCTGAATTCTGAGCGGGGAGCACTTTTGAAAGACTCCAGCTGAATATCCTGGGGGAGACACTGCCAGGCATGTGTCCTGCCAGACAGCAGCCTGGGAGGGTGCTGGATTTGGGATGTCCCCCTGGCTTTCTGGCCAGCTAGTACTTAACCTAACACAATACTAATATTTGTATTTTAAATTGGAACATGCTTGATCTTGAGAAACCAGAAGTTACCTGAGTCTTCTGTCCTCCGTGAGTGGAGTGTTAACAGAGCTCCTGTGTGCCCATCTGGCACCTGGGCACGGGCAGCACTGAGGGGGTCAGGAGAAGGAAAAGGGCCCTGGCTGTGCTGTTCCCAGCTCTGCTGCTGTCTCTGTGGCTGTGACACATGTGTGGCAGTGCAGAGAGCAGGCACAGCCCTGTGTTCTGTGTTGTGCCAGCCTCATCCCGGGCTTCTCTTCCCGTTCTTCCTTTGAGCTCAGCAGTTGTGACTGCTGTCCTCTGTCCGTGGATCCCATCACAGGAGTGCTGGCTGTTACCTTGTGCAGAGCACCTGTGGTGCTGGAGCACTGCCAGCACTGCCTGCCTGCTGTGAGCTGCCAGGGCAGACACATCCTCCTGCAGCCAGGAGGCTGTGCTGGCATCAGCTGTGTCCCAGGGCTGGCCTGCTGCCTCTGAGAGGTGACTCACTGCTCTTACACCCTCTCCCCATGGATAAGGATAAGGCATTCCTTCTATGGGGAGAAGGAGGCCCAGCTTCCACCAGGCTCTAGAGCAGCTGAGTCAGATGTCTTGTCAATTAATGTAATTAGCAATTAGCTGAGAAAATACCTCCTGTAACTGTCTTCATGGTTGAGTCTGAGTGGCCAGAGTAGGAGGGGACAGTCCTGTGGTACCCAAGGGAGGTGGCACCTCTCAGATTCTCCCAGGTGTGTTGCAGCAAAGCTGCTGACATTGCAGTTCCATGGAAATTTCCTGATGGGGATGATGCAAACTGCTGTGAGCTTGCAGTGAAATAACCCTGCAAGTGCTCTGCTGCTCCCTCCAAGCCTACTCACATCCATGTTCCCACAATTAGATAACTGGCCACACATCTGTTTACAAAGCAGTATCCAAAATAATGTGTTGCTGTTCTGTTTCCTCAGCTGGGGTGTGTGTCATGATTACAGCTAAGTAATAGAATTGAATCTCTTGCTAAAATGGGGTTGTTGGTTTGGGTTTTTTTAAGGCTGCTTTAATGCAAAGCTGTCTTCCCCACCTCAAGCTTTGGGTTTGTAGGTATGAAGCTTGTCTGCTGTCATCTCATAGGCATCCTGTGTCTGCTGCATGTCTGGGACAGGAATAGAAACACCCCTGAGAACAGGATTCGTTGTTGGTGTGATGGTGCTGCTGGAGGCACCAGCCATAGCATGTGGAGAATGGGCACTGTGGGAAGCTGCTCTGCCTCCCTGAGAGGCCACAAGAGACTAATCCCGGAGCAGCTGGCACCTGCAGTGGGTTTGGGATGCTCCTGGAGCAGGTGGAGCCCCACCCTGCAGCAGTGTGGGGGCCCTGTGGGGCAGTGGCTGCTGAGCAGCAGCATTTTGGGCCCTGAGTGTTTCTGGGGTGCAGCAGTCCCCTCGGACTGGGGTCCAGCATCTGCCAGCTCTTCACCAGCTCTGTGCCATTGGAAACAAGAGAAGTCTCACGTGAAAACTAAAGGCTCTTATTCATTGTTGTCCCACCTCTTTGCCTCCTGCAGTTTACCATTAATTTATCTTCAAAAGCATTTGTGACTGCTTTTGGCCTTGGAAAGGATGTTGGAGGATAAAGGACGTTTTTTCTCTGCTATCATGTAGGGACAGAACTGAGAGCAAACTTTTTTTAGGTGTACTGAGTAGGACAATTATTCCTGCAGTATGATCTCCAGAGCTTCAGTAACCTGGGCTGCCGTGGGAGTTTAATCCCTCTCTGTTTCCAGCACTGGACTGGACTTCTCCCCCTTGGATCAGTCTCTTGCTGACAGCAAGTTCACTGTGTTGATCCTGCCTGGCTGCCAGAGCCCTATGGAGGAGTTGTCTGGTGGAGTCATCCTGTTCCACTGACCTTCATCTTCAGTCAGTATCTGCTGTGTCTGTTTCAAGGCTTCTGACACGGCCCAGGTCCAAGCAACTTGACTGGGCAGTTCTTCCTCTGAAGCTGGCCCTCTGCTACGTAAACAACACCAGTGATTTCTTGAAAGTGCTTTCCAGGAAAGTGTAGCAGTGGGGATTGGGTGGGTTTGTTTGCCAATGTGGTGTCACAGACATCAGAAGTGACCCCAAGTGCACAGTCCCTGTACAGGTGACACTGGGGCCACTGCATGTGCCTGGATGTGCTCTGTGCTTCACTCTGGAGTGACAAGGGCAGAGCAGTGTCCTTCTGTCCTTCCCAGCCATGTGCCCCCACAATGGCACCATGTTCTGGTGTATTTTGCTATAGTCTGAGGGAGAATTCCTTCTGGCAAACAAACCCCTTGAGCAGATAGTTGGAGACCTGCTCCTTGATCCCACCCTTGTATCCAACAAGCTCAGTGCTGCTCTGGGGCTGTGTCAGCGCTCACTGTTGGGTTATTTTTGGCTGGTGGTTCTTGGTTTACGAGGCCACTTCAGGTGAAAGCCCTTGCTGGACTCACCCCAAGTAGCTGACACAGTCAGTCTGTCCTGGGAGGCCACAGGAGCTGTTCTCAGCAATGTCTTTGAGCTGAACACAGCAGAGACTGAGCTGGTGACTGCCCTGGATAGCCCTGTCTCCAAAGATTGGCATTCTGCTGTTCCTAGGAATTTCATCCTCCAGCTGGTCTGGGGGTTGGACAACTGGCACGACAAGGAGTGGCTGCTTGAATGCAGTAATGCATTCCAAGACTAAAATTGTTCCCAGGCCAAGTGTGGGGAGATGGCCAAGTGGAGGAATAACTCCAGCCTTGGGCAATCTTCACAGTTTGGCTGGGATTTTCAGAGAAGTGTAGAGATGGGATTTTTCCTGGAGAACTGATGGCACCATCTTTTCCTTGGTGTGTCAGCACTTGGTAGTCAGGTTTTAGAAATCTTGAGTTAGTTCTCTCTAAAACCTTTTTTCAGGGCTGCTCATGATCCATTTAGAGCTCCTTGGACTGTGGAATAGCTGGGCTGGTGTGTTTTCCAGCAGGTTCTGAGAGACGAAGTGAACACTTTTGTGGGAAGATCCCATTGCTGTACTTGAACAAAGAGTGGCTTCTTTCAAAGACACCTCTGGTAAAGTGTCTCTTGCAGGAGCACCTTCAGAATAGTCTGCCTGGATCATTCTCATCACCTTTCTTAAGCCTCTCTAAATCACTTGTTACCTGTTCCCTATCCTGCCTTTCACCCTCTACCATCCAGTACCAAGCCACAGGTCAGGAAAAACCAAAATGCCTCTGCTTCACCTGCTGGTTGTTACTTGGTGTTTATAGGTGAAGTCTTGGGAGGAAGCTTTTTGGAATATCCTGCAGAATACCCTGAGATTTCTGAATTTGTTGTGGATGGTTTTGATTTTGTAGCTGGAGTTACACAACTGCAAAGTTGAAAGGAGATCACTCATTTGGAAACAGGAATAAATATAAGGAAGGTGGGAAATGAGGCCAAGAAGGCTTTTGGCACGTTGCTTCCAAGGCAGTAAAATGGTCTGTTCCACAGTAAGCAGGTTCCTGAAAGCAGCAGGGAATGCTCTGGTGACATTCAGTGCTGTTGCTGGAGGCTGGAGTTTACTGATAACCCTCCTTGGAAGGCCAGGGAGTCATTGTCACATTCTGAATTCCAGAGAGCAGGACAGAAGGGAGTAGGTCCCAGTGCCATGGGAACAGCATGACTAAGCCAGTGCCTTCAGCCCTGTGGCCTAAAACTGAGTCTGCTCACTAGATGTGGTGAATAGAGCTGTGCTCTGGCCTCTCCCTTGTGTCCCTTTCCTAGTTAAGTCTCAGATCCTTGGAATACCTTCATGGCAGGTTCTGCAGGCTGGAGGGGCCGGGTGTGTGGGCAAACAGGTACTGCACCCCTGAATCCAGACCTGCTACCCATACTTGTGGCTAAGTGGTGGTCTGGGCTCTGAACTTGAAACCTTATGAGGACTCTGGGCCTGTGAACCAGAAATGTGGTGTTTTTGGAGCCTGCAGGAAAAGCAGACCAAGCTGTGAAGATGAAGACGTGGTGGTGGCTGGAAGCTTTGAAGGTCACAGATAGTGGAGCCTCAGATGTGCTTGGAGAGGGCTCTGGGTGCATGCCTGGGATCTGTTGTGCTCTTTGATTTCAGAGCTGGGGTTGCACAGCGGCTCTTTTGTCAATGCCTGCTCGATTCCTGAAATGAAGTATTCCAGAAAGTGTGGTGTTTGCTCCTGATACCCCATCCCTTGGAGCATCCATTGTTCACGGAGTGCCTGTGATACTTGTGATTCTTAGGGAATCAGAGCTGGGGACTTACGGCTTCTGGGATAACAATGTGAGCGGTGGCACTGGGGACACATGGCTCTGCTGCTCTGTGTGCCTCTGTCACCAGAGAGGAAAGCTCTGTGCTCTGCAGGGTTAGTTCAAGTGAGAGCCCTCAGCAATCCAGGCAATGAGCACAGCTTTCCAAAGCTTCCTAGCACCCTACCCAAAGGGAATAAAAGGGTGGAATATTTGCTTAATTGCCTGCTCTGAGTCTGAGGCCTTCCTCTCCAGATCAGACCAGACTGTGCTACAACAGCTGAACCACTGTCAAATTTAATGCTAATAGAGAGGGAGCAACCTGCTACAGCCTTTTCTGTGTTTGTTCATGTGATTTTTTTTCTTTTTAATCTTATGGATAATGCCATGTTAAACAATGAAATAGAATATGGAGTAGCTTTCTACAACATGCAAAGCTTGTCCTGTGCCTCAGCCAACAGAAGTTTCCCAGCAATTTTGACTTTGATTCTTCAGTATTAGCATATGTTGCCACATCTTGGTTTGTACATACTTAAGGGAGGAAATAGCTTCAATTGAATCTGGCTATTAAAACCTCTTGATGATTGTAGCTTTGAAGATGTAAATCTTGGGTGCTGGCTGCCTGACAGCCACTGTCCAAGTGGAAAGAGTGTTGACTAAAGGCTGGAATTTTTCACTGTGAGATGAATCCAGCCTTCTGCCTTCCCATCTCCCAGGTGCAGAGACTGTTCACTGCTGTCTCCTCAGCTGCTGACACATGTGCTTTCCCGGCCCTATGGCTACAGGGTGGGGTTTGTTTTCAGCTTACAAAGAATCCCTCGTCATCTGGGTGTGGGGAGGGTTTTTCATAATGTCCTGGGAAAACCACCTCTGCTGCTCCTGGTGGCATCACTAGATGCTTGCCCTTGCCTAAAACAGCAGAATATCTTCCCGTGAGCAAGGAGAGTAGCAGATTGCCTGCATCAGGTAAAATTTGGGGCACAGTAACTGAAAACTGTGATAAAAATCCTGATGGTGAACAAAGAGATGGAGAAATTAATTCTTACCTTGAGGGGGACTTTGTTGGCAGTGGCAGTTTCTCGAAATTTTAGGTAGGCTACAGAATTGTTGGTTGCTTGTGCTCTTGGGGATGGAGCAATTCCCTGGGAGCCCCGTTTGTGCTGGGTACCTCAGTGATTGCTGCCATCAGCACAGGCCTGTTCCTGTTATCACACTCTGTGCTGACAAGCTGCTGGCTGCCATCAGTGTTTTCAGCACCCTCTTGGCCAGCTCTTCTGTGAACAGTGTTTAGTGACACACTTAAAATGATGTCCCCTCCACCCCGCTTTCAGGACTGTCCATGAGCGGGAATGTGCCGTTAATGCCTCAGCAACTGCGTGGTGTTTGCAAAACCTTCCATGGACCAGGCTGTGGGCTTGGTTGGCCCAAAGCTTTGGGTGTGATTCTGCTGTAGGGGAACAACTCCTGCTCCTGGAGCTGTCAAAAAGTCCTGCACAAAGTGGAGGAGGAGGTGCCTGGGCTGAGAGGGAGTCGTGGGGAGTCCCACAGAGTCACAGTGCTGTTCTGCCATGCTGGACTGACACACTCGCCTCTCTGAGATGGCAACACTTGGGTTATTGCACTCACTGTTGTGCTCAAGGTGCATCTCGCTGCCTGTGCGTGGAGAAATTGAGATGTGCCTCCTGTGACACGTGAGCAAGTGCTTGGGAAGGACTGGATTTGGGGCTTCAGCAATCAGCATAACCTAAAATAGCCCATTGGAGCTGCTGAGCTCTGACATAGATAAGAAGAGATTTGGTTTGCCATGGTTTCCAGGCATTTCTGGCCATATGGATTTTGACTGGCTGTGACTTTGAGGAGGTGTGTTGAGATTCCCTGGACTTCTGCAGTGGCAGGGAAGCGAGTTAAAAGCATCCACATATGCCATCCTCCACGTTATGTGGCAATTTGTGAAGTGATGGTGAAGGGAGAGGATATTTCATGCAGTGCATCATTAGCTGGTGGAACTTATTTCTGCAGGCGATTCTAGAAAATGCTAGCTTGGAGAAGAGCTAGAAACACCTCCCTAATTACGCCAAACTTGGATGATTGATGCTAGTACCCTCAGTGCCCTTAGAAGTGGCTACAGTGGTGGGTGCATGGAGGATTTGCCATCATTCCTTACGTGTCTCCTCGCAAAGCATCCCTTCCTCCCTGCAGTTTGCTGCTTTGCAGAGCAGCTAGGTAACATCCCATGTGGAGGAGGGGTAGGGGAGCAGCCTGTGACCTGCTGGCAATGCCCAATTCCTGTCTGGTTCGTGTTTGTACCCTGAGCAAACCTTGCAGAAAGGGCAGTGTTAAACAGGGAGAAGGACACCGGGACTGGTCACTGCTGTGGGACAGGAATTCTCTGGTGCCCTGTTCCCTTCCCCTGTCTGCCTGTTATCCATGGCCTGGCATGTCCCATGCCACTCTCCTAGAGACCCTTGGGGCTGCAGGGCCCAAACCAGCCCAGATACAGAGCTGCAGAGTGCAGTTGGCAGGACAGACCGTGCAGGCCCAGAGCAGCAGAATTGACGTTTTGGGACTGCCACAGTGAGTGTTTAAAAGCAAGGAGAGATGGAGCCTGCCTGCAATAAGTACCATTCCTGAGAATTACTCTCTGGAATGCAAATCTCTACGTATCTTCAGTTGTGTTTTCCCTCTCCTGTTGTGCTAGCAGGTCCCTCTTGTCTCTGACGTGCTGGCTGATGGTGTTAGAGCTGCACTGACCATCTGTGTGTGGGGTTGGTCTCGCCCTTCCTCGTGCTGCTCCTGAGCTTTATTTGCTACATCTGGGTGAGATGCTGCAGGCACAGGTCCCCACATCAGGAAGATTAAGTGGATGATGCTTCAGTGCATCAGCAGAAAGGATTGCTACTCTTGTTGTGGCAGCACCTTTCAGCACAGCTTGTCTCACTGTCTGAGGAGCTTTTGGCTGATACATGGTCGCTAAGCTGTGGTCCATGTAGTTCTGAAGTGGTCCTGGTATCTCCTGGAGCCCTGGGAGTGGTGGGTGCTGAGCTGCTGGGCAGGCTCTGTGAGGTGCTGTGTGCTCCAGTCTGTCCAGTCCTGCGTTCTCTACCTGCTGCTGGCTGCAGGAAAGTCCATGTGACCTGTTCCAGTGCCAGGGGCTGATGGAAGTGCCTGCTCTCTCTAGCAATCCTGTGTGACACGGATGGTTCAGAGCTGAGCCCCCTCCTGCTGGCACTCTGAAGAGGACTGGCTGCTCTGTGCAGATGTGTAGGCAGGGTATTTGCAGGACTTCCTTGCCTTCTGCAGAGGCAGGAACAGCAGCAGTGTGGGTTCTCCATGTTCCCTATTGCTATGTTCCAGTTGCTGTGTGCACAGAAGTGTTTGAGCCCCTCCATCCTGGCATCCCCACTGCTGCAGCCAGGGAGCTGCTCCCTCCCCCTGTGCCTGCCATGGCTCAGGCCAGGGTCAGAGCCCTCTGGAACTGTAAGTGAGGAGGTCCTCAAGGGAGGAGGGGGAATCTGTGGCAAACAGGCTGCTGGCTGATGCAGCAAGTCCTGGGACCCCATTTCTGCATCCTCTGGACAAAGGCCAGCAGGGAGAAACGGTGTGGCCTTAAAGCCCAGCTGGGCTCCTGTTGCCTGGAGCTTTCTGCTCCTACAAAACCTGCCATGAGATTAAATTCCACTGGCCCTTCTCCCTTGGCCTCTGCTCAGCACCCTGTGCTGCAGGGTGCCCGTGTCCAGGGGTCTGGCTGGGGAAGGGCTGTGTATGGCCACAGGGATCAAGCTCCAGGCCTGCCTGGGTGGGCTCTCAGCTCCTCTGGCAGCTCTGGCTGTGCTAGAGGGGCCAGGCAGGATCTGGCAGCAGGAGGAATCACAGGCGACTTTCTTGTGCCCACCTGGCAGGACAGTCCAGGTGCTGATGAGGACTCCTGGGCTGGGTGTACCCCAGGAGTGTGTCTGATCAGATCCCAGGGCTCTGTGAGCTTGGGCTCCCATAATCTCTGCTGCTTCACCTCTTCGGTGTGAAAAGCATCAGCTCCTCACTGGAGAGGGTTTTTGAGGGGATAAGCACATCCTGAGTCCCAGCACAGAGCAGCGGAGCACTGAACTGCTGGGCCATCCCTTCAGCCCAGCCTCTCTATGGAAGAAGTGTGTGCCAGCACTAAAGGAGCAGTGAGCTGGCAAGGCACCCTGTCCCTGGGGATGTGACCCCCTCCCATCAGAGATGCAGTTCTGCTCCTCTGGCATCGGGCCCATGGCTCCTCTCTTCCCAGTCAGGGACTTCTTGAGGCAGAATGGTTGGGCTTGGGGCCTTGGTGGTTGTTAATGAATTAACCCCTGGGGCAGGGAGAGGCAGGGAGTGTTCCTTTTGGCTGCTGCCCTGTGCTAGCTGGGTTGGAGGTCTGTCTGAGGCCCCAGGACAGAAGGACGCTTGCCGGATATCTGGCTGGAGCAGGGTGGAGCTGCTCACCATGGCTTCAACTTGCCTAAAAACCCCTGACAATCGCTTTGGGGAGGGTGGAGAGAAATCAGTGTCTCCTCTAACACACACAGCAGCCCCAGTGTCAGCTGCTGCTGCAGCTGGGTTTGGGAGTGCCTGTGGCTGTCGTCCCCTGCAGCATCTGCTGTGTCCCTGCTGACTCTGCAGCAGGCTGTGCTGAAAGGAGGGATGGTCAGATCTGTCAGGAGCCAGCAGTGTGAGGTACCCTATTTTTAACCCCCAGCATTCTTGGGGAGTGTCTGCTGTTGCTTCATGCCTTTTTTAAATTTGTGACCTTCTGCAAGTGATTTGTTTTTTTTAAAAAAGCAATCTGCCTTGCCTTCCCAGGGCAATAGTTCTCAGTGTATCAGTGCTTATTATCATTTCTGTGCCCAGCAATTCCAAATTGGAGCATCTCCATGATGCTTAAACTTCTGGTACATTGGAAAAATCCAAAGTCCCTCATGTGAAGAGTTCACAGCCCTCAGCCTTTGTTTCTCAGGTTAAATGTTCCCTCCCAAAGTACAGGGGCTGGTCTGTGATTAGAACTGGCTGCTGGGGCTCACGCAGCCCTCAGTGCCCTGTGCCTGCCCCAGGCATCCCTGGACACCAGCGTGGTGGCTCTGAGGTCCCCAGGGCTCAGTCACAGCTGATCAGAGAACACAAATGGTTGTACAGAACATTTTGTGTTGCATTTCTGGATGAGAGCTCTACTCTTAGTCTACAAACACACAGCTGATGTTTGAGGGAGCCTTTGCTTCTGCATTTGCTTCTGACTGCAACATTTGATAGATGCTCTCTTGAGTTTGAGGTCCTTTTTCTGCAGATATGTCCAGTTCTTCCATTTCAGTGATATGCAGGAACGTGCTGTACTTGGCAGGGGTCAGAAAAGTGCAGGGCAGTCCCTTTTTTCCTAACACCAAGTACTAGATGGATACATGGGTGATAAAATACTGTCCTACCAGCAGAGCCATTGGGGTGTAGCAGAGTGCTGTGGCCAGGGTGTGCTGGACCTGAACAGGAGCAAGGGGGAACAAATCTCTCACAGCTGTGGCTGTGCCCTTGCTGCACCAGCACTTGGAGATGTCTCCCAGCTGGGCAGCAAAGACCTATTTGCACAGGTCTGTTAATGCTGTGACAGCCTCTCTGACTGCTCAGGGAGGCCTTTGAGGAGGGCTTAAAGCTAAGAACTGATTTCTTTGTGTAACAAAATGCTGATGTGCAGTCTGTGCCAAGGGGAAGCTGTGGTGTGGGGCTGGATGGAGGCTGCTCCCAGAGGAGCCCCCGTGGAAGCAGTGCTACTCAGGAAGGGCATCTCCCCTCTCTGTGCTTATCCAACAAGTGAATTGGTGCTGTTCAGGGGGAAATAGCCACTTCCCATGGGTCAGGAAAAGTGACTGGGGTGTCATTCTGAGTGAGGGCTGCTCATCTCCTCTAGCTGCAGTGGTTGGAGTGACCCTCCTGCCTTGGAGTGTCAGGGTGTGACCCCAAACTGCTGCCCCTCACCTCTCCTCGTTCCCTGCTGCAGACTCTCCTGCCCTTTGCTGTGCTCCCTGACACTGCTGGGGTGCTCCTGCTTCTGCCTGGAGTCCCTGTGCTTGGGGGTGTCCCATGGCACAGAGCCCAGGGCCTGGCTCTCTGTCCTGCGTGGTGGGAGAAGTGACAAGCCTGCAGTGGTCCCCTTGTCCCAGCTGCCATTCCAGCTGTGCCCAAACACTGCTGTTCTGCCTGAGCCATACTGCAGCAGAAAGCTGAGGATGGGGAATGTTGAATTTCTCCTCTGACCTCCTTCAGAAGTACTCAGGGTGGTTTGGGTGTCTGGGCTGGGTTTATGCTTGGCTGTCACAACAGTTGAAAGGACTCTTCCCTGGTGCTGCTGCCTGGGAGGAGTTCCTGGGGAATTCTCTGTCCTCTGACTCACAGGCACAGCCTGGCTTGTGTGGGGGCTCTGTGACAAGCAGAAGCAGCTGGTGCAGTGCTCACGGTGTTCTCAGGATCGTCTGAGAGTTGCAGGGCTGGGCTGGGCACTCTGCAGGGCTCCCTGCACCACCATGGAGGTGGCACCCGGTTCAGGCTGTGCCCTGGGGAGCTGCTTGTGCCGGGATGCTGCTGCTCTTGGGGTCACCCTGCAGCTGGGAGTCAGGACTGGCAGGAGAGCCCACGACCCTTGCCTGGCTCCCACAGCCCCGTCTTGTGTGTCTCTTACCTCTGTAGTATCAAGGTCAGATTTTCAGTTTTTCAAAGATCACTGCTACTGAGATTTACAAAGGGAAAGCACTGAGGTAGGAGGTGTTTATAGCTTTTCCATGAACTGCCTCTCTGAACAAATGCAGTCTCTTGACATTGCTTTCTGGGAGTTGTTTTGTTTAATCACTATAAAACTTCTTTTAAATCTCCTCCAGCACTCTAAAGACAGTCATTCTGTCAGAGCAAGAGGTAGCATCTTCACAGGTATTTCCCATCGTGTCTAGATGGGAAAAGATGTCTATATGGGAACCATGTGACTTTTCACATATGCAGATAATGATAGGACAAGCAGAAATTGTTTTAAAGAGGTGAGATTTAGATTAGCTATTAGGAAAAAAATCATCCCTGTGAGGCTGGGGAGGCTTAGGCACAGGTTGCCCAGAGAAGCTGTGGCTGCCCCATCCCTGGAAGTGTCCAAGGGCAGGTTGGACAGGGCTTGGAGCAACCTGATCTGGTGGAAGGTGTCCCTGCCCGTGGCAGGGGTAGGAAAAAGATGAGCTTTAAGGTCCCTCCAACCCAAGCCTCTGTGACTTCTGACTTGCATGATTTTCCTGTTGACTAGCAAAATTTGGGTAGGTTTCTCAGCAGTGCCTCTAACTAGTGCAAGTATCTTGACCTTCAGTGTGCAGAAGGAGATAAATCAAGTCTGAAGTGATTATTGTAAACCATAAAATCAATATTTGTCCATATTGTCTTTGGTATGAATTGTCACTGGGGCTCATTTTCACTTGGACTCTCTACAAATAAAACATCCTGCATTTCATTGCAGCTCCAACCTTGAAGTGTTCCTCAGACTGATGAAAATCAGAGGTCAGGTTGCTTGGAATGCAGCTGTTGCAGTTCCCTTTGCCATTGGAAACTGCCTCCCAAAGCAGCTCCTTCCAGCCCTGTGGCAAAGGCCAGCCCAAAGCCCTGCAGCTGGAATCTCCAAGGGGATAACGCCACTGATGCCATTTGCTGCAAGATTATTCTATGGTTGTTTTATTTAAAAGGCAAATGAGCTTGCCTTGTGGGAGAGATTATTTCAGAACATTCTGCTTTATGCATGAGGAAATGAGGTCGTTCCTCCAGTCCTCCCTGTGGGGAAAGTGGGGCATGGACAGGGATAGCAGCCAGCCCTGATGTTTGAGGGCAGGGAGACTTGCCTCCACAGCTGACTGTGGCTGAGGGCCTTTGAGGTAATTTAACAAAAATGAGGATGGTTTGAGTAGGTCTTTGAGGTTCCTGGAATGATTGGAAATGTCACCAGACTGTATTGAATCAGCAATAGCAGTGGAACATTGGCACTTGAGGCCAGACACACTTGAGGGCAATTCTCAGACTTGAGAATTGCCCTGAATTCTGACCCCAAATACCTTGGCTGTGATCCTCAGGTACTGAGCAAGTACCAGCCTGGTGGGGTGGGAACAGGGCCTGGATTTCATATTCTCTTGTGACTCTACTTTTAGTCTTCCAAGAAGCAAATGCCTTTGGAAGGAGAGGGAGAGGATCCCAGCATGCCCAGCTGGTTTTTGAGGGTCCAGAGGACTCTCTAGTATGAGGCTCTGCAAAGAGCTCCTCTGCTCAGAGCTGCATCCTTGGGGATTGCCCAAGCCCCTGGGGGCAGGTGCAAGGTGCTAATTTGGAAACATGCTGCTTTCTAAAAATAATTACAGAAGAAAGACTGTAAACAAACATCCTCCTCCCCAAAATCAATCATCCACAGCATGCTGTGAATGCCAACTGCTTGCTGAAATCAGCTTTAAAGATCCTGTGAGCAGGAAAAGGCTAGTGCTGCAAAGCTGGAAGCTTAAGCATGACTTCCATGCTCTCCTGTTGTTCCACACCTTTTTGGAGCAGGGATGATGTTCCTATGCAAACTGAGCTGATGGTCCTGCAGAGTGAGGTCCTGCTCCCACAGGAATTGTAGTTCCCCATTGCAGCACAAGCTGATCTTAAAATACAAAAGGCTGTGACATCAACAAGTCCAGAGTAGATCCATGCCTGCTGAGCTGTAGCCCTTTGGAGGGGTAAGTGAGCTACTGGAATGCTCCTGACTGCTGGGATTGGCCTCAGAGCCAGGAGCAAATACTGCCTGCTTCTCGTGTGGAAACACTGGGATGTTCTTGTCTTCCTCAAGATTTGTCTCCTCCTACAGATGCTGAAGGCACTGAACCTTAGTTCAGAGTTGTGCTGAGGGCCAAGGACAGACTGTTCTAGGTGGGCTTGCTCTGACTTCAGCTTTTGAAGCCTGTTCTAAGAAGGTGTGGTTTCTGAGTTTGCTGGGCAGTCAGAAGTCCTGTTTTGTGTTTGCAGAGGGCTTCAGTGGGGTTAATTTGCAATTGTACTAACTAATGCATCCCCAGTTCTTCAAAGCTCCTGATCCTTTTGTGTTTGTCATTTGCAGTGTTTCTTAGAGACTTACTTTTGTAGCTCAGATATACCTTTTGGGCACAGATATATGAACAGGGTTGGGTTGTGTTGGTCCTGGGTCTTTCCCTTCCAGCAAAGCCTGTGCTGCCCTTCAGCCAAGCCAGGTGGCACCAAGGGATCCCAGGAACATGCCATGGGGATGCTGTGGTGTTCCCCTTTACCAGAGCAGCAAAAACAGTGTTCATGCTGTCTCTTGGTAAGTGGACAATGTCTTTGGGTCTGGCTTACTGACCCTGGACACCACTGATCCTCCCCAGAAGCTCTGTGCTGCTGTGCCCTCCCCTTGTTCTGCCTGGCCAAGCTGTTGGATGTCAAATAGCCATCAGTTTGCTTTCCTCAGTCCTGGCAGTTTCCACAGCAGCTGGGGAGCTGGGCTGAGCTCGTGGTGGCCAGTCCAGCTCCAAGCAGGAGGTGTCACAGGGACTGTGGTAGCAGGCACCCTGGGCACTGTCCCTGGAGAAGAACAGGGGCCATGTGGAGAGATTTAACTGAAGGGACATGTGACATGCTGTCACCTCTGCCAGTTGGGGTGGCTCTGGCTAGCCCTGCTGCAGTAACAGGAGTAACCTGTTGTTTTGGGGTGTAGGCACAGCTGGCCCAGGGCTCTGATCAGGCTGTTCCTACACTGCCCCACTGGGATGGGCTGTGTGAGTCAGGCCAAGGAATTGCTTTTGGGGATGATGCTCCACATCAGGCAGCTCTGGCAGGGGGACTGTGGTCACCCCTCAGCCGTGTGAGTCAGAGAGTGGTGCTGGTGGGATGGCTCCTGCCCTCCTGCCATCAGGAGATGTGCTGGACTTGGTGTAGTGGCCTGAGGGAACTGGGATGCGTTTGGTGCTTTCTGAGCTCCTGTGCAGATCCAGGCTAGAGGCAGCTGGGTTGGCAGCCCTGCACAGGCCTCTCACTTCTCCTCTGCCAGCACACCATTGCGGTGCTGCTCAGCATCTCTGGCCACAGAAATGCTGCTGGAAACACAGATCTCCTCCTCTGTAATTCCTCCCTTTTAGTTCCTCCTTTGAAGTGGAGCTTTACCTCTTAATATGGTAAATAGTGGGATGTGTAAATGCAGGCATATCCACACACTGTCAGTAAGGCTCATGGGGCAGCTCTGTGATTGTCCCCCAGGGAATGTGACTCCCAGGGATGCTCTGAACTGGCAGATGTGGTGTGGGGAGTAAATGCAGATCTCTGGGACTAAGGAGGCTGCTGGCAAGGGCTGGAGTGTGTTGTGGGGTGCAGGGGGAAAGCAGACTGGGATTGAACAGGACTTAATGGGAGGAACCAAGTCTGGTGTTGTGGGGGAGGAGCAAGAGTGCAAAGGTAAGGGGGATAAAGGGGGGCAGTTGTTTGTAGGAAGGTGGCTGGTCGGTGTGTTTGTCCATGCCCTGGCCAGTGCAGTCTGTCCTGGCTGCACAGCAGCTGGAGTGGGACTGTGGTCTCAGAGTCCTGGGCAGACTGAGAGCCTAAACATGACTGCTGCAGCATCCATGTGGATTTTTCTGGTATTTTCACTGGTGGACTTCCATCCTGTCCAGCCAGAGACAGGAGCAGGTTGGGGCTGTGGCTGCTGTCCTGGTTTGTGTGGCCAGCCATTTGTCTGTCCCTACAAGTGGGATATGTGTGTTCTGTGGCTGCTGGGCACACATCTCCAGCCTTGGTGCCACTGGGATCTGGGGCCATGGAGTAGTAGCCTCACCACTGTTGGGCTGTTGCATCCAGACAATGTCTTTTCCTCTGGAATGAAGCAGCTGGGCTTGTCAGGGGCTTCAAATGGGTGTTCCTGCCATCAGCATCTAACAGATTTTATGGCTTCTTTCCATTTTTATAGGAAAAACCATCACCCTGATCCAGACATTGAAACTTGTCAACTGATGGGACAAAGAGCTGAGACACTTGACTGTACTAGGACACTAGAACATAGGGTTTAGCCAAAGAATATTTCCCCACTGTGGAGGCTTACACCTGCCAAACCCTGTAGCATTCTTGGGAGGCTTTTCTGTCCTTCTCCATTTCCAGATTTCCACGCATCATGGTATTCCTTTTGACTTCTTTTGCAAGCTAGCTCTGGCTCTGCCTTCGCTTCCCCTATGCTTTGGTGTGGGTCCCCAGCGTGAGCTGCTGCCTGTGGGCTGGTTCTGCACCTCTGCCTCCAGCTGCTGCTCGGAGGCTCCTCTTGGATGCCGTGACTGACCTGCTTTTTCTCTCTCTTCCACTGTATCTCTTTCCCTCCAACCTGTCTCGTGCGTTCTCCGTTCTCCCCCCTCCATCCCTGCAGGTTCATCATGCCTAGTGGCATATAAAAAGACTCCACCTCCCGTCCCGCCTCGGACCACGTCCAAGCCCTTCATCTCTGTCACTGTGCAGAGCAGCACTGAGTCGGCGCAGGACACCTACCTGGACAGCCAGGACCACAAGAGTGAGGTCACCAGCCAGTCAGGGCTCAGCAATTCCTCAGACAGCTTGGACAGCACCAGGACACCCAGCGTGACCAGGGGCAGCATCGTGACTCCGGCCAGAGACACTCCAGAGTTACCTCAGAAAAATGCAACTTTGAAAAGTGACAAAGGGACTCTAACTAACGAAGAGCCTAAAGTGGAGAATATCCCCAAAAGAAAGCTATCATCAATAGGAATACAAGTATGGAATAGTTTGTTCTCCTTTGTCCCAAGTAATGTCCTTGCCCCATCCATTTAGTGTGTGCCTTTTCTGTGACTAGTTGTGCATGTGAGCTCCCTTAGAGCAAGAGACACTCACTGCCTTGTCAGAATAACTGCCTGTGTTCCCAGGGTGAGAGACAGCAGCACTTTCTCCTAACAGTCCAGAAAGGACTAAGCTCTTTTAGTACAAATTTAAAATGTTTTCTAGAGCGGAGGGGCCATATTTACTGGGTGAATCCTCTGAAGAGGCGTTTTGCTGCTGGTCCTGTGCCCTGTACTCTGTATTGCTTCCCATCAGTCTGCTCCTTGTCCATCATGGTTCTAGAGACAATTCTCCCCTGAGAAGTGGGCTTGATGTCCCTGTGGGAAGGGCTGCTGCAGTGCCAAGTGGTGCCAGGCCTGCAGGCAGGAGGGAACAATTCTTTGCTGCCCAGTGTTCCCAGCGGGTTGGTGCTTCCCTCGCTGGAAGCATTTAACTGTGGGAATTGGTGGAAATGAGCTGTTGATAACACAGTGAAATGAGAACCCAGTGAGTAGTGTAAATGTGTGTTTCAGTCAGCAAAATGCATCCTCTGGGGCTGTGCCCTCCTCAGCCAGGTTTATCAGTTATAGGTGAGCTCTGGCTCTGTCCCAGGTGGGGGTTACCAGCAGAGGGGAACTTGGCCAGCTCCAAGTGCAGAATCTGAGCTTTGAGCTGTTCTGTGTGTGCTGAACGAGTTCTCCATCAGCTTTAGAGCAAGGCCAGCTCAGTACAGGTGACAGTGAAGGCCTCTCTGCAAGGCTGGTGGGACAGAACACCTGAAAAGGCAGCGAGGGGACAGAAACACACTGGAGAGGCTGACTGCCTTCCTCTGCTTTTCATTTTCTGAGCTGGTTCCTAAGTTACCTGGATTTCTTTCCTAAAACCTTCTAACCCTCTTATCCAGAGCCATGGAGGGTGTCAGTCCCTGGGAGAGAGGCTTTGCTGTCAGTCTCAGTCACCACACAGTCCTCCCTTGAACGCTGTGGTCCCTGACTGTGTGGGATGCCACAGGCACAGGGACACAGCCCCAGCCACACAGAGCCCAGGGCTCCTGGCACAGGTGGTGGCAGCAGCCTGGCAGGACACAGCCCTGCTCCTGAGGTGGGAGCAGAGCTGAGCAGCAGCCTCGTGCCTGTCCTTAGCCAGCCCTCCTGTGTGGTGTCAGCATGCTCTGTGTGCACACTCCTGTTCTACTAATGTGGATTCCAGCTGCGAGTTCTTGTGTCTGTTTTTGTCTGTATTTTTTTTTTTTTTTTGTTCAATAAGGTTGACTGCCTTCAGCCAGTGGCAAAAGAGGAGCCTCCTCCACCAGCCACCAAATTCCAGTCCATCGGGGTACAGGTAGAGGACGAGTGGCGGTAAGTGAGATGCAACTTGTGCAGTTTCCTTTTATTTTAAATTGTTCCTCCCCTACTTGTGCTTAGACCTTCTTCCCTGCTTTGTGCCAGTGAGTGGTGTTGAATGGGGCCCATGGAGAGCTCGTCCTCCACAGCATACACCCTCTGTAAAAAGCACTTGTTCTCTAACAGCCAGATCAATGGGACCTTGAAATTAAATAAAAAATTTAAAAATTCCAAGCCGTAATTATAGACATGCATCAGCCCTCTCGTCTGAACGGCCGATTGCAGTAAGCAGGCAACCTTATAGTTCTGTCTGTCTGAGTGTGTGGTGTGTCTGTGTGTGAGGAGGGGCAGGGAGAGGCTCTGCTGTGGCCATGGATTTTGATGTTGGCCGGGCCAGGCTCTGCTTTAAACGATGGCTTTTGATCCCTGCAGAAACAGCCACTCTCGCAGCATGTCCTCCAAACAGGACACAGACTCTGACACACAGGAGCCCAATAACTCCAGCTGTAAATCATCTGAGAGAAGCCTCACTGAGTGCCCCCAGCACAACAACTCTGTTGGTGTTGATGCCTCCACCAGGCAACCAGCCAAGCCCTCACAGATTAAGAGAAACCTCTCCTATGGAGAAAACAACGACCCGGCCCTGGAGCCTTCCTCTCTCCCTCCTCCTGACCCCTGGCTCGAGAGCTCCTCCACGTCGCCGTCGGAGCCGGCGCAGCCGGGGCCCTGCCGCCGCGACGGCTTCTGGTTCCTGAAGCTGCTGCAGGCAGAGACCGAGCGCCTGGAGGGCTGGTGCCGCCAGATGGACCAGGAGACCAAAGAGAACAATCTCTCTGAGGAAGGTGCGTGTGGGCAGCAGCTCCTCTCTCAAGAAGGAGTTGGGGCTCAGTATTGGATCAGGTAAATTGTGGCTGCCCCATCCCTGGAAGTGTCCAAGGCTGGCTTGGAGCAGCCCAGTCTAGTGAAAGGTGTCCCTGCCCATGGAATGGGATGAGCTTTAAGGTCCCTTCCCTCCAAACCATTCTGGGATTCTGTGCAATTGCTGACAGCCCACAGAGCCAGAGCATGGAGATGAGGATGGGATAAGGAATGCTTTTTCCGTGGAAAGGGTAATGTAGCTTCCTGTAGCAAATGGAGTACAAAGTAATGCTGTGATGCAGCATAAAAGATGTACAGGGGAAGGAGTGGCTTCTGACCACTCAAAACTGCTAAAAGCTTAAATGGATTTAACCTTAAAAAAGGTTAAATGGAAAAAGATTTCAGGGAGGCTGTGGGATCTCTCCCTGCCTCACCCATTACTCTCAAAGAGGCAGGGGAAAGCTTAGCTGGCAGTGGGGAAGAAGGAATACAACTTCAGAGCTCGTTTGCTCAGTTCAGTTGATGAACTTGTCTTTATAGCAAAGAGGAGGAGGTTTCTTCACACGGAAAAGCCTCATTGAATTTGTGCTGGGTACAGCAAAAGCATGGACCAGGGATCACAAGGTTGTTGATTTTATGGGGTTCAGTCCCAGCTGGGCTTGTTCCTCTATTTTCAAATGCCTTGGCAAAACCTGGCCTTTTTGTGGGAATCATTCCTCTGGTGCATACAGAGTGGCTGGAGTGGGTAACGAGGCTGCAAAGGGCAGGATCTTTGTGTGGAGCCTGGTTTTGATGTTTTTAAAACCTGAGAAAGGTGAAACAAAGGTGAGGCTCAGTTTTAGCTCACTGTCACTGCTGGGGCTCCAAGAGCTGATCCCTAATCGGATTCCCTGAGGTGCTGCCCTGGCTGCCAGGGGAGAGGCCATGCCAGGGATCTCCCTGCCTCAGGGCTGGCCTGCCTTGACCTGTGGCAAGGAAAGACAGCAAGACCTGCATGGCATTGTTCTGTGAGTGCCAGGAGCAGGCTGCTTGATTGTGTAAGCACAGCCTTGGTGGGTGGGAGAGCCCACGGTGTGCTTGTCCAGCCAAGTTCTATCTCCCAAGCAGGCTCGGGGGCAGCAGCAAGAGCAGGGCTCAGGTGGTCCACGTTGGTGATGGGGCACTGAACCTGCCTCTGGAAGGGAAAAGCCCAGACTGTATTTCCTCTAATGAGCAGAGGAACATGTCCGTGCCCAGAGGCTGCTTGGAAAATCCATTGAGAGCAGCATGAATTACTGGGTGTTAAAAGCCTTGGCCTGTGTGTTAATCTCTGCTGGTACAGGCAGGCTGGAGAGTGGTCCCCATGTCACCTTTCCCCTGTGCAGGGCTGGGAGAGCAGGCTGGTGTCTCGAAGCAGCTACCAGCAGACCTTGCTGAGGTGGTGCTGCTGGCTCCTCTGAAGGGCCTAGGGCAGTTTGAGGAGCTCTCTGGCAGCTTGGTTGTTGTAATATTCTCAGCCAGGTCTGTGTTTCACCTGCCAGAAGAAGCAATGGCAGACAAATGTAGTTTCAAAACTTTTTGTTCCTGAGAGCAGTGAGTGCCTTGAGGATCTCTGAAATTCCTTTTCTGATGACTCCAGTGTTTCTGAAACACCAGAGCTCATTGCTGCAATTAATAGTCTGTTCAACTCAGATCTTTTTCTTCCCCTTTTTTTTATTTTTTCCCCCCACAGTCTTAGGAAAAGTCCTGAGTGCAGTGGGCAGTGCACAGTTACTAATGTCACAGAAGTTCCAGCAGTTCCACGGCCTCTGTGAACAAAACTTGGTGAGTCTGGATCTCTTTTCCCTGGTTTCTGAGATGATGCCTCTCTTTCAACAGCACTACAAGGTCAGGTGTTATGATGCTGCTGTCCTGTGAAAACAAAGCCAGCGCATCCACAGCCTGCAGTGCCAGGCCAGGAGAGGGCTGGGTTAGCACAGAGGTGCCTCCTGCTTCTGAAGGGCATTTTGAGGCAACCCCCTGAGGCTGGGCCATGTAGGAGGGACTGTTTGAAAAGTCTGCTCTTGCCCACACATGCTTCCTTTGCGTGTTTGGCTGGTGACACTGTCCCTGGGTTACTGGGAATTGATCTCTGAAAGGGAATGTGGAGGGGTTTGCCCTTGCTCGGAGCTGAGCTGGGCTAATGGGGATTGATGGAATCTGTGGTTTCGTTTTCCCCTCAAGCTTTATGGTAATAGGGATTTTGCAAACTTCCTCAGAGGTGAATTCCCCTTTAGATGTAAAATAATCTTGGAGAGACTTGAGGAGCAGGAGGGGGTAAAGTGCTGATCCCAGCTGAGCAGCAGCACCAGCAGAGCTTTGTGTGAGTTGCTCAGATCTGATCCCATGCTTTCCAGGGTCTGTGGTGGTGATTCAGCTGTCTGGGGAGTGGGAAAATCCTGTTCTTGGAAGAAACTTAAGCTACTTTAACATTTTCAGCCCACCCTGAGAAGTACTGATGCTTTCAGGTGTTTTGTGTGGAAATGTAGCAAAATAATTTTGCTCCTGAGAGCTCAGTGGCTCCTTGGAGTGCTGCACATCCAGGCATCAGAGCTGGGTATCCATTCCCATTATTTCCTTCCCTGAAATCAGGGTCTCTGTGTAAGAAACCAGTGTTGTTGCTCTGATTGCCACGCTGGGCACCTGCTGTTGGAGGTTCCTGCTGTGGAGTTAGTGCCAGCACTGGGTGTCTGGTTCAGGATTACTCTGCTGTAAGGAGGAGTCCAGTCAGGACCTGCTTCCTTTGGCAGGAATTATTTGGGGTGTAAATCATGGCTTTTTGTGTCCGTGCTCGAGGCTGGTGTCTCCTGTGGGCTCTCACTGGGTTTGGTTGCAGGCAGGATGTAAAAGGAGTGAAGGTGCTGTGCTCTGCTGGGCATGTTCTTTCTGAAATGGTGTTTTTAATGCTTCCTCTTCTAGAACCCTAATGCCAATCCCAGACCCACAGCCCAGGACTTGGCTGGATTTTGGGATCTCCTCCAGCTGTCCATTGAAGACATCAGCATGAAGTTTGACGAGCTGTACCACCTCAAAGCAAATAGCTGGCAATTGGCAGAGACACCGGAGAGAAAGGTGAGTGAGGGGCACTGGGGAGTGGCCAGAACACTTTGTACACATTTGGGGTACCTGAGCTTTGGTTTTGTCTGCAAACAGATGCTTTCAAGGGCTTTTACCATCCTTTGCTTGTCATCTCACAGCCTTGCAAGGCACTAAGGCCATTCCCCTTGAGGAATAGTGGAAAGAGTTTTGTACAAGGGGAAAAGGTGTTGGATGGAGAGAGCCCGGAGTAGTGAGCAGTGGTGCAGGGGCCTCAAGTGTTCCTAGCAGTGTGTGGATGGATTTAACTATCCCTGGTGCCCAAGTAATGTGAAAAACAACTTGAACCTTTGGAAAATGCAAGAGAGGTGGTGTCGTGGCTCTGCCAGTCAGGGTAGAGAGGACTGTGGCTCAGGGCACGGTGGCTTATTAAAATGTTGCAGTTCCACATCCAGTTGTGTCTTCATGCTCCCTGTCCTGTGCTCCAAGCTACAGCTGAACCAGACAATCTCTGAACTCCAGGCCGCTCCAGAAGAGCCATGGTACTTTCTGTACAGTGTAGGGGAGGTTTAGGCTGAACATCAGGAAAAGCTTCTTTCCCAGAGGGTGCTGGCACTGCCCAGGCTCCCCAGGGAATGGACACGGCCCCATAAGGCTGCCAGAACTCCAGGAGCCTTTGGACACCGCTGCCAGGGACTGGATGCCCTGCAGGTGTCCGTGCAGGGGTTGGACTTGATGATTCTGGTTGTGGATCATCAGCCTCTGGATTGTGGAGTCCCATCCCAGGAAACGTCCAAGGCCAAGTTTGGCAGGGCCTAGTGGAAGGCGTCCCTGCCATGGCAGGGGAGTGGAACTGGATGATCTTCCAAGCCAGACCATTGTATGATTGTTGTGGGTCCCTCCCCATTCAGGACATGCTGTGACTCTATGAAATGCAAAGTGGCTTCTTGTAGAAACCAGGGAGGCACAATCCCAATCCCTCTGGCAAGGCCCCACCCCGGCCAAGCCGGCACCCAGCTGTGCACGTTTATATCAGGTCTGGCTTTTTCCTTCCTGTCTCCCTAAAGGAAGAGAAGAAACCACCCCCTCCAGTGCCAAAGAAGCCAGCCAAGTCCAAATCGCAGCTGAGCCGGGACAAAGGCTCCGACTCGGACAAGCAGCGGCAGGAGGCGCGGAAGCGGCTGATGGCGGCCAAGCGCGCGGCGTCCGTGCGGCAGAACTCGGCCACCGAGAGCGCCGACAGCATCGAGATCTACGTCCCCGAGGCCCAGACCCGCCTCTGAGCCCGGCCACGGCCAGCCCGCGGCTTTTATAAGTCATTAAATGGAAAAAAAAAATGGTTCTCTGGAAACTAGTGTGATTTATTCAGTCTAGAGACAATGAGCCATCCTTGAAAAGGGCTCCTGAGTTGGCTTTTTTCTCTCTCAGCTTTAAGTAATGAAGATTTTAGCAAAAAAAAAAAAAATTTAAAAAAAAAATCAAAAATGCCCCTTGTTTTCTCCCCAGCTGTGGTATTGCTGAATGGACTGGACAGACTCCTGGGAACTCCAGCCCCTCGACTTGGAACTTCAGTCTTTTTACTTGTTCTATCTCATGAGAATTATTAGCTTGTTTACATGAAGAAGACAAGAAAACACGAAGCCTTGAGCACTTGCCATGCTGTGTTCTTCCTCCTCCTCAGATCTGTTCTGCCCTTCTCATCCTTTATTTTTCCCTCCTCCTGCTCCCGTTCCTCCACCCTTTGCATGGTTTCAGTTCCCGTGTCCAGACCCCGCTGTTCCTGCAGACAACACCCATGGTGTGTCATTCCTGCTGCCCTCTCCAGCCAGCAGCCTCCTGGCCTTTGTGTTCTTGGGATGGGGATGTCAGGGTGGGGCAGGACAGGCACAGGGGGCTGTATCCTCACTTTATTGGAGGGAGAGGACACCGGGGCTGTGGAACGTGGGGTTGAAATGCAGCCCAGAAGCAAAATGTGCAATAAATCTGGCGCGGGGGATCCTGAGAGTCAGAGCCTGCTCCAGGCACAGGAGCGGAGCTGAAGGGCCACAGAGCACGAGGCACATCACTTTGATTCCCCTCCTGTGCCCCTTCCCACACCGTTTTCCTTGGCTGGCCGGTGGAGACAGGAGCTGCTGCAGCAGGGCTGTGGGGTCGGTGTGCCCAGGAGGAGGGGATGTACATATGCACATATACACTTAGTAGTACCTGTATAGTAATTCCTACACACGGATCCTGCCCACGCCACCACGGGGGTGGGCAGATGTATAGCATATATTTTTACATGTACTATATCTAGATGTGTGTCCAAGTGTGTGTAAAAATATATACCCGGTGTGTAAGCAGATGACTATTTTTTCCTTATCTCCCTGCTCTCTGGGTAGAGGAAGGATTGCTAAATATTTTTTAGCCCATTTTTTTTTTCTCCTTTGTAGGTCTCCTTTCCAGTCTGGCTCCTTGGAGCCAGAGCTGCCACCCCCTGATTCTTTGCCACCCTCTCAC
>JANRGV010000048.1:13955583-13967458 GCA_024734035.1 Alethe castanea | reverse complement strand
GGCCCCCAGCCGAAAACAGGGGCAGGTGGCCTGGGTGGGCTCCCCCAGCCCTGCCCAGCCAGGCTGCACGGGGAGGGCGGCCGGGCCGGGCCGGGGCTGGGGCCGAGGCCGGGCCGGCTGTTACCTGCTTTCTCGAGGGAAGTGAAAAGAGGCAGATTAACTTTAATGTATATTTAATGTTTAATGTATCAAATCGAAATAACTTTTTAATTGGTTTCTCAGGCTGTCAATTATTAAATCAGTCCTCCGATTGGTCCCCACAGCCCACAGAGGAAGCTCTCGCAGAGGAAACAGCCCTCCCCCGTTCTCCTCTTCTGGGGTGAGCCCTCCATGCAAAACCAGCACAATGTGCTGGGGAAAACTACTACTGAGTGTCATTACTGTCCAACTTTTACATATTACTCTGATAAGTTTCACTTAATTTCCACTGTCTGTCTTCAAGGTTAACCAAATGTTCAGTCTTAAATACTGCTCACACACTTCATTGATTTTATCTTACAAATTTTTATCTGATTTCTTAAACACATTCCAACTTGTTTTACCAAGGTCATTAAGGAAATATTAAATGCAATCAGTCTCAAGATATTCATTATGACTTTCACAGTTACTCTTATCACAGTTCATTATTTTTTTCTTGCAATAGGACTATTACCATTTCAACATTAAACAATTGAAAAATTAAAGAAAAAAATATAAGGTTGTTGTAAGTCCCATCTGTGTGTCAAATAAAGATTTTTCCATTTAATATAACATCAAGTGGCCCAACATGTAAAGATTTATTATATTTACATCAATGCTTTTTTTATTTTATTTTTTTATCCTGTCATTTTCTATAGATTCTTAAATTTCTTTTCCCTCATTATTTTCATATTTCTTCAGCATAAGTTCTTGAGTTTTGACACTGTTGAGATTCATTCTTTCCTATCTTCACAGAATGTTGCATTTCCTTTCCTCGAATGTTATACTTTTAGAAACTGACATGGCTCATGTTTTATAAATGTTCTTTGACAACTTTATGATTTTAATTGCCTAGTTCTTTCAATATGAATATGCACCCACTTTCACAACTTCTTTTCCAGTATGAGCCTCTACTTGTGTGTATTAACTTTTAATTTTTCTGAAGGACCTATGGGAGCATCACTGTTATTAGAAAAGAATGAGAGAAAACTGTAAATACAGCTGTTTTGAGTAATGCCTAGATTGCCTTTAATATTTTCCTTATCAAAATTTTGCCTTTTTCCCCTCATGTATTAATTCATTTTTGCTTCGTTTATATGGTTGAGTAAACTGATCCTGTTTGTCTTTAAATGCCTTGCAACACTGAATATAAATTGTCTTTTGGGAACTATTACTGACCAATAAGGTAAGCTTTCTTTTCTTAGTCTTCTTCTTTTTTTCCATCTTCATACTATTTTAAGGTTTAATACATCTTCTGAGACACTTATTGACCATTCAGGTTTGAAGTGTTTTACTGTAAGAAATACTTATTCTAAATAAATTTTGCATCTTAAAAAAAAAAAAAAATCCAAATCCCCCTCTTCTTCAGTTCCGCTGCATTTCAGAGACCTGTTTGCTGTGTTAAGAGCCCCTCCAAATGGAATATAGGAGTGGGCCTATCACTGAAGACTGATGAATGGACTGAAATGGAGTAAAATTCAAGGGGTTTTTGTCTCTCTTAATCTCCAGGGAAGTGAGTTTGGAATAATTAAGAGCTTAAGAAAAGGATCAGTAAAATGATTCAAAGCAGTATCTGAGCCAGAAAGGCTCCTGAGAGCTGGGATCAATAGGGAAGGTGATAGCCATGCTGGAAGGGGCTCAGTGTAATGTTCATGCTGGGTAAACACTGCAATAAGAGCCCCAAGTTGCTCAATAACTCACACTTGTTTTCTCCCTGCTGCCCACAAAGACCCAGAGTCCTTCCTGAAGTCTGCACGGCTCCAGCGCCTGCCCTCGTCCTCCTCAGAGATGGGAAGCCAGGACATGTCCCCTCTGCAGGAGACCAGCAAGGACCCCTTCTCTGGGGACTGCAGCTGCCGGCAGGACGGGCTGACCGTCATCATCACCGCCTGCCTGACCTTCGCCACGGGTGTCACTGTGGCCCTCATCATGCAGATCTATTTTGGGGACCCTCAGGTAAGACAAAACCATGGCTTTATGGTTGGGCTTTGGCTCCAAAGATGGGAGAGCTCCCTGACTTTCCTCCCGGTCAGCAGTTCAGCAAGAGGAGTACTGGGGAGCCATGGCTGGTGTCAGTGAGGCCCTGGGTGCTCAGTCTCCCCCTGATTCCACCCCAAATTGGCTTGAAAGCCTTTTCCTGCACCTAGAGGTTTTGCTTGGAGAGCCAAGCCAGACTCTCAGAGCTTGCCTCATGGCCAGGGTATGGGGGGCTGTGTCAGGCAGGCTTGGGGGTGCTGCTGGGAGGGAACAGGCAACCTCACTGCTGTGATTCCATCTGTGGTTTGAGCCAGATGGGAGTGCTTTCAGAAAATAATCCTTAGTTAAACATTAGGCATCTTGTCTACTTGGACAGAGTTTTGTTGATTTTGGGCAGACATGCCCAGATTCACCTCTGGAAGATTCATTCAGGACCAAGCAGGGAAATAGCTGAAAACAGAGGTGAACCTGCTGCTAATCTGTCCCACAGCCCAGTGCTAGATTGCAGAGCCAAGGCAGCATGGCCACAGGGTTGGATCCTCCTGCAGAACCTCTGCCAGGGTCACGGTCAGCCAGGAGTCACTATCACCCTCCCCACATGCTGCCATGGCCCTTCTGTCTTTGCCTGTCCCCAGGCCAGCCTGGCCCTTGTTGAGATGCTGCAATTTGTGCCACAGGGATGAAATCAGCTCTTTAAAATATCATGTGACTACATTAGCACAGCACTGGCACAAGGATGAGAACAAGCAGTGGTCCTGGGGGCGTGCTGCATCCTTTGCAGCTGTATCCCCATTCCCAATGACTGCCTGGCTGCAGCAGAGCAAACAGCCCCTGGGCTTGTGAGGGGCAGAGGGAGACGTGGCTCCCCAGCTTGGCCCACGGGGTGGGGAAAGCTGTCTGAACTGGTGGCCATGGCTACCTGCAGCTGTCCTGGAGCAGGGGTGTGCCAAGGCACGATTTGTTGGATCAGCCACGGCCTCGTCGCTGGCGCCGGCCTTCGGGTGCCGCCTTGGTGGGTGCAGCAGTGGGCGGCAGCAGGCGTGGCACCGGCCAGCACGAGGCTCTCCTGTCGCAGCTGTTCCGGCGCGGGGCTCTGGTGACGGACGCCGCGCGCTGCACCGCGCTCGGCACCCGCGTGCTGGCCCGCCACGGCTCCTCGGTGGACGCAGCCATCGCCGCGGCCCTCTGCGCCGGCGTCGTCAACCCCCACACCTCGGGGCTGGGAGGGTAAGTGTGGGGCACTCGTCCCCTGCTCTTGTCTTCAGGTGTCCTCAAGCGAGCGTTTCACAGAATCCCAGACTGGTTTAGGTTGGAGGGAGCTTAGAGCCAGTCCAGTTCCACCCCCTGCCATGGGCAGGGACGCCTGCCACTATCCGAGGTTGCTCCAAGCCCCGTCCAGCCTGGCCCTGGACAATTCCAGGGATGGGGCTGCCTGCACCAGTGCAGTGTTTCTGCTGTAGTGGTTGCAGGGAGCAGCAAGCCCCAGGCTCGAGAGGGCTGGTGAGCCCTGCTGTGAGTGTGCCAGGAGCTGCAAACACCCCAGGCTCAGTCCCAGTGCTTTTAGAGCCCGAGTCCTGCCTCACAAGCTGCTGAGGCTGAGGTTCGAGCCCAGCTCCAGGCAGCTGCCAGGGAGGGGTGGCCTTGTCCCAGCCCTCATCCACGTGAGCCTGGTACTCAGGAACGTTGCATAAACCGAAGCCACCTGATCACTGCTCCAGCTGCACCACCCATTGATGCTGTAAGCAAATACCCTCTTTTGTGGCAAAACTGCTCAGATTAGAAAGAAAATCCCAGCTGGTCCCAACCTGGCAGTGGAACAGGGCCAGTGGCTCCCTGGCCAGGCAGGCAGGGACTCCTCCAGCCTCACCAGGCTCAGCACAGGGCTGCCTGTGTCCCGCACCAACCCTGCCTTGGCTGTCCCGGTGTGTACCCTAGGGAAGGACGGCAGCAGTCCCTGCTCCTCCGGCCCCCCGGGCCCCTGCCCCGGCGCCCCTTGTCACGCCGGACCGGTCCTGGCCCCAGCGCCACCCAAGCCATGCGGCAGCGGCTGTCGCGGGAGCCGCCGCTGCCACGCCCTCACTCTCTCGCCGCAGGGGCGGGGTGATGCTGGTCCACGACATCCGCAAGAACAGGAGCTGGGTGATCGACTTCCGTGAGGTGGCTCCCCTGGGCATCCCGCTGGAAGGGGACCTGCAGCAGGACACTAAGGTGAGAACCAGTATCTCACAGCCACTACCTCCAGCTGTTGTCTCCAGCTCTCCTCCCTCCAACTTTCAGTCTGTGTGGCAGATGCCCAGCAAAGCAACGAGAGGTCTCTCTCATCATGGGAGATTCTGGGCCCTACAGACGTGGGGAATCTAGGAAAACACTTCTTTATCAGCCCCAAAATGCCTGCAGAGCTTTGGGGAATAAAGAAGCATGTCTCTGTGGCAGCAGGGTGCTGGGAGAACAAGAGCCCCAGGAAGGAGCATAATCCCAGGTCGTTCTGCTGAGTTCTCTCTCCTGACTAAACTAGGTTGAGAACAAGATTGAATTTACCTCTCTCCTTCCAAAGCCTTTTATTCCATATTAAAGTGTGTTGCTACAGGCCTCTTCTGCTCTCCTAACTATGCAGATAATTCCAAAGTAAACATGACTTGCACCTCCTTGACTTGCAACTGGGAATGGTGTCCCATGTCCTCATGGAAAGGAGATTACTCTCTTCCTTTTTGTCCTTCCTATTTACAGCCAGGTCTGCTCGTGGGGGTGCCAGGCATGATCCAAGGAATGCACCAGGCACACCAGTTACATGGCAGGTAAGACACAAGGCTGGCACAGCTGTGCCCTGGGGTCTCTGTGGGGAGCTGGAAGCACATGAAGCCTTGCCATCAGACCATGTTCTCAGCCACCAGTCAAAACCATTAGCTAAGAGGTACTTGGAGGCTTGTGTTGAAAGAGATGTTTATTTTTTTGGCTATTCCATGTACAAAATAAAAAATTCAGTTTGGTCATGTTTTCTACAAAGTGAAATTTTGGCTAAGAAGATGTACAATAAATGTTCTGTTAGAGGTGCAGCACATTGCCTCGCATGTCTGTGCATTTTCATTCTCTCTTTAGCTGGATCCTAAGAGGTGTGCCTACTCTTGGTGCTCTGTTGGGATACAGAGGAATGTGAATGACTTGCTCAGGACCAGAGCCTGGCTTGAGATTTTGCTGCTGAGACACACCTTCCCCCATCTATGCACTGCCATTCCTTTCTGGGGCACATCCTGGAGCACTGAGATGATCCTGTTAAGGAGAAACACAAGCACTGAAAGCTCAGTGCTCCTTTTGGCCACTGCTGGCCCCACAGCCTGGTCTTCCAGGAGCCCCTGACTGCAGAGCTGAGCCCTGTGCTTGCTCCCCACCACCCTGCCCCACTGCACCTTCCAAGGCCCGTTTCTCCTTGTCCTCTCTCTTTGGCAGACTCCCGTGGTCCGAGCTGCTGGGCCTCACGGCCGGTGTCGCCCAGAACGGCTTTAACGTCACACATGACCTGGGTGAGTACCTGCTGGGTAGCTGCTGGGTACCCTGTGCCCCAGCACAGGGCAGTTCACTGCACAAGGCAGCTGGGGATGCAGGGGGTCAGGCATGGCAAATCAGGGCCTTGTGGACCTGGAGATGGATGGTGTTGGGAGCAATGCGTGAGCCACCATCTGCTAGGGGACAGCATGGTGCCAGCCAGAAGAGAGCCCTTTGCTGTGGCTGGGCAGAGCCAGGGCAGAGTAGCCACACTTGGCAGTGCCCAGGGCCAGGCAGGGAAGGGTGCTGGGGTTTCTTTGGGTTTTGTTCCCAGTTCCAAAAGACCCACGATCCAGTTCCTGTGTAGTTTTGTAATAGAGCCAGAGGGACCAGCAGGGCTTCAACATTCCCATCAGGTGCACAGTGACTCCAGGTCCTTTGCACCCTCCTGACCCCTGCTTTTTCTGCATGTCCTTCCCCTTCTCACCTGCAGCCAAAGCCCTGAGTGAACTGAAGGACCTGAACTTCTCTGACCGATTCCAGGAGATCTTCCTGCCGGGTGGGCAGCCCCTGCTGCCTGGAGCGTTCGTCCGGCGCCCGGACCTCGCAGCCGTGCTGCAGCTGCTGGGGGCAGAAGGGGTGTCAGCCTTCTACAGCGGAAACTTGACCCAGGAGATGGTCTCCGAGGTGAGCCAGGACTGCCCCTGTCACCTGCTGGCCTGGGGCTGCCACCTGCCTAAGGTGACAAGCTGGAAATAAGCCAAGTGCAAGCACAATGATGGGGACAGATGCATCCTTTTCCTTTCCTGTCCCTGCAGTGGTTTAAATGACACACAGGCCATTCCCACAGCCTACAGAAGGGAAACCTCCATTTCCTCTATAACCAGGACAGTCTGGAAGGAAAACAAAAATCAGTTTGGGCTCTGGGCTCTGTTCAATTGGGTGACAAAGCCTTTTTCCCCAGAGTGAGAGGCTGTTAAGAAACAAGTTGTTGTGGTTAATGGGACTGTAGGATACAGACTCCGGGAAGATGGTTTAAAAAAATAACTGTGAGCAGAGGATTAAAAAGGCTTGGTCCCACTTGAGGTTGGCCTAGTTTAACTCCTGTTAGAGATGCTCTGGAAAAACATCAGAACAGATGAAGTAATTCTAGTGAAAAAAGTCCCCAACAAACCGTAACTACTTTTATATGTGTGTGGCTGTGGTCAGAGTAGTTGGGGGACGGTTTCATTGAGCCACCATGGTTCAAATGATGCTCATTCAATAGCTCATCAAGAATCTGGAATGAGTTCATTCCACTCAAGCCTCAGACATCTGTGGGCTCTGTGTTTGAAAATCTACAATCCACCTGAGCTATAGCAGAGGTGAAGGATGAGGAGCAGGAAGAGTCCCAAGCTTATGAGCATCTCCACAGCTAAACTCCACTTTGTCACCAGGTTCCTCTGACCTGGGGACAGGGAAGAACAAATTCCCTGTGGAGGAGCAAGGCCCAGGATTGCCACATCACAGACTCTGACAAGCTCTGGCAACCAGTTCACAATTCCAGCTTTGGTTGCAGAGCAAAGTGCTGCCTTCACAAAGTGTTTATTGTTCCAGCACAGAGAGGCCATCCATCTGGCAAAATCAAGGACAGATCCAAAACACCCACTCTTTGCTTCCAGGCACAGGTGCAAAATAGTGCTCTCTGGGGAATTTGAGATGTCTGCAGTGTGTGGCTGACTGGGGCTTCTCCCCTTTCTCTGCTCCTTGTGCCCCATTCCCCACTGGCTGGGTCTGGGGAGCCAGGTCCTGGCTCAGCACAGCCCTGGGGTTCAACCAGCCTTTTCTCTGGGAAGGAAACAGGGATCCCAAGTAGGAGAGACATCTTCAGCAGCTTTGGGGTTGTTTGACATTCTGGCCCCACAGCATGCCCTGCATTAGCTGTCCTGCTCCAGTGATTTGTTCAGTTTTGCCAGGGAAGGAGTTTTCCTGCCATGCAGACACCCCAACAATCCCACCCTCTCACTGAGAGCATTGTCCAAATGCTCCTGGAGCTCTGGCAGCCTTGAGGCTGTGCCCATTCCCTGGGGAGCCTGGGCAGTGCCCACCAGCCTCTGATGGTCTTCCCTCATCTCCATTATGACTCAGCCACAGAAGACTGGCAGTGGAGGGAATGGCCCATTTTTCCTGTGTTCATTAAAATTACCAACCCTGGTACATTGTACCTCTGACAGGAATCTTACAGGAAGACCAAGGCTACAGCAGGCTACTGTCAGCTGAAATAATTTCAAATAGGCTGGGAACAGTGTTTTTTTTGGTTGAGATTTCTAGTGATGGCCACCTGCTGCACCCAGACTCCTTGTCTCCTGGATCCATAATCCTGGCAGTATTCAATACCCCTTAACACACTCCTGTTTACCAGCCAGGACAGGGGAGGCTGCAGGGCAGGGTCAATCCCCATCTCCCTGGGCAGACAGAATGTCCTGAGAGCACCTCTGGGGTGGGTGAGCTTTTGGAGGTGAGTGCAGAGCCTCCTTGCCATGCTGAACAGTGAGCCAAGTCACCAGGGCTGTGAAAGCACAGATTTCCAGGGTATCCTTGGCCCAGGAACCTCAGTGGAGTGTGTTTGACAGTGAGGGGTGTTCCCCTGGGCCAGCATGAGGAGCACAGAGAGCCTTGGCCCAGCCTGCTCAGTGTGCACTGCTTTGCTCTCGTGCAGGTCCACAACTATGGAGGAGTGTTGGTGGAGGAAGATTTCAGCAATTACAGTGTCACTGTGGAGGAGCCCATGCACACAATCTATCGAGGTACACCCTCACCCATTGCCATGCAGCTCCAGGGGAAAGATCTCTTCACCTTGCAAGGAGTGGCAACAGCACTGAACAAGACCTGAAGTCAAAGCTGTGCTGAAATGCCTGCAGAAAGGCCTTCCAGGGAGTTTCCTGCTGTTCCCTGCTGACACTGATGTGTCATGGGTGGTTCAGGAGCTTTTCAGCACTTTGAAATATTTTTTTCCCTTGAAAGTCTAAAGGTGCAACATGGTCATATCTTGATGCAATGTCTCAATAGAAGCTGAACCTACAGCTGAAGACAGTTCCCAAAGGGAAAAAAGCTGACTTTACGCAAGAAGTTTCTAAAATGTCATTCTTTTCTAGCTCTCCCTGTATTTACCCTCCTTATAGATGTAATGTTGCAAACCCATTTTTAGGTGGCCTTCCAGTATGTAAAAGGGGTTTATAAAAATGAGGGAAAGGGACTTTTAGCATGGGCAGTGACAGGACAAGGAGAATTATTTCAGACTAAAAGAAAAGAGATTTATATTAGATGTTAGGGAGCAATTTTTCCCTGTGAGCATGGTGAGGCCCTGGCACAGGGTGCCCAGAGCAGCTGTGGCTGCCCCTGGATCCCTGGAAGTGCCCAAGGCCAGGTTGAGCAGGGCTTGGAGTAACCTGGGATAGTGGAAGGTGTCCCTGCTTATGGCAGGAGTTGGGACTGGATGACTTCTAAGGTATCTTCCAACCTAAACCAGTCTGTTTTTTCTATGATTCTGTCTCCATTCTTCCATACTGCAGTCTAGAAACCAACAGCCAGCCAGTAAGAACTGACTTTTGGAGGTAAAAAAGCTTCCCTGTTTGAACTTCCCTCATGTAGAAACAGTAAGATACAACAAGGATGTTCTGGGAAACCCTTCTCAAATCATGTTGCTTTCTATAATTTCCCCTTGAATCTGGAAGGGTTTCCCTCTCCTCAAGGTCACTGATTCATGGACAAATGTTCTCACTGGATGGTATCTGACAAAAGCAGCTTCATTCCTCTTCTCATCGCTCCACAGGGCACCTTGTTTTCACCCCGCCACCTCCACATGCAGGTCCTGCACTGATCACAGCACTGAACATTCTCGAGGGCTTTAACATCACAAGGCAAGGATCCAGAGGGAGTATCTTACACTGGATGGCAGAGGTAAGAGGAGGTTCAACATTTGGCTGAATTGCTTGTGCTGCTAGAGAATGACTTATTTATTTTGTGGTTGTACAAAAATGTTTGTAGGTTATTCCCAGAGGAGAATGAGCAAATAGGCTGCTAAAATGTAAAACTGAGCAGTGCTGCTGTCTCAGAGGCTGAGCAGGAGGATCTTTCCTGCTTAGGAAGAACTTTTTCAGAACAAACTGTGGCTTTGTCCATTTCTTATATATGGTCATCGCTGCAGAATGACCCTACAGCACCTGAGGGTGGTCCAATCAAGTTCCTCCACCTCTTAGCTGCAGTGGCCCTGCCAATTGCAGAGCACCCAAGAACACTGCAAGGTGTGCTGCAAGAAAAGCCTCTACACGGTGATGACAAGGAAAACTGACCCAATACTTCACATTTTTTTAAAAAGTTTACATTTTTGCCCACCTCCTGATCTCTGAGGTCCAGAATTTTTCCAGTATTTAGGACTGTCCTGTCAAAACATTGCAGCTTCCCAGGAGGCTGAGCAACTCCTCTGTCTCCTGCTCTGTAAGCAAGCTGTGCTCTTAGATGCTCCACAGATCCACAGGTGGGGTTTATGTGTTGGTAAGTTACAGATTCACAGCTGGGCTTTATGAGCTGGGAATTTTAATTGAGAATTTAACTACATCCTTGTAGCAGGCAGGACAATGGGTGCTTGGGAGCGTCTCAGCACAAATGCAGGAACTGGAGGTGTTACACACTGTGCAGAGGCACAGGAGATTGACTCACTTGAGTAATTTTTGAGCTCTCTTCAGGAAGCTTCAGGTGAATCTATTTGCTCTGCCAAGAGTTTCACCTCTTGGTTATCCTGGAACTGCAGCCTCCAGCTCCAAGGCAGTCACTTCAGGAGATATGGAACCATGATTCCCTGAGGCCCACAGCTGAACAGGTGGCTGAGGTTCAGTGCTAAACTAGCTTCAGGTATCCAGCCCTGGGACAACCAGGACCAAGATGTCCTTAGCCTCTGGGATGGACAAGCTCTGTGTGTTTCCATGGAGCTCTTCCCTGGCCTCCAAGCCCTTGTCCCTCTCTGACACGATGTGGTGGTCAGGATAGCGCTCCATGGAAATGCCCTTCTCCAGAGGTTTGTCATGTTCTACTCTCCACACAGTTGATAGCCAAGGAGAAGCTACTGCTGTGTTGCACATTCCAAAGCAGCAGTCATGTCTCACTGGCTGCCTGCAGGGGAGTGGACTGTTCTGGATCCTGAATGAGCATGGCACGGCCTGCAGGCTGAACTTTGTGTGTGTTTCTGCTCAGCATAGGCTGGCTTGGCTGAGGAGCAGCTCTCTCTCTCCTCGTGGCTATGCCCTGACTATGCTGTAGTCCCAGGGCTGGATAAACTGTGTCCTTTGAAATTGCATCTTCCCATTTTCAATGGACTGCCTCAGGGAGGATGCTGCAGCTCCTTTCCTCCTTTTGCACCATCATTCCCTAATGTGTGCTGGGACTGATGCTTTCTGTTCAAGCCCTTTGGGTGGTTTACAGCCAGGAGCTGGGCAGCAGCTGGGGAGCACAGCAGCTCATTTCTGCTGGGCCAGCAGAGCTGGGATCCAGAGGTAGCAGCAAGCCCAGCACCCTCTGTCCCGTTGGGATTCAGTCTGGTCTCTGCTGTTGTGGTGACCACTCAGGAATGGAAAGAGAAAGTTAATGGCATCCTGGAGACCCTGTCTGCCAGCTGGTAATGAAGCTGAACCACTGAGCTGGACATCAGCTCTTGCCAGGGATGTTGCACTTGTGACTTCCCACTGCCAGAGGGCAGGGTTAGGTGGGATATAGGGAAGAAATTCTTCCCTGTGAGAATGGTGAGCTGCTGCCAGAGATTGGCCAGAGAACCTGTGGCTGCCACATCCCTGGAAGCATTCAAGACCAGGTTGGAGAAACATGGGAGGGTGTCCCTGCCCATGGCAGGGGGGTGGAATGTGATAAGCTTTAAGGTCCTTTCCAACTCCAACCATTCTGTGATTCTGTGGTTGTACAAATGCTGCTGGATTCCCTTGGCTCCCCCAGCACAGTTTGCCATGCTGGACTGAGGCTCTTCGGTTCCCACACCCACATGTGGCAGCCCTTTGCACTAAGGTATTCCCAGAACCCAGACTTCTGGTAATTTTTCTTCATAGGCTTTAACCAAGACACCAGGACAGAAGATACCTCTTCTACTTTGGAGTATCAGAGGTTGTATTTCCAGGGCCACATTAATATTTCTCCTCTCCTCTCCTCTCCTCTCCTCTCCTCTCCTCTCCTCTCCTCTCCTCTCCTCTCCTCTCCTCTC
>JANRGV010000048.1:13908926-13932923 GCA_024734035.1 Alethe castanea | reverse complement strand
GGCTTCAGACACCTCCATTAAAAAAAAAGATTTTGAATATTTGTGTTCTTGTAGATAAATTCTTATTTCTTTGGTGTTAGGGATTGTCAGATATACTCATGTTTCTCGCTGCAGGTGCAACACCCTATCACCTCCAAGTAGCTGTACCTTTTCAACATGTAGGAGCCTGTATTTTGAGCTGGAATTTCCCTCCCTAAAAAATTTACCATTTTCTGACAAATGATGTTCTGTGTCATTTTCCTCAAAATATAGTGCTTACATTTCACGGGATGCTTGCCTCATTCCTTGCACAGAATGTCTGTGTTTGGTCATTAAAAAGGCTGTTTGTGTAGGACTCTCAGCTCCCCTCTCTTTGAAGTCAGTGGATGTGGAATGAAAGATGTAGGAATGCAGAAGGAGAAGGACTGCTGTCCTTGTTAGTATAAGCCAGCTTGGGTAAGGAAGTTACCTGTTCAAGAAATTATGTGAAAATCAGTTAAAACATCTTTTCACAGACTCTTATTAATTCTCATTATCTGGGCACCTGACATGAAATTGAGGAGTTAGCCTTAATGGAGGTGCCAGACACTCAGAGCAGTAATTTAAATACAAAGCCAAGCAACAAGGGGAGGGAAAAAAACATTTAATTGTCTCTGTGTTCACCTGGTAATGAATTTTTAAAATTTATTTCTCTATTGCCCATCTTTAAAGTTTCCATGGGAATAATAAGTATATGAAAGCACTATGGAAAGTACTTGTGAAACATTGTCAGTACTTGTGAAAATCAGTACTTGTGAAACATTGAACTTATTTTCTGATGCAGGACTGCAGAAGAGCTTGTGAGACAAAATTCGCTTGGTTTTTAGTCTGAGATTTGAAAATGAAGGCTGGTGCTGCAGGATGAGAGAGAAACTCCATGTAAATAGGAGATTAATCCTTAGTGTTGTTGGATTGCCTGGTGTGGGGTAGGGTTGCAAGGGAGAAAAAACCCCAGTATTTTGTACATCTAGTGGGTGTATGTGTAGAGATGTGACCAAAAGCTGAGGGGAGTTTGTGACTTCCAAGTCCCTGATTTTTCCTTTGTAATATTGTCCCTTCAGCAGCCTTGTGTGAGTGTGCAAACAGTGCAGAGTTGAATCTGTGCTTGTCTAACATAGTTAGATTTTTTTATTAAAAAAAGCTGTTTCCTGGCCAGTATCTGCAGCTCATATTTAATCTCAAAGTTGTGGTTTTAAATTGTGTTGGGAACTTGAAACTCTGCCAAAACCCCAATCTGTATCCTGTTCAAGGGTATGTTCTCCTGAGCTAAGCCATCTGGGCAGGTTGTGCCAAATACCCACAGCTTTGGAGTTAGGAGGTCTTGACAGTCCTGGCTGGTGAATGGATTTGATTTTTACCGTGGTGATCAGGAACAACTCTTCTTTTTGGCTATTTCTATGAATGGTTTGAACCTTTTAGCAATATTTGCAAAGTGCTGAGTGTTAGAGCAGATGTCTCACCTGGAAAGGATAGTGCCATTGCCCTTGAGATGGAGTGGGAAAACGTGTATCTAAACATTGTCCACTGTAAGTTTAGGGATAATTTTATCACAGATTGTACTTCTGTAACAGCTTAGATTAATGTCATAATGTCAAAATTTATTGCAAAGTTTAGACATTTCATTAAGAAAAATCCATCAGGTGTGGGACTTACTGAATTCATTATCTGAGCGTGACGTGGAGGCATGATGAGAGTTGTGGGCTATGACAGGGAGAGCAGATTTCAGTTTGTTAAGTTCTTAAGAAGCTGAAAATACAGAAATCTTTACAGACTTTAGGAAAGTAGGCTTAGTATGCCTGAGATTTTGCTGGATGTGAGTAAAATATTTGTCAAATGCTACATTTCTCCTGGTAAAAATGCACTGTGGCTTTCCTGCTGCTTTAGACCTGTTGCATCTGCAGTCTCTAAAACTAAATTTGGTGGTTCTTCCTATCATTCTGTAATTCAGCTGTTGCTGTGAGTTTTAGTCTCTTGACAGTCAGGCACTGCAGCATTGGCATCAGGTGCTTGCTTGTCCTGTCTATGATAGAGAAATGAATATAATTAATTTTCCTCTGATTTTTTTATTCTTTACCTTCTTTTCTACCTGTCTGTCTTTTAGATCAACTGGAATACTTCTCAAGTCACGTGCAGCACGAATCTGCCAGGAACCCCCTCTGTTTGTCCTTGTGGAGGAACAGCTTGGACACTGCCATGGCCACCATTGTAAACCTCACACAGTTGGTCTCACAGAGCCCAACACTGGGTCACCAGGTAGGTTTTTCTGGCAATGACCAAGTGTAGCTGTTAATGTCCTTACACAGTTATTATTGTATGTATTATAATTCTCTTTTTCCCTTCCAAGCATCACCTTGACGTCTGACAGGCTCCCATTGTTGGAAACAATGGTTTTGGATGATCTACCTAACTTAAAAGACACATATGCCTCCTTGTACTCCTCAGCTATGGAAGACTTAGAGGTGGATTTTGATTCAGGACTGGAGGAAGATGAACTGAAACAGGAGGCTGCTCCTGGGGATTCCACGATCTTTGTAGCTTTTAAAGGAAATATAAGTGACAGAGACTTTGAGCAGAAGCTGGATACCATACTGGAGAATGTGCCTAGCCTTTTACACATGGGTAATGTACCTTTTTGTCACTTCCATCTGTCCTTAAAATGCTTATTTAGGTAGTCAGGGTAGTTGCACAAAAGATTATATTGAGTTTGAGGTACTTAGTTTGTAATGATATTTGTTGGGGTTATTCTTAGGGAATTTGCAAGTTACTCGTCTCAGAAATGCAATTGTCTTGTCTGCAGTTGTTTTGTTGTTTAAAACTGATTTATTTAGCAAGTTCATTAATTTCTCTTCTGTTTCCACATTTTACCTGGTTTTATTCTTTTTCATGTCCCTCTTATTACACATGGCTGTGTTACATGAAAGTGAAACCAGGCTTGTTCACACAGGAGATGTGTTTTACTGCCCAAACTGTCGAATTTAAACTACTGCAGTTCATCTGGGAATGGGTTCACTTTCCAGTACCTGTGACATTACTGTCCTTTTCTGGCCTACCCTACCTGATTGATTGATTGATTTGTGTTGGGGAATGGGTAGTGCCCTGACATACCCCTGAATGCTCACCCAGCTCTGGGAACAGCTCCATGGCAAGTCAGTGAAAACAGGCTTTTTGAGACATCTTTTACCAACATGTTTAGATCTGGAAAAAGACATTTATCCCCTGTCTGAACATGTTGCAAAAGGTCCTATGTTGATTACTGGTGGCTGCTCAGTTAGCTAGCCTTGATTGTTTTCTTCAACAGCATCAAACACTTTTTCAGGAAAATAACACATTACTTCTCAATAACCAAACTGAATTTCTTTGTCACTTTATTGCTTTCTTTCAGTTTTGTCTGTGTAGTCAGTTGACATCAGTTTGTTGGGTTCTTGTTATTGTTGCTTAGAGAGATAAAAAAGCTGGGATAAGACAAAAATACTATGAAGAAATACTAGTTTTGAGCTATATCTTAGAAGCAGATGGAAGATGTAAACTAACAGACCACAATTGGTGTGAAGGGATGTGTGTAATACCACAGATGAATTGTATAGTTTCTGATGTGACATAAATTCAGTTTATAACTGCACGTAGTTGTCTTTGTTATACAGAGGCATGTGCCTGCTGAGTCTGTTATAAATATTAATGCCAGGATTAATAAACAAGATTCAGACCTCAACCAAGAAAGCAAATTTTTAAAGTCAATGTCAAGTTAATTTGAAAATTACCCATGTGAGAAGTTATTTAAAGTGATTCAGAGCAAAATAGAATATCCTGAATGTGGAGTTAGTGAATAACATGGGGTTATCTTGGCATGTGCAGTGTTTGAATAATTAGAAACTTGGGTACAAACACATAGATATACTGAAACTGATGATACAATTTTCCTATGTAAAACACTGGAACATTAATAACAGAAAATATGGGATTGTTCAAAACTCCACAAAGGGGGATTTTAAAACTCCTCCTGCCACGTTTCCAGCCAAAACTGGGTTTGTAGGTAGAACGAAGATAAATTTAATAATTCCATTACTGTAGCAGCAAAAGGGGCTTGGTGAACTAGTGGTGAACAAGATCTTCCTGAATAGGAATGAGTGTTGGCATTCTTAACGAACATGTTGTTCAGACTCAAAAAGTTAGCAAATGTTTAGTAGATTTAAGGTTGCAGTGGAGGGACTGGCTGATGAAAATTTGGGTCAATGCTTTCTGTTTTGAGAGGAACTTTCTTTACAGAAAAATAGAATCTGGAAACTTACACAGCTATATTGGGAGCATATTTTTAACTGTCGTTAATTGCATTTTGTAGCAATCATTTAGGTAGGCATCACTTTGGATAATGTACCCAACATAACTGCCCAGCTGTTACTTTGAAAACCACTGATCTATGTAGAAACACTCATTTGTAGAAAAGGTTTTCAGAAAACCTGCAAGTAAATGTTTCACATGACTTTGAGATGCTTTTTGGCAGTGGATTTGAAATACTTACCCAGAAAACTAAATAATAAGGTAGAAATCAATGAAGTATTTCTAGGAGTCTGTTTGCACTGGTCTTGTAAAAAAAACCAAAAAAAAAATAAAAAGAGAGGTGGTTTCAACAAGCATTGAAATATTTCAAGCATTTCATTCCTGTAGTCACATTTTTTCCCACATTCATCTGGTTCACAAACAAATGTACTGTATCACTTGTATCACTGAGCTGGAGCCCCTCTGCTCTGGAGCCAGGCTGGGAGTGCTGGGGGTGCTCACCTGGAGAAGAGAAGGCTCCAGGGAGAGCTCAGAGCCCCTGCCAGGGCCTGAAGGGCTCCAGGAGAGCTGGAGAGGGACTGGGGACAAGGGATGGAGGGACAGGACACAGGGAATGGCCTTAACATGAAGGAGTCTAGATTTTAGATGGGATATTGAGAATTGTTCCCTGGGAGGGTGGGCAGGCCCTGGCACAGGTGCCCAGAGCAGCTGTGGCTGCCCCTGGATCTCTGGAAGTGTCCAAGGCCAGGCTGGACAGGGCTTGGAGCAACCTGGGATAGGGGAAGATGTCCATGCCCATGGCAGGGGGTGGAATGAGATGGGCTTTAAGGTCCCTTCCAACCCAAATCTAATACCTATAATTGTAGGAAATCTGTTTTATTAGATATTTTCTTATCTTTCCAAAGTGGTCTATCCATAGAATATTTCAATTTTTGAGTAATACTATCAAGTAATTGTGTTGTCTATTGCATTGGTTATCATTTGAGTAGTTTTTTTACTGCTGATTTTTTGGAAAATCCCTGATGTGTTTTGGCAGCATTGGTTGCTGTCCACCTGTGTGGGGAAAAATCTCCTGTACCTGTGACTAAGCACTGGCAATTTTCAAAGCCAAATACGGTTTCATTTTTTTCAACTTTTTTAACCAAGCTGTTTCATCAGACATGTTTAAAAACTGCCTTTGGTTGTTTTTCTTTTAAGAATCCAACAAGTTGAAAGTGCAGAAGATAGAGCCTTGGAACAGCGTTCGTGTCACCTTCAACATCCCCCGGGAAGCTGCCGAGCGGCTGCGAATCCTGGCTCAGAACAACAACCAGCAGCTCCGAGACCTGGGCATTCTCTCCGTTCAGATTGAAGGTATTTCACACCAAATCTGCTTCCAAAGCTCAGATTTAAGTAGATTCAAAAAGCACTTTCGTGTACTTGGTTAATGTTGCAAAACTTAGAAGTTAATACTTCAGCTTTAGTGGAAAAGATGCTCAAAACTTTCACTCTTTCAAGAATAAAATTTACTAATAATAGAAACGAAAGCTGAAAATGCTCCGGGCAGCAGGAACCCTCCTGAAAAATCTTTTCTATATGTTGACCACGAAAGGGTTGGCTGATTTTCTTTCCTTTTTGTTTCATATGAGACTTTAAGACAAGTTTTCAGTGGATTTCACAGTTATCATATCAGTTCTGGACAGTTGTCCAGGAGCACCCTCAGGATGAAATCAAGGTCAGGTAATGCTTGTCATGACATTTGTTCTTAAAACTGACCTCCAGAAGAGTGATGTGACGTGTAAGTGTCCTTCTAAAGTGCGCAGCGGAGGTGATGCCTGTTCTTCCTTCCTGGGCATCTCTTAAATATCCTTTTGCAAATGTCTGTGTTCTGCTTCTCTGTTTCTTCTGTTCACCCAACCTGTCCCTTACTTTAGGGGAAGGTGCTATCAACTTGGCTTTAGCCCAGAGCAGGAGCCAGGATGTGCGGATCAATGGGCCCCTGGGAGCGAGCACCGCCATGCGCATGGACACGGGATTCCCCATGCAGGGGGGACAAGGTAACTCCCCTCGGGGATTCCCCATGCAGGGGGGGCAAGGTAACTCCCCTCAGGGATTCCCCATGCAGGGGGGGCAAGGTAACTCCCCTCGGGGATTCCCCATGCAGGGGGGGCAAGGTAACTCCCCTCGGGGATTCCCCATGCAGGGGGGGCAAGGTAACTCCTCTCAGGGCTTCTTTGTGGCACTTCAGACACTCAAAAATTTTCTGCTGGGCTAATGAAGCTCCACTGGTTACAGCAGCTGTTGTTTGCAGAATTCTAATTGCCATGTAAATTAATGTCTGTTCTTGTTCAGTGCTGTCAAACCACGACCTGTGTTATGTAAATGAGTTGTTGAGTGCATTGTGTCAAACAGACATTGGAGTGATTTTGGCAGGACCAGTTGGTTTGTTTTCGGGTATTTTGAGGGTGTGGAGATTTGGGGTTTTGTTGGTTTGTTGTTTAATTTGTTTATTTGGGTTTTTTTACATACAGCCTATTGAAGCAGATGAGTTGAGTGTAGTGGATTTACTTTGAAATATGCACAAATTTTCACAGTGTTCTGCTTGGTTCCCTTTATGGAAATGTGCACAAGTGTACAATTAACTGACTTAAATTAAATCCATTAGAATTATGGGAAGGACAGTCATTTAAGGACACTGCCATTTTTACTCTCTTCTTATTTTCTGATAAACTTTAGAAATCTGATTATAAAGAAGGAATTTTTGTGGAAAGGTGTAGTTTTTAAACTGTATTTTAGAGCATTGTATATTCATAAGGAATTTTTAACTACAAAACTCAGATTTGACAAAGAATTTTTACAAAGAAAGCTAGAATCTAATTTATTAGAATAGCTGATTCATAAGGCAAAACACATAACTAATATTTTAGTAAATAGGATTTAAAGCAATTAAACCAGATCATTTTTGGTCAGTTTACCTAACATGCATTTGTGGCTGTTGAGAAGAAGGAATGGAAAAAACATTTCAACTTTATAGAAACCTAATTCAATAGTAGTGAAATCTTTGTCTTTAACAAAGACTAAAACATTCAGAGAAGGGCTCTACTCTCCACTGTGCCCACCAGTGCCTTCATTTCCTGTCTGCAGGTCAACAACATAACAGCAATATAACCAGCAGGGCAACAAAAGCAATCATTTTAGAAACTTACAGCCTGTGGAAGTGAAACGTCAGAATTTTTTTTCTCTCTTGCAACACCTCCATTACTTTCTAGTTTCAGATTTTGCAAAGGCCTGAGTTACATATACAGCTTTGATACAATCTTGTCACTTGGTGCTTTCAGTGGTAGGTCAGGCCTTTGTTAATTCATGAGTCAGCAGTGTTTCCTTTCATACTCCTTTTAAAAATTTGGTGTAAGAGAAAGAGCTACAGCATGACTTGAAGTTGTTTGTTTGATACCAGGGAGTCTGAGCTTTCAGACAGAGTGGTGTGTCCTCAGGTTATTTTGGACAAACAATTCTTGAAGTCTAAAGAAATGTTTTACTGACAAATATGCTTTTTTCTTGTTGAAAGAAAAATTCTAAAATTCTTCTCTATGTAACTGCAACACTTGATAATTTCTATTCTTATCTTTTAAGGTTTAATAAGAATGAGCAATGCTGCAGCTGTTATGATGTCCCAGGGTGGAAATGTGCCCTCCTCTATGGTGGCAAGTGGTGCTAGTGCTGAGCTGCAACCACGAACACCTCGGCCTTCCTCACAGCCAGGTGGTAAAATTTAGTCATAGTACTGATCTGAAAATGTTCTTAAACTTTGGTTCTTCAGCACACAAGCATGAGTGTGTACTCATAAAAGCACTCCAGAGTTGCTCTGGAGCATTTTCCCTGCCTTTCTGGGAGTTACTCTTTCTGTGATAAACCTCCCTTCTCCCTTTGTCTGTAAAATTTTTTTCTAATCGTTTGGGTGCCTAATAAGTCACCACCTTGCTTGGTATTCTGTTCAAATGTGTTGAGCAATGGCAAGGATATTTTTGCACTTGAACTGTCATGACTGACCTTTATGTTTAGCTGAAGGTAAGAGAAGGATTAGTTCAATGAGGCAGGAATATTTCTGGTGCTCTTTTTCCCTTCTTTTCAGGAAGGGTAGATAGACTGGTAGATTAAAGTTTAGGGGGTCTGGTGGATGTGAATGTTTAGGGTTTATTCTTCACAGGTTCCCCAGGAAAGTGGTCATGGCACCAAGCCTGACAGAGTTCAGGGAATGTCTGAATGATGCTCTTAGTCCTCTGGTTTAATTTTAGATGATCCTGCCAGGAGCAGGAATTTGGACTCAATGGTCCTTCCAGCTGAGACACTCTGTGATTCTGCAGTTCTGGGTGTGTAGAAGGCTCACATCAGTCTGTAGCATTGTGGGGCTGTTGTGCTTTTTTTTAGAGGATATAAATTGATAAGACCTGGCTTCTCTGGAATATGAATTTTTATGCAGAGTAAGAAAATGCAAGCAAGCAATTTGGCCTTTGTTGTTTTAGGATGGGTTTTGTCTACAGTAGGGTTTAGGTTTTTTTTAATTATTTTTCTTTGCTATTTTATTAGATGCAATGGACCCACTCTTATCTGGGCTAAATATACAGCAACAAAATCATCCATCTGGATCTTTAGCTCCCCAGCTGCATTCAATGCAGTCAGTTCCTGTAAACAGGCAGATGAACTCAGCCAACTTTCAGCAGCTACAGCAGCAGCAGCAGTTGCAGAATCGGCCTCCCCAGCCACATCAGCAGCCACAGCAGGGTATCCGACCTTCATTCTCTTCACCAGCACAGGTTCCAGTTCCCCCTGGCTGGAACCAGCTTCCTTCTGGAGCACTTCAGCCTCCTCCAACCCAGGGAGCACTGGGTACATTGACAGTAAACCAGGGTTGGAAAAAGGCCCCGTTGCCTGGACAAATGCAGCAGCAGCTTCAAGCAAGACCATCTCTAGCAACAGTACAAACTCCTACTCATCCTCCACCTCCATATCCTTTTGGAAGCCAGCAAGCTTCCCAGGCTCACTCAAACTTTCCCCAGATGAGCAATCCTGGCCAGTTTACTGCTCCTCAAATGAAAAGCCTTCAGGGAGGGCCCTCACGGGTTCCTACACCACTACAACAGCCCCACCTGACCAACAAGTCTCCTGCTTCTTCTCCCTCCTCCTTCCAGCAGGGCTCTCCTGCCTCATCTCCAACCGTTAACCAGACACAGCAGCAGCTGGGACCAAGGCCTCCCCAGAGTAGCACTCTTCCCCAGGGATTCCAGCAGCCTGTCAGTTCTCCTAGTCGTAATCCTATGGTGCAACAGGGGAATTTACCCCCCAACTTCATGGTGATGCAGCAGCAAAACCAAGGTCCACAAGGTTTACACCCTGGTTTAGGAGGTAAGAAGTACTGAGACCTTCTTTTATTTTAAAAGGAAAAGAAACATGAAGTGTCTAGAGCTAATGTTGCTGTTAGTTCTGAAAAGATCCTTTATGAGGCAGAATCAATGAACAGATGGAGTATGAGGTGGGTGTTGGTGAATGAGCATCAGAATCACTCTGTCTCTGTCCTGCAGTGTCAGAGATGCCCTAAGGGTCAAGGAGGAGTTGCTGTGTGCATTGCTCTTATTACTGCCAGTCACCCTGTTGACACGTCTTCTGTTGCCTTTAAGCAAGCTTAGGATGTTTAGAGGTTGTGTGGGGATTTTGTTTAGGTTTGGAATTGTTCTTTCTGGGGGAAAAGGGGAGGATTTTTTGCCAGAGTGTAATGAAAACACTTTTTTTCTCTCTTCAGTTTCCTCTGTCACCACTTACATTTTCTACTATGGAAGTAAGGCATTGTTTTGCATCTTCCTTTCTAAGCTGTGGATGTTTCTTCTTCACCCTGTCTTTGTCACCAGTTTCTTCCCATATAAAGAGGAAAGGGCTATCGTTGCCATGCTGTTGTACTCCCTATCTAAAATTAAGAGGTTAAGGGATGTTTTAATTTTTCTTTTGGCTGTGCTGTCTTTAGTTTTCTCTTTGGACCAATGTACTCACTTCTTTTCCTTACTACTCCTAGAGCTCTTCTCTAACAATGAAGGCATTTCTTTTGTCAGTCCCAGGATCTCTTTTGTGTCCTTGGCAGTTTTTTCCCCTTGAGTCCTTTGTATTTCCATGCAGATTTGTCATGCTTCTCTTCGCTCACTCATTTATTCATCTTCTTCTCAGATAGCTGTTCTCAGGTCCCATACACCAGTTCTTGCTTAAGCCTTTGAAATATTTCTTTATGTACTTACAAAACATGGCTGATATTCTTTGTCCACCTACACACACATAAGTGCATTCTACTGTCTTGCATTCTCATGTTGTACATCCAAAATCTGTCCAAACACTGTAAGGAATTCCTGTTTCTTGGTCTACTGATCTGGACAAGCTTCTTGTTTTCACTGTTTGTACCATGGGTCTCATTTGAATTCAGATGAATTTTCTTTTTCAAGGTTCTCTTGGGATCTGCCAGTGCCCTACACTTGGTGTATCTTATTTTGTCTCCATCTGGAAGCAGGAAGCAGTTATTCATTATTTATTACAGTCACATTTCCCTACAGTTTTGCCTCACCAGCCATACATCTCCTTCAGAAATCTTAGCCATGACCTTTAGCCAGTATAATCTCCATGCTCTGCTTCCTAAACCTCCTACAAGCAAATCTCCATTTTTTTGAGTTAAAAATCACATTATCAAAATATGTTATTTGGTAATATTGTAGACCTTATTGCTAAAATCAACAATCCTGCTTGAGCTGTATCCTCAGGTGATTTCAAGACAGGATTCCTTGGTTTCAGCAATGCTATGCTGCTCCCACCACTGAGATTTTTGCCTGACTTCTGTGCATGCTCATTCTTTGCTGCAACTTATATGTTAATTTGTCATTATAGGTCTTTCCATTTTTAAGCTACCTTACATTTAAATGTTTGGTGTAAATTTATGCATTCAAACACTTTGCATTTCACACAGCTAATTTAGCAAATCAGAATTTCTATCAGATTTGGAATAGGCCGAGCTAACACTTCCTTTTTTTCTCAGTTCAAGCATTCCTATGTGCAAAAATTCTCTAAAAGTTTAGCAGAACTAAAGCTGGAGTCCAGTGATGTTTCTGTATTTGGTGTTTGGCCTATAGACTTGATTACCTTGAAATATTAATTACAACCCAAGACCAGATAATTAGCACAAGCAGTAAAATTAGGTGTGCAAGAAAGCTGTAACTGCAGGAGAAATTGAAGTCACATTCTGGCACTGGGTCAGGAAAATAAAGGGGATACTGGGCAGGGTTGCTTCAAAGTCTGAGGCATTGTGTGGACAGTGAGTTAAAAAGAAGTGGGTTTTCTCAAATCCATCCATGCTGCTGCTCACATTGGCAGGTAGAGGGGAGGTTTTTCTCTCTGTCCCAGGGCAGCAGTGATATTTGTATGTGCCAAAGCGTGGGTGTTGGGCCACATTACGGCCTCAAAGAATTCATTGCTCTTGCAGCAGGAAGAGCAGAGTTACTTGAATGAGCAGCAGGTCTGGATGTGCTGAACTGTGGGGTTCCTCAGCCCACTCAGGGATGAAAAGACCCTTTGAGTGTGTGCACACAACAGCACTGATAAGGAGTATGCACCTGGTGTGTCAGAGTTGATGACAGGAGCACATCACTGACAAAAATACCAGTTATTTCTGTTTGTGTACTTGAAATAAGTTAAGGGCAGGCTAAGAGATGCAGTAGAGCAGAAAGCAGCAAACCACATTAATTTCTAGTTTCTAAAAGGTCAAACGTGGTCTTTTCATCTTCTCTGGGTAGTAAGTTTTGTACTTAAATTATAGTTTGAAGTTAGTCATAGTAATTTGTTAGACAGAATTATTGCACAGGTAAGAACTATAAATGTCTTCAGTGGATTTTGTATATTGGCAAAGAACAACTTCTGCCTAAACCTGTCATATGACAGCACAGGCTCAAAGGTATTCTCCAATCATAGATTTTGTCTATTTTATTCTTCCCATTTTCCGTACTAACTAATGAGAGAATTCTCCTGTTCAGGAATGCCCAAGCGGCTCCCGCCGGGGTTCCCTGCAGGCCAGGCTAACCAGAACTTCCTGCAAGGTCAGGTGCCCTCCACAGCTCCAGGAGCAGCAGGCAGCAGCGGAGCACCACAGCTGCAAACCAGCCAGAGCGTGCAGCACACAGGTCTGACTGCACGGGGGCGGGCCTCAGCTTCTTCCATTGGTAGCACGCAGTGCCTTTCCCTGTGTCCCAAAGCATTAAACTCCTGCCATGAACAGGGAGCTGCTGGCTGGGGCTGCAGCAGCACTCTGGGTGTAGTGCTCAATAGAGAAAAGAAAAGCATAAGAAAAGAAAAGCTCATGTGTCTCAAAACCCAGCTGTTATTAATGAGGACTGGGGTCTGGGCTTCAGAAGCAGCTGTTGAGAAATTGAATGGAAGACAGCACTGAAATTTGGAGGCAAGGGATAATGAAGGTACAGCACAAAAGGGACTTCTTGTCCAGCAAAAAAAAAAAAAAAGTGTAATTGTCTTAGAAGCAGAATAGCGAAATAATCTTGTTCTGCTTTGAAAAGATTATTTACTTCTTCATTCAAAAATTTCAGAAGTCTGCTTGAAGTGTGAAAATGAAATTTTAATTCACAAATGTCTCCCTCCATTTAACCACTCAATTATTAGTCTTTTGGCTGGATTATGGATACCCTGATTATTTAATTTCATCAGTCCTCCATGTGCATTTATTCTTTAACCCATTATAAAGTAATCTCAGAGTCTGAAGCTCATTTTGGTAAGGAATTACTCTGCTGAGTTAGGTGACATTATGGAAGATTTTCAAACTTAGGTGCAGATAACAACTGAAATTAAGTTTCTTTTCTGTCTTCTGCAGTGGGATACAGGGGGAATACCAGTCCAAATGTTTCTTTTGAGATGTATAAGGTTCTGTTTTGGCAACTAACATGTATCTATAGCATCAGATTTTGCATCCAAGAACTGCAAATGTATGAGATACACCAGTTTAATTGAAAAGAGAGGAAAGCAGTTTTGGAGCACTCAACATTTAAAGGTGTGAAAACTCCTGCGCAGCTCCAATTAGTTTCTTACTGGTATTTTCTTTTTATTTTCTTAAGGTGGCCAAGGATCTGGACCTCCTCAAACTCAGCTGCAAGCAGCACATGGCCCACCAAATATGATGCAGACCAATCTAATGGGACTTCATGGAAATATGAACAACCAGCAGGCTGGTGCTAGTGGGGTGCCACAGGTTAACATGGGCAACATGCAGGGACAGCCTCAGCAAGGACCACAGTCCCAGCTAATGGGGATGCATCAGCAAATCGTGTCCTCTCAAGGACAGATGGTGAACATTCAGGCTCAGGGATCGCTGAACCCTCAAAACCAGATGATACTTTCTCGAACTCAGCTCATGCCACAAGGCCAAATGATGGTGACACCTCAAAACCAAAATCTTGGTCCCTCTCCCCAGAGGATGACCCCTCCCAAACAGATGATTCCCCAGCAGGGACAGCAGATGATGTCCACACACAATCAGATGATGGGGCCTCAGGGCCAGGTCATGCTACAGCAAAACTCCATGATGGAACAGATGATGACCACTCAGATGCAAGGAAATAAACAGCCTTTTAATACTCAAAACCAGTCCAATGTTATGACGGGGCCAGCTCAACTGATGAGAGGACCAACCCCAAATATGCAAGGAAACATGGTGCAGTTCACTGGGCAGATGATGGCACAGCAAGGCCCCATGAATGGGAATCCTTCTCAGGTGATGGGAATTCAAGGGCAAGTTTTAAGACCCACTGGACCTGGTCCTCACATCTCTCAGCAACTTGGGGATACTGCAACCACAACAAACAACGATGGGAACTTGACACAGATGTTACCTGAGGTTCCTGTGCAGCAGCCAAACATGGTGCCTTCTCATATGCAAGGAATGCAAGGAAATAGCAATGCTTCAGGGAGTCATTTCTCTGGCCATGGGCTGCCTTTCAATACAGGGTTTAGTGGAACTCCCAATGGGAATCAGGTTTCCTGTGGGCAGAACCCTGTGTTTCCTGTCAATAAAGATGTGACGCTCACAAGTCCGCTCTTGGTTAACCTACTCCAGAGTGATATCTCAGCAGGGCACTTTGGTGTGAACAACAAACAGAATAACCAGAATGCCAACAAGCCAAAGAAGAAGAAGCCTCCAAGGAAGAAGAAAAATAATCAACAGCTAGAACAAACAACGTAGGTTTAATATTACAGTGTTTTTTATAAGAAACTCCACAGGCATCTTGTCAATATTTTATCAGCAAGTAATGGGTGAGAAAGGACTTGTATTTTATTCATATTGTAGCAGTTTCTCTCAAGAGTCTGTCATTGGAATGTTTGTTCAAGATTAAAAATAACATGCAAATATCCAAACTCAGTTATAACCCCAATTCTACCAGCGCTGTTCCTTACCTCTACTGGGTGAAGGAAGTTTAGCATGTGGCCCATGGTGCCACAGCCCTTGGAAGAGGAGGCTGCCTTTTTTAAGCAGTCAGACAGCCACAATCAAAGGGTGGGAAGTATGTTCAGAAGAACTAGGAACCTCTATATAACATGTGCATGACAGATTTTGGGGGGTTGTTTCCTGAATCATGTGCATATCCTGACACATTTCTGCCTGGAATTGAGCTGGACTTCTCTCTTAGTTGAAGCTGCAGCTAGAATTTAGAGGGAAGAATGTGGTACTTTCTGGGTATAAGATTAACAAATCCAAGCACTGCTGGTCTTCCTGGCCTAGCAGAGATCAGGAAGGAAAAAGAAAACAAACCCACAGCTCTTGAGAGGGAGGAGGCCAATGGAAAAGATTGAAAGATAATGAATGAATGTGTCTTTTTAGTGAAAATACAAGATTGCAGAATCTCTTCCTTCTTTGGCCAGCATGTTCTTTCTTGGCTGGCTGTCCTGTAAGCATTTGCCATTGACAGTTCACTCTCACTCAGCACATGGTGGCAGCTGCTGCTGCTGTGCCATTATTCAGCTCAAATGGTGAAGGCAGATATGCTTTATTTAATTACCCTGATGCTGCAGATGAGCCCATGGGGCATTAACAGGCATCCACCTGACAGTACTTTGGGGGATTGTTTTCAATCAGGGAAAAATGAAAAAAATTGCACAATTATAAACAGAAATATCCAGATATCAGAATTAAATTCTTAGAACCAAGCAAAAAGGTGGCAATAGCACATGAAGCTCCTGGTGTGGCTCTGGTTCCACCAGTCTGGCCCCTTTGAATAATCATGTTTTTAACCTGAAGTTTATGCTGCCTTTCCTAGGGACACATGTTCAGTTCAGTGCAAAGAGAAGATGGCATCAAGTACTGAGCAGCTGTTCAATATTTAAACTTCTCCTTTGGTTATTCAGTGTGTAGCCCCAGCCTGCATTTTCTGCAGTGTCAAGATTCCTTCGTGAAGATGGAATTAATAATCTCATGGACATTTTAATTGTGGACTGAAAAACTCACATCATCTATAGCAAGTGACCTTTTGTGACAAACATTAATTGGCTTAACTAGTACAAAAATAAAATGCAGAAATGCTGTAAGGTAAAGCAAAGCATGCTAATTTAATAGGCCTTGGGAAAAACCTTATCAAGACTCTCCTGTATAGTTGTATACAGTCGTGGTATGGCTTGTCAGATCCTCAGTGCTGCTGAGTGATCTCAGATTACAGCTGGAGGAGGACAGAGCCTGTGGCCAGATGTGGAAACCTGGGCAAAGTAACTTGGCCAGCAGCAAGTATGTGGCCAGTCTGCAGCTTTGGAGTGTCTTAGAAACCTAACACAGACACCAGTTCCTCCATCCAAATAGATTCCAATAAAATGGTAACCACTGCTGTAGCAAGTGCCTTGCTGTGGAAGTGACAGAGCATTCAGAGGGAGCAGATGATTTGGCATCACCTTCTGAAAAAAACATGCACTGATCATTAAAGAAAATTCTTCTTATGATTTTGTTTTCATTGGTCTTACTGATGAGCACCCAGCCTCAGTGTGGCCCAGGAATATCAATAAATGTGTCTATAAAGCTCTTCCTCTGAGCTTGCAAAGCCTCATAACACTATTTGCTCATTAAAAAGTTTTCACAGTAGAAGAAATCTCTATTACAGCTTTTCTAATGAGCTATGACAGCTCAATTCCAGCTCCTAAATAAGACTTTGAATCAGATTTTGGTGTAATTAATGAACGAACCAGAATGTTGTTCTGATATGGATGAGCATTTTGGTTCTACGTGCACTATATCAATATTTGATCCTTGCAGAAGCACGAAGAAGGGAGCTGTTCTTAAAAAAGTTCCTGAGTTTTTTCTCCAGCAAAAAGAGGGAGACTGCAGTGAGAGCTGGCTGTAACACCTTCCTGCCTCCCTAACGCTCCCTCACATCGTTGGCAAAGCTCAGCATTTTCCTGCTTTGGAATTGGCAGGAATGAAATCTGATTTGGTTTGCTTTCTCTTGCATCAGAAGCAAATAGGATGCTTTTCATCTCAGCTTCCTCTCTGTCATTCTTCCTCAGAAACTTTAGAATTCAGAGCAGCAAACCTTGTGTAGAAATGCAGCTAATTTGATAAGTACACTAAAAAGAAATAATTTCTGAGAAATCATAACATGGTAACGAAAGTGCAACTAGTAATATAGTTTGCAGTCATGTTGGAATGCAAATAGAATAAGTAGCTATTGAAAGAGTTTATTCAACTGAATAGTTCCAAGGGTTTGCTTAATTGAGCAACTTTGCATTGGAATGAAACCCAGGACATTTTGGTTGTTTAAAAGTGTTTGCATCTGTGTACTGAACCTGAAGACTGTGGGTAATGGGATGTAAACTGAGGAACAAGATGCTAGATGGAATGGGGTTGTGGATAAAACAGGTTGGTTAATTCTATTAAATCCATGCACAAACAAGCAGTTGTTTAATGTTCCCCTGTGCACAGACCACGAACATCCTGTGCGCTGGTAGAACAGAAATAATCCACTGTGGCAGGTCATTCCCAGTGCTGCCACTCAGGTTGCAGTGTCCAGTGCAGGTGGTGACAGCACTGCAGGACAAAGAAGCTTTTCCCAGCCAGACTGGAGGGTTTCACTGCAGGGTTGGGGTTGCCAGTCCCCTGCAGAGCTGGGAAATGGCCCCAGTCAGCAGCAGGGGAGGATCCTCCTTGGACCCCCAGAGCTGCTGTCCTGGGCTGGGCTGCCTCTGACATGTTTGTCATTTTAGCTTTGCTCTCCTTTTGCCCAAGCTGCCACCTTCTTTGGTTTGCTTGGTTTGGGTTTCCCTGAAGTTCTGTCTCTGCTCTGATGAGACATTTGTATCTGAAGGTTGTACCTCAGAGTGCAGCTGGTAGAGCAGAAGTACTGCTGGTGACAATCCAGACTGTAGCTGGTTTGCAGTTACTCATATAGTTTTTTACATCTAGAGCAATAGAAAAGAAGAATAAATATGGAGTATTTTATCCCTTACACAAACATCTTGCTATTCATATTCTGGTTATTTTTCACGAGTGATTGTTGCTAAACATGCCCGATGAATTTCAGCCACATTTGAGATTCAGTTGATGTTTAAATTTTTCAGCAATGATAGAAGCAGACTTCTTTACCATAGCTGCTCTTTGCTGGTAAACCAGGTTTGGGTCTTTTCTCCCAGATTTGCACAGACCCATCTGGCAGGAGATGTTTGCTAAGGATGCACTGTGCACCAGGCGTGAACCTCTCTGTGCAGTGATGCTGTGTATCAGCTTTGAGCTGAACCTCAACTGTAGCATTTTAAATCTCCCACCATTGTAAATAAACAGCAACATTGACAAATTTGAGATTGCATTCACAGTTTTAGGCATTCTTTCTGTTCACGTGGCTGGCACCTGCACCAGCTTTTCTGGGGGATTTTGCTGCCAGAATTTTTGTTCATTTGTGGCTGTTAATATAATGCTCCGGGGCACATCTCTGCATTTTGCCAGTTTTCATCAAATTTATTGGTGGAGGCATGTAAGCCTACACCATCTGCATCACAAAAATTGGTGGTATGCTGGATTAGACACAGCACTGCACTCCAGGTGCTTTCCTTGGCACTTGCCCTCAGCAGCAGTGACTGGAACAGTTCTGTGTTTGCCCTATTTTCACCTTTCTTCCTTCTTGGTGTATATTCTCTCCAGTTTTGACCCACAGAAATTCAGGGATTTCCAGTCACATGCTGCCTTTTGAATGTTGATTCAGTAGCTGATAGAACATTAGGACAGACCAGGGTGTCTCTGTGGCTGTTTACAGCTTTGGGTCAGCTATACAGATGCCAGAAACTGTTATTCTCAAGTAAATTGAATAGGATAGATCTCCCCAATGTTATGTATTTCAAATTCATGTCTTGCTGAAAGTCTTACTTTTACCCATGGCATTTCTGCATGATTCTGCCTCTCTTTATTGGAAGTGTACTTTTTTTGATGTCTTTAATTTTAGCTTAGAGCTTTTCTTACATACAACTTCCTGTAACCTTCTAATGTTCATGAAGGTGATAAGCAGTTAAGTTCTTCTACTCTTCATCCTTCTTTGTTTTACATCCTCTGACCATATATACCATACTGTTCTCTGTATCAGCTTGGGGTTTTTCTAAGTCTGCAAAAGCTGTCTTGTCGAAGTATTGGGCATTGAGTCTGGACAATTTTAAATTGTCTTAGAGAGTCTCCTGGAGCATCAGATTCCTCAGGAGAAGGACTTGGGGGGTACTGATGGATGAAAAACTAATATGACCCAGCAGTGTGCACTCACAGCCCAGAACCCCACTGAGTGCTGGGCTGATCTCACAGTGTGGGCAGCAGGTCTGGGGGGATTCTACCCCTCTGGCCCACTCAGGTGAGACCCCACCTGCAGAGCTGCCTCCAGCCCTGAGGCACAAGAAGGACATTCCTTTGGAGAGAGTCCAGAGGAGGCCACAAAGATGCTTTGAGGTCTGGAGTCCCTCTGCTCTGGAGCCTGGCTGGGAGAGCTGGGGATGTTCAGCTGGAGAAGAGGATCCAGGGAGAGCTTAGAGCCCCTTCCAGTGCCTAAAGACGCTCCAAGAGATCTGGAAAGGGACTTTGGAAAAGAGATTGCAGTGACAGGACAAGGGAATGGCTTCCCACTGCCAGAGAGCAGGGATGGATGGGATGTTGGAATTGTTCCCTGGCAGGCTGGGCAGGCCCTGGCACAGGTTGTCTAGAGCAGCTGTGGCTGCCCCTGGATCCCTGGCAGTGTCCAAGGCCAGGCTGGCCAGGGGTTGGAACAGCTTGGGATAGTGGAAGGTGTCCCTGCCCATGGCAGGGAGTGGAATGAGGTGGGCTTTAAGGTCCCTTCCCACCCAGACTCACTCTGTAATTATGATCACTTACAGAGCCCCAATACCACACAGGTGTGTGCTCTGGAGGGCGACTGCAATGCCTGAAATGCCAGTGCACTTGTGCTGTGGTGTTATCAGAGTGAGTCACTTCTGGGTGCATTACTGGAAGAAAAGGTGCTACCATTAAAATAAATTAAAAATGCATCTAGCCATGGCACTTGCTTATCCACACAGATGTCATAGGAAAGCCTGTTTAGTTTAGTTGAAATATATGTAGCTCTATCATCTAAAATATCCATTGGTATTCTCTTAGTTGTAAAGCTCAGATTCACAGTAGAAATAAATGTTTTAAGATCAAGAGAGCACCAGGCAACTTGTTTCCTTTTCAGTAGTACTTAAGGCAGTGACTGTACACAGACCTGGTGTGTGTATTCCAGTCTGGCAAGTTACATCAGAAGCATTTCAGTGGGTTATTCCAAGTCTGTGGAGAGTGCTAGGAATTAGTTACTTGAGTACTTAGTTATAGAAGCAGAAATCAAACACTGATGTAGGGGCTGGATCTTAATTGCAATTATTTTTCTTTCAGTTCTTCAGAATCACGTCCAGCTGGCCTGGAGGAGAGTGATCAGTCATCGATGTCTGGAGACCAAGGAATGAATTTAGATAAGTCAGGCCCTAAACTCTCAGACTTTGCAAGTAGGCCACCAGGTAGTAGGATTTTTCTGTGATTATCTGAATGTAATAACTATAGGAGAGCTTTTAATGATCTTTGTGACAGTTCTATTTTATTTATGCTATCACACATTCAAGTTCAAACCTTTTTTCCTCCTAGTAACTAATTGGTACCATTGTTTAAGTGTTTTGTTTGGGTTAGCTCAAAATGAAGAAGTGGCCTCATTCTCATCATCCTGCAGATATCATACTGAGTACTGTAGCATTATTCAACAGTAACATAACTGATAAAAATGTATTTCTAGCTGTAGCACAGGCTACAGCTGGAACAACTACTACAGGTTGTAGTTGGAATGATCCTTTGCATGTAGAGAGATTAAGTCTAAACTCTGCAATATGATTTATATTATAAACCACATTAGAGTGTTTTTGGCTGAGTAACACATGGCAGATTCTACTTTGTACTCAAGGAAATGTCAGGTCTGTGGCAGATGTGCTGGTCCATGACTCATGGGGGCTGTCAAACTCTAAAGCTACTTTTAAGGAGGAATAATTAGTGACAGTCCAATTCTGCATTTGTTAGTGAAAATAAGCCCATGGGCAGTTGCAGAGACTTGTCAGGTGGTGTGAACCTGGGTTAGTAGCTGATACAACACACTAAGAGATCTCCAGTTAAATCTCATGCAAGTCATACATGAAGTAAAACTATTTTTATGAATTAAGTAAAATCTTTAGCTTTGTTTGTAAAGCCTGTTTTGTTCATGTGGCTCTCATCCAAGATAAACATGCTCCAGGCTCTACTTTCTATCCAATCCTGTTTGTTACAGAAATTCTGCTTCCTCTGATCTTTGGTTGGTTGTAACGCTTGTGTCATCCTGTTGCTTTAGGTTATCCATCTCAGCCAGTGGAGCAAAGGCCACTTCAGCAGATGCCACCTCAGCTCATGCCACACACGCAGCAGCCCCAGCCCCAGCCCCAGCAGCAGCCCCAGGCAGCCCCACAGCAGGGCCAGGCACCCTCCCAGACACCACAGCAGCAGCAGATGATGATGATGCTGATGATGCAGCAGGATCCCAAATCAGTCAGGCTGCCTGTGCCCCAGGGGGTTCACCCCCCCAGGGGGCCCCTGAACCCAGACGCGCAGCGGATGCCGATGCAGCAGAGCGGGAACATGCCGGTGATGGTGAACCTCCAGGGGCCTGGGCCCGTGCCTCCATCTCCTGACAAACAGAGGATGGCCCTGCCAGGCAATCCTCCTCTGGGAAATAATGCAAGAAAAATGGTTTATCCAGATAATGTACAGAATCCTTCCAGCTCGCCCCTCAGAGAGGTGTCATCAGTATCCTCTCTTCCAGAAGGAGGTGGAGCTGAGGGCCCTCCAGCATCAGGAGCTCAGAATAATGTGACATCTCATTTAGTAGTTTCACAGAACCAGTTAATGATGACAGGACCTAAGCCTGGACCATCCCCACTTTCAGCTGCCCAAGGTGCAAGTCCCCAGCAGCAGTCTAGTTCTCTGTCTAGTGCTCTTACACACCATTTTCCAAATGTTGCTGCCCCGTCACAAACTTCAAGGCCTAAAACCCCAAACAGAGCTAGCCCAAGGCCATATTACCCTCAGACTCCTAATAACCGTCCACCCAGCACAGAACCCTCAGAAATTAGCCTGTCTCCAGAGAGGCTCAATGCTTCTATTGCTGGTCTGTTCCCACCCCAGATCAATATTCCTTTACCTCCCAGGCCTAATCTCAATAGAGGATTTGATCAGCAGGGTCTGAATCCCACTACTTTAAAGGCCATTGGACAAGCCCCATCAAATCTCACAATTAACAATCAGTCCAGTTTTACTGCCTCACAGTCACACAAGTTGGAAGGTGTGGTCATTAATTCAGGCAAACAAACCAATGCTGGAGGAACAAAGAGAGCAAGCCCAAGCAATAGTCGAAGGTCCAGTCCTGGATCCAGTAGGAAAACTACACCAAGCCCTGGCAGACAGAATTCAAAAGCAGCTAAATTATCACTGACAACTCAGCAGAATCCATCTCTCTTGCAGAACATGGAATTACAGAGAAATGTGATGGCTGGTCCCTCTTCTTTGCCAACACCCGTGACCACAAGTTTTCAAACTGGCTCCATGCTAAGTAACCAGAGTCCTGCAGTTTCTGTACCTGCTGTGACTGGCATTCCTGAAGACAATAAGGAGAGCCTTAGCGTGCCTCAAGATACAGAGAGTCAAAGTGCACAAGGTGTCCAAGGTAGCAAAGACCAGCCCAGTGTGGAACTGAAAGGCGTCCCTACTTCAGAAATGAAAGTGCTGGCTCCTGAGGAACAGGCAAAAAAAGATGCGCAAGCCTTAGACAGCAGTAAGCTCCCAGTCGTGGAGGAAAGTAAAGCCATGGTATCTCCAGCTATGAGGGAGGCACCAACTTCTCTAAGTCAACTTCTTGACAATTCTGGAGCTCCTAATGTGACCATTAAGCCCCCTGGGCTGACTGGTCTTGAAATGGCACCAGTAGTCCCCGCTGGTGAGGAGCTAAAGAAGATAGCTGTCATTCCTCCACTGCAGGATTCATCCTTGATCAAGGAGCCATCTAATTCACTTAGCCTGCCTCAAAATAACGAGGCCTGTCCAAATCCAGGGCACCAGGAACAGGGAGAAGTAAATGCAAGTGTGGCACAGAGTGTTCCTCCAGTAATGCAGAGGCCTGTTAGCTCTTCTTCTATTTCAGGTCCTTTACCCCCTAACCAGATAACAGTTTTTGTGACTTCCAACCCTATTACATCTGCTGCTAATACATCAGCTCCGTTGCCATCCCACTTGCAATCTGCATTAGTGTCCACTGTTGTCACCATGCCCAACGTGGGGAGCAAAGTGATGGTTTCAGAGGGACAGTCAGCAGCTCAGTCCAACGCCCGGCCGCAGTTCATCACCCCTGTGTTTATAAACTCATCCTCAATCATCCAAGTGATGAAGGGCTCTCAGTCCAGCACGATTCCAGCAGCCCCCATGACTTCTAACTCGAGCCTGATGCCTCAGTCAGTCGCAGTTGTTGGTCCCTTGCATATCCCACAGAATATCAAGTTTTCCTCCGGGCCCACTCCTCCCAGCACCTCATCCACCAGTCCTGTGTCCAGTATTCCCACCAGCAGATCGCTCGTTCTGAATCCCTTGGCGTCTCCTGTCCAACTGCCTTCTTCCACTGCAGCTCCTTCCAGTGTTCCTTCCCAGCTTCCTGCTCAGCAAGCCAAGGACTTCAGCCCGGAGGAGACTGCCCAAGGCGCAGGGCCGGGTGAGCAGTGCCCTGTGCCAGCAGCCCAGTCGGGACCTGTTGTTTCCCCTCTGCTCACAAGCAGCCCGGGATCTGGGAACAGACGCAGTCCTGTTTCATCCAGCAAGGGAAAGGGAAAGGTAGACAAGATTGGCCAGCTCCTGCTGACTAAAGCGTGCAAGAAGGTCACTGGCTCTCTGGAGAAAGGGGAAGAGCAGTATGCTTTGGATGGAGAAACAGAAGGTCAGGGACTAGAAACGCCCGTCCCAAATAGTTCGGGTACAGAGCAACCACCAGCAGAACTCGATAACAAAAGCGGGACACCTCCAGCACCCAGTCTCACAAAGCAGAGCACTTCTGTGCCCGGCAGCTCGAGCCTCAGCCCCGCGGCGGCCGCTCCCTCCTGCGCGGCCCCGGCCGCGGCCCCGCC
>JANRGV010000048.1:13886805-13908853 GCA_024734035.1 Alethe castanea | reverse complement strand
CCGGAGCCCAGCGGCGCCGCCGGGCCCGAGGAGAAGCCCGCAGCGGCGGCGGAGCTGCTGCAGAGCGCAGGTGAGTGCGGGGCGCGGGGCGCGGGGGCGGCTCCGGCACGTCCCGGCGCTGCAGCCCGGGCTGGCACTGCTTTTGTGTTTCCAACAGCTGAGTGATGCACTTGAGTTCGCCAAGATTCGAGTTCCAGATGTTCTATTTCACTTTCCATTTACTGCTTGAGTGGGGTATTTGTCATGAACGTATGGTTCTGTAACTTCACATAACTGTTGGAAGCAAGGAGGAAAAGTGAATGTGTCAGGAATGACAAATACTTAGGGTCCCTTTTATACCGGCAGATACACTGGTATTCTGCTTTGGTTTTACCACAGTCTTTTTATTTTGTAAATTATTTCAATTTATTGACTTAATTATGGTATTTTGAATTAATCCTAATAATACTATTTCCCTCTCTAAATAACCTTCATCCTCTAGGGAAATTGCTGAATAACCTCCAGAACAGAAGAAAAAAACAACCCGCACCAAACCCCCGTTTGCCTAGAGAAAAATGCTCATTTCAGAGAAATTAATGGAAAAGTTAACTGCATTCAGTTTGCAAACATCTGAGCTATTTTAATTTGAGCATCTGGCAGACTTTATATCTGACATTGATGTTATTTCTTGATGCCAGTTTTAATTTATTGAATCTGATGTGGTTATAAACCTATCACTCTTGAAGTGAGCTGAGTGAGTGTTGTGCTTTTCAACATGAATTAGACACAGAAGATAAAATCATGGATGATAAAATCCACAGAAGTCAGGGGAACTGACTGAAAACTTCAGCCTCAGAGTGACTTTCCCCCTGGTTGTTGGATGTCTTAGCTGTATGCCACTGGAAAATAGAAGCTTCCTTTGAGCTTCACAGAAGGAATTCTCTCTTTCTAGGAAGTGATAGTCTTTAAGCAGGAATGTTAAATTTTTTGTCGTCTTGTTCTGGGTTAAGTTCACTATTACATAGAAGACTAGAAAACATTAGCCCAATAAAAATTATTTTTCCATTTGTTTTTTTAACTTGGCAACCTAAGAAAGGTTAAGTCATCATCTTTCTGCCAAAGGCCTTCAAGGGCAACTCTGGAGCATATTGTGCACTTCAATTGAAAGAGTGAGGGCATTGATCCATTAAAAATATACTATTTTCCCCCAGAATCTCCTTTGATATGAACATTAAAAAAGCGGAGACTAAACTATTGAAATGTTAGCATTTCCTTTAATGTTACAGTCTGCTGAAAACCTGTTACCTTTAAAAATGTTGTTTATGATACTTCATTTCATTACTCATTCTAGTTTGAGAAAACTTGCTTGGGATAGTTTTGCCAAAGTTTGTTTTAAAAAGGGGAGAAGTGTGTGTGGTGGGAGGGAGGTGGAGGGTAGATTAAAAATATTGCATCTGTAAGCAGCAGAGTGCAGTCAGCTGGGAGAGAGAGCATTTTATACCAGCCTGATCACAACAGGAACTCCTTTGCTCCTTTTGACAATAATGGTTTTTTTTTCCCTCCGCTTTTATTCTAGCATCCTCTCAACATTTAACACAGAAAAAAAGTTCAGTTGCAACATCAGAAAGTACTGTTCAAAGAACAGGTAAATCTTCCTTTGGAAAAACAGAATAGAGGTGAACTGAGTCCTTTATGTTTGGAACTGAAAATGTATTTGTTTGAATGCATATTCAGTGGTCACTAACACGCTGGGTATTTTGGGGGTTGGGTAGGGCTTTTATTATTATTTGTGTTTTTGGGATTGTTTTTCTTTGCCAATTACATTGTGCTTTGGTAGTCTCCAAAGCCTTGTGGGAGATTCAGGATGGGGTCAAGTAAAAAATTAAAAAGTCCCCAAAGAAGATTTCAGATATTCAGTGATAAATTGGAGGGACTGGATTTGTCACAATCCATTATGTTTGAATTTCAAAGTTCTATGCAGAGCTAATGAGAGGGGTATTTCTTTCGTTGTACCCTTCTGAATATAGAAATATATTCATGCCATGCTGGGAGTGTGTTTTAGAGTTGTAATCCTTTTTTTTTTGTGTTCAACTTTTAATGCCCCCCAGCAGTGTTTCAGGATGGAGCCCTGGCAGATGGCTTTATGGTGTTGTCATCTGTTATCATGGTGTTTCACCATCAGTTCTGGGATGTTTTAAAAAAGTAATTCCCAGGTTGAGTAGGAAAAACAGATAGATGTGTGCTGCTTATGGAAAGTGCCACTCTCCATCCATTTGCCATCTCTAATCTGATTAGAAATAGGGTCTTCAGAAAGTAAAAATTGTATGAAATTTGTTTTCTTTGACTTTCCACTAAGACAAAGGTGGTCATACACCCTTGTTTTTTCACACCCAACTCATTGCCCTGTGCTGCTGTGACTGTACTGGGGGTTCCTGCTCAGGGAAGCACTGATGCTGTCCATTTTTTTGCTGTTGGTTTAAATTTTGAGTGGGAAGAAAGGTAACTCCTTTCATTGCTTAGTCTGTTCTTCCTTTGTTGCCAAGACCAGACGGTGCTATATCCATTTACACCAAAGAGGCTGATGTTCCAACACTGCAAGTTCATCCTAAGAGGACAGACATTACCCATTCTCTGACTTTTTTTAATGCCTCTATTATTCATCATGCACACTCTAGCAAACTTTGGGGCCTAAATTGCTGTCAAAGGCAAAGCCCCAGTTTGTGTCCCACTGGCCCCAGGTTTGATGGGGGAACTGAGCTGGACAATGGGACAAAGCACCGGGAGTTCATGTGTGACATTGCAATGGTAATCCCTAAATCCCTGGCAGTTCCTCATGAGAGGGCCTGTGGTTAGGTATAGGTCTTCCCTCTCAACAAAGGATACCATGGATACGGGCAGAATTAAAGGACAGACAGTAAAAAGACTTGACATTCTATGTGTTGAAAAGGAGACCTGTTTACTGAGGTGAAAACTCCAAAGGAAACCTGATTTGTATGTACAAAATCACTAAGAGAGAAAACAGGTCAGACTTCTCTTTGCATCATTTCCCCTGAGATATTTTCCAAATCTGTTCAAGTGCAATTTGGCTTCAGAAATTTGTCATTAGAAGATATTGCTGTGAGAAGCACCTGAGTTAAGGCAAATTTTTTTACACGGACGATAGAGCCAGATGGGTACTTTAAAGGTTTGAAAATTAATAAAACCGAGAAGGTTTGGTAGAAATAAGCTGTCTAAAATGGAAGTTTAAAAAGGGAGAAGAGTGTAGCCAGGGAGTTTCTCTACAGTTTTCTTCTGCAGGGCTTTAATTTTTCCCTGTCTTAGCTGACCACAGTGTCCTGAAGGCTGTAATCAGACCAAGCACTTGGCCAGTGTGGTATTTTGGCTTGCTTTGCTTTGAGAAAAGCTTATCCTTGAGATCTAATATGTGATAGAAAAATGTGAGCTAGTCATGCCTTGTCAACAGGTATGTACCTCTACAGCAGACTTTAAAATTATCTTTTTCTTTTGTAGAACTTGAGACAAATGCTGCAGTAGTTGCTGGTCAAAGGTAAGGAGATAGTTTGTAGATTCAGAGTAGATGTAGCTTTCATGGGAGGAAGTCCCTTTCTCTTTGCTTAATTGCTCAACCTCTGTTACTGCTTTTCATTTTCTTGGCCGTATCCTTTCTTTCCTGCTAAGAAATCAGGCCACCAGTTGAATGTTCCAAACCATTGCTGAAATGCAATGGATGTAAGGTAACCTTTCCCTCAGTCTGTGCTTTGGGCAATGTTTTCTCTCATCCTTTCAGGCCTGGATGTTTCATGTCCTGGAAGGGTCTTGATGGTTGCACAACAAATCAATACTAACACCCAAAGCCTGCAGCTTAGCTGTCGTGTGAATTTTTGTTTTCTGAAAGGAAGGCTTTCAAAAGTTTGTTCTTCTGCCTTGAGGATTGTTTTCAAGTGTTTTCAACAGTTTTCCTCTTTGTTAACACTCTGCCAAAACTTGATAAGAAAGTCAGGTAGAAGCTTCATGTTGTCCTGGTTAAGACATTCAGGAATTAAAAGACATTATTGCAAATGGTTGTGTTCTGTCAGAAGAAAATACAGTTTCCAAGATCTCCTTGGAAGATTCTAAACACCCCAGGCTCTTTCTCAGCTGGCAGTGAGAGCCCCTGGGGAGGTTTTTGGCCTCAAAAAAAAGGGTTTTGGGCACTGCCCTCATGGGTGGAGTGACCCCCTAGGCCAGGGCAAGAGGGGCACCCCCTTGTTGGGTTCCTCAGGAGATGAGGCAGTGCCTTCCTTTGTGAGGGAGGGAATGCATTTCCTCACATCAGGAATGGCTCTGAATGGAATATTTGCCCATATTTATCTTCATTTGGATTGGCATCTTTCAACGACAAGCTGAAATTTCACAGTGAGTTTTCTTCAGGGTAGAATTTTAATGAGAAGCTGAAGGTGGGACATTGGCAGCTGAGCATTCTCCAAATGAAGTGTCCTTGTGTGACCATCTCCAAACTCACACAGCACATCAGATTAACACAAGGGCATTCTCAGGGTTTTTCTGATTGATGCTCTTCTGAGCAGGACTGGAAAAGCAGGAAAGTTTGCAGACAATCTGGGTCTAGTGATGGCTGGTACGAAGTGGGCAGCTTTGGTTTCCTGGATTCAAACCATACAGGACAAACCTTGATAGAAGGTTTGTGTGGGAAGGGACCTTAAAACTTACCTTTATTCCACCTCCTGCCATGGGCAGGGTCACCTTCCAGTATCCCAGGCTGCTCCAGGCCCAGTCCAGTCTGGCCTTGGACACTTCCAGGGCTGGGGCACCCTGTGCCAATTTCTCCCTAATATCAAATCTAAACCTCTTCTCATTTAAAGCCATTAAAAACTTTTAAAACCTTAGGGGAACCTTGCAACCCATGAACAGCTAGAAATATTTTCACTTGGAGTAACTTAAATTCCTCCTATAAAAGGAGGGAAGTGATGTGCTGGTTCCTATGAGACAATCCCAGCTCTGGCTTTAGTCACTAGAATCTGTAAGAAATGACTTGTACTAAGTGAACTTTGGGTGCTGACACCTGTTTTTTTCCCTCTGGGGGTCCTCTGAGGTAGGTGACTGCTGGTTCAGCTGCCCCAGTTCCATAGGAGAAGGCAAATTTGAGACCTGTTTGGGGGATCCAGTTTATAGATGGCCCATAATACTCCCTTCTGGGGAAATAGATTTCAGTATTTATTTTGTATCTGAGGTAATCTACAATCCGTAGTCTCCTCTGCTGTATTTCCTTCCTTGAGAATGTTTGTCTCTCCTTCTATTGAGAATTTTTTATTTAAGGTTTCTGTTACTTAACCCTAAAGTTTGTGTGATTTGAGTCTTTCCCCTCAAAGCAGGACTTGACTGAGGGTGACACTGCAGTGAGACCTCTGTCACACACAGGGCACCCTGTGCTGTGTCTTCACTCCAGTCTCTGATTCAGGCACCTGTCCTGAAATCCTGCAAGTTGTCACCTAAAGGGCCTGAAACGAGCTTTCTTCTTTTCCATCAGCAGAATAATTTATTTAGTTTATTACTTACCTCTGAATTCACACAAGAGAAGTTTAGTTTAAACTTCTGAAACTGCTTAGTCACCAGAAATTGTCTGGCAATAATGCATTAAGGAGAAAACACCCAAAGCTCAGGATGAGTTTACAGGCTAAGAGAGACAAAATAAAAGAGTAATTTAATTACAAAATATAGCATTCCCTTTATTGTCTCGGTGGCAAGAAACAGATTTCCACAGTACCTAAAATTATTATTTTATAGCAGAAAAAGCTTTCTGTTACAAAAAAACAAACAGACAAAAAAACCCCAAAAAATAAAACAAGCAAGAAAATTTTTTTTTACTTCAAGGTTTAAAACTTGAAGAAAGTTTTTTAAAACCCTTTTTTAAATATATGAAGAAATCACTTGGATCAATGGAGTAAGTCTTTGTAGCAAACCCAGGAGCTGGCATACTCCCTTAAGAGTTCTTAATTCCTCCTGATGTTCATCTGCAATTTCAACTCTGTACCCCCATACTGCAGCAGTCTCTAATGTAACCTGTTTGCTTTTCCTAGACTTCAGTAATGGTGGCACCTGTGGAAAACAGAGCAGACAATTTATAATGCATCTAATTTATTGGTCTTCTAATGTTGAAAATATTCTCTTTGAGGACTTCTCAATTCTGTACCCTCTGATAATTTTTGATAGAAATGGACTATACTCTGGCTTACTCAGGTCATTCTTCATCTGATAGAACTTCTGGTATCTCTAGCGTTTCATGTCTTCAGTGCTAATAGTCCGGAACTGGTACCTGTGTCGGGCCATCCTCCAGCTTGTCTGACTTGCATAGAAAAACATAATTCTTCTCACACTTCATCAGAAATATTTTGTCCCACTTTATTAGTAATGAGACAAAAGAGAATTGTGAAAAGTCTAAAACTCCAAGTAGAAGAAATTCAAGAACAGAGGATTCTGCCGCTTCACAGGAAACTGTAGAGAACGGGCAGCGCAAGAGATCCTCGCGACCCGCGTCCACGTCCAGCACAGCTAAAGGTAACATGTCCAGCCACCCTTCCTGGGGAGAGGGCAGCTCCTAACCTGCTTCCCTGGGTGTTTGCTCTGGCAGTAGCTGCCTCCTAATACTGGTTTGCAGCTCGTGCACCTTGGGTGCTTTATCTCTAGTTTCAAGGATTTAGCCACAGGTTGGTGTTGAAGCGTTTCTCGACGTCTGCACTGGCAGTAAATCCTGTATGAATTCCTCTTTGGTACATCTGTGGAACTTGCTTTCTGCAGCACTCAGCACTGTAGTGCTCAGCACCTTGCCTAGTTGAATTCTCTTGGCAGAAATGTGTTGCTGTTGGAAGGACCATACTCAGATCAAAAAGTGACATTTTCCTTTTCCTGAAGCCCGAAAGACACAAGACTTAAGTCTTCCCAAGTGCACGGTCAGCTCTTGCCAAGTCAAATGCCATGGTTCAGGCACGCTCCAGAGGCTGCTGAGGTGGCAGCCAGGAGCATCAGGGTGTGCTGTGTGCTAGCACAGAGCCTCAGCTCTGCTTCTCAACAACATCTGAACTCCTGAAGTTATTAACCCATGGCATTAGCAGGTGCTGACGTACCTTACTCCTACCCAGGTTACAGTCTTTAACAATTATGCAGCATTTGTGTGATATGCACGGCCCAGTGCCAGGCTGAAGCTAATTCTGTCAGCTTCTTGTGTTTAAGGGTCAGAAAAATGCTGATGGACCAAAGTTATGCAAGAGAGTAGAGAGAGACCGTCAAGAGGCAACATTCGACCACTATTTTAAAGATAAGATACAGAACAAAGAGGTATTAATATCAAATGATTATAAAAGGAAGTCAAGTTGAATTCAGCCACCATTTCCATACTGGAAGTACTAAAGTGTGATGGTAAGAATATTGTGCTTACAGAGTTTCAGAGAAGCATTCCAGCTTTATGTCATTGTGCAATGACTCCCAAAGATTACACAGGGGACCTATATGTTCTGCACTTTTGTGACTGCTGAATTTAATTACATTTACTTCTTGTGGCAGGACTGTGCAGAATAATTTGAGTCTGTTTTGTGAAAATAAATTCTCTTTCATGATTGTGAAAAAAAGTTTGAAAAATGTGAAGCCAGTATAAAATCCCTGCCTGTGTTTGAGGGGATCTGGAGCATGTGACCTGCCCCACAGGCTGTACTGGGTAAACCTAAAGATGACAACCAGTGACACGTCAAATTCTGAAAATGTGGGAACAGGAAAGTGCATCAAATTTAAATACCAAAACTCTCACAGGGGTTTGTGCTGACTGTGGAATTTGTTTACCTCTGTAAATAAAACCCTTGTTTTTAAATAATGCACCTGAAGCTGCCGCAGTGTCCAAGGGCTTTGCTGGACACTTGGGTGCAGGGGACACCTGGCTGTGCTGCCTTACTGTGAGCACACAGCTGCTCCTGAGCTGTGGAGAATGAGCCAAACCAGGTGCTCTGGGGCAGAGGACAGGCTGCACCTTAGTCAGGTGGCTGCACGAGTGTCACCTGCTTTGCCACCTGTGCCTGCTCTGTTGTACATTTTTGTTAGTAAATCAGAGCTTAATTATTCTGGTTTACTTGCTGCTGTCCTCATTATGTTATCTGTGTCCTGAGAAACCCCCCAATCCATGGTGAAAGGAATGTGGGGCTGGGAGGAGTTACCTCTTGAGATAGAGGCTGTTTAAAGTCATTATTAAGGAAAAAAATCAACAGGGAGAGAGAAGCAGACTTTGGCCAGCTGGAGTAGGAACTTGCTTGCCAAGGCTTGGGAAGGAGGAGGCAGAAGGGTCACTGTGAGAGGAGAGGAGAGCAGAGAAGGGCACACAGGGAGGGTCAGCCCTGTCCACGTGTGTGCAGCACGCTCCGGGGTGCAGGGGTGGGAGGTGCTGGTGATGCTCCCAAGGGCTGAGCACTGCTGGCCACTCCTCCTCCCAAACACAGAGCTTCAGCAGCAGCGAGGGCAGCACCAGCTGGTGCTGCAGCCATTCAGAGCCAGCCCTGCTGCTTGGAGGGCTCCAGGCTGGAGTCGAGCCTGTGGAGAGGTTTCACTTCTGAAAATTGGTACTGTACTGGTGTTTTCCCTTTTTGGAGTACTCTTCCAGCAAGGGCTGCTTTTAGCATTTACTGTAGCTTTGAGTTTGTTAAATTTCAAAATGTAGATTGTTTTTTCTAATTCTACATGTAACAGCTGTGGAGTTGTACTGCTGCTGTTCTAATTTTAGATGGGCTTGGAAATTTTTTTCCCTTTTGACTCTTTAAAATGCGCATAGCTGCAATAGTTTTTGGAAAACATTATGAAGAGCCAAAGAGACATTGCCAACGTTTAAAATCACATTTTTGAAACAATTTAAAGATGCAAATGGCCTTGGTCCTTACTCTTTTTTTTGTTTTGAAATGGAAACTTAGTGCCTTGGTAAGTGCACTGGACATGTCATCTGCTGTCGCCGTGGCCCTGCAGGTGTCAACATTTGTGTCTTTTTGCATCAGCTGTGTTCCTGTGACTCAGTGTACACTGCAGAGACTTGTTTTCTAATGACTTTCTGAGAGCTCAGACAACTGGGCTGTTAACTGGCATGGCAGGCTCCAAAACACCTCTGCAGTGGTTGTGTGGCACCATCTCCATGGCTGTGCTTCCTCCTGTGCCACGTGGGGGACAGCATGGAGGGGACAGATACAGATATTTGGCTCTTCTTTCAAAGGCTGTTCCGTTAGGTTTGCCTAAATGAGAGGGCTCTGGGCCCTCGTGTGTGTGGGGCTGCTGGCCAGGGGTGTCACAGCTGCTCAGGAGTCAGCCCCGGTGCTGGGGAGATCCTGCACTCCAGAGCTTCCCACTCTGGTGTGAGTTTGGAAAAATGACAGGGCAATCTGTGCCCCTCTGGGGAATGGCTTACCAACTGAGCATCCATGCTTGTTTTCTTCTCTTGATTTCAGAAACGAGTGCCAGTGCAATGCAGTCAAAAAGAAGAAAATCCAAGTAAATTACTGCATGGAAACATGAGACTTGTAAATGAGTGTGAATTTACCAATAGCAATTTTGAGCTGTGATTTTTCTTTTTTAAATAAAATTCTGTACAGTAAGTCATTTTAATATTATACTGTTCCAAATAAATGATTTTTTTTTTCTAAAAAACAGATAAATAGATATAAAAACTGGGTTCTTCTAAAACCCCCTGGATTTGCAAAGTGAAGTCAGGGTTAGCACATTAGGGTAATGTGTTTGTATGAAATGGAAGGGGAGGGGAAGACAATTGTAAATTTATTTGTTTCCACTTTTCATAAACAATTTAGAATACAGGGTTGTCATTTTTAGGTATTAAAATAATGTAATGTGCTGTTGTTTAAGTACTGTATGTGAATAGCAGTCAGAGGGTTTATAAACAAACCCCATGTTGTTTGGAAATGTAAATAATTTTATTATATAGTAGATCTGATGTATTTGTTGTAGAAATGGACCAGTGAAACAAAAAATAAATTTAAGGGTTTGTATAATGTGGAATCCTTCATGCTCTAAATAAATGTTATTGTCCTATAAATCGGGTTGAATTATTATTATTAGCAACAACAGCAGTATCATTCCAAACAGGAGGATTGGAGGGATTATTTAGAGCTCTGGGCCTGCAAGCTCCTTATATGTAGCTTCAGCAAGGAATTTGTTTAACCACAAACAAATTAACTGATGCAGCTGTTCCTGCAAAGCAAGGCAGAACAGGCAGGGCACCCTGCTGTCCCTGGGGCTGTGCAGAGCAGGGGAGCCCCAGCAGCCTGGCTCCCCTCAGAGGGCTGCCCAGCAGGGAGCAGGCAGGGAAAAGGCCCCATTCCAGGGGTGAAGGCTCCCAGCAGGCAGCCTGGCTGGCATCCCTTGATCTGAGAACTCTGCTGCCATGGGCCCTGGGCTGGGATGTGCTGCCATGGGAAGTCACTCAGGCTCGCTGCTCCTGGGAGCTCTGTGCACACACATTGCCACCTCTTCTCTTTCTTACTGAATTTTAAAAATATGTATCTCAAAATGCTGATTAAATATAAATTGTTGTTAAATAGAAGTTGTCAGCTTTTATAATCACAGAAGTTAACTGTTTGTGCACAAGGTAACAAGCACTGGGCGAGGCTGATGTCACAATCTCTGGGGTTGGAAAAGTCCTTTAAAACCATCAAGTCCATTCCATCTGTTCCCCTAGCACTGCCAAGGCCACCACTAACCCATGTCCCCACGTGCAGCATCCACACTTATTTAAAATCCCTCTAGGGATGGGGACTCCACCATTGTCTTGGGAAGCTGTGAAAGAACTTGACAACCCCTTCCATGAAGAAATTTTCCCCAATATCGAACCTGAACTTCCCCTGGTGCAACTTGAGGCCATTTCATGTCATCCTGTCCCTTGTTCCCTGGGAGCAGAGCCCAGCCCCACCCAGCTCCACCCTCCTGTCAGGGAGTTGTGGAGAGTGAATGCTCCCCCCTGAGCCCTCCCAGCTCTCTCAGCTGTTTCTGGTGCTCCTTCCCCAGCCCCGTTCCCTTCTCTGGATGTGCTCCAGCCCCTCAATGTCTTTCTTGCTATGAGTGGCCCAAAATTGTCCCCAGGATTAGAGGAGCCTCAGCAGTGCCCAGCACAGGGGACAGTCACTGCCCTGGTCCTGCAGCCACACCATGGCTGGTACAGGCCAGGTGCCCTTGGCCTCTTGCCCAGCTGGGCACACCTGGCTCTCATTTAGCTGCTGTCACCAACACTCCCAAGGCATCTTTCCACCAGGCATCTTCCCAGGCACTCTGCAGTGTCTCCATCCTCCTGCCAGAGCGTGGCTGTTGTGTCCCTGCACAGGCACAGCTGCTGCGGGTTTAGGAGCCCCTGTACCTTTGCTGGGCTCTCTGCTGGGGCTCACCCTGCTCTGTGCTTGGCCTTGCTGCTCCTGTTGCTGCTCAGGTTGGGTGGGAAGCTTTGGAGAATGAGGACAAAGTCCATGAAACTGGAAAGTCTTCACAGAAAAGGTCCACATACCGATAAACCAGGGAAAGAGAGGGGATGTGCTTCAGTTTGTGGGAAATACCACACTGTGGGGAGCAAACAAGCTTGAGGTCAGGGTCACCATTTACAGGGACATGGACCTTGGAAAGACAAACTGCTAGATCCTACCCTGGGATCTGGGAAGGAGCCTTGGAAGGAGCAAAGGGCCCCATACTGGTCCCCTGAGCAGTGCTGGACTGGAGCAGGTCACAGTCAGAGCCCTGGAGGAGAGCTGAGCCAGGCTGTGGGCAGGGAGGGCAGCCCCTGGGGCAGGGAAGGGATTGCTCCCCTTGGCATTTGGGGATCTGGAATGTTATCACCTGGTTTCGACCTCCCAGCTGGGGCTGGAACACCTGGCCAAAAGGAGATCTGAGGGAGATGGGCTTCATCACCCTTTTGTGCTCTGGAGAAGATGGAACCAGGATTTTATAGAGATGCAAGCTGGGAGAAAGGGACAGACACTATCAGGATAAATGGAGAGAGAAGAGGTTCTGACTGAGCAGAAGAAACTATTCTCCCAGGATGCAGTGGGAGGATCTCTCCATTTGGAGAATTTTGATCATATGCTGTACAAAGCCTGTGGTCTCAATTCAGTATTTACCCTGCTGTGAGCAGGATGTTGGACCAGACCTCCTGAGCTCCATCCATCTCAAATAACCCTAGGCTTTATCTCCAGCTGCCAAATTTGGTTTTCCCATAAGACGGTTTATCAAAGCTACAGAAGTTCACTCCCAACTATTTTTTTCATTCCCATTATCTAATCTAACATTTCTTTGAAGTGCTTTTCCCAGCAGCTGGGGGGTCATGGGTGTCTCCTCAGCTGGCTCTGCTGGAGGAGCTGGCACAGCCACTGGGCTGGGCAAGCCCCATCCCACCCCTGCCCAAAGCTGCTCATGGCCATGTCTCCTCTCCTCTTGGGTATCTCCAAGGATGAAGACTCCTCAACCTCTCAAGCTGCTTCTGTGGCCAACCACCCCTGCAGTGAAACTTCTTTTTTTTTTTTCCCACTTCAGTTTGTGCTTCTCACCCTGTCCCTGCACTGAGAATGTTCCAGTTCTGTTTTCTGCACTCCCCCCATCAGTAATCACATACAGGATGGGATCTCCCTGAACCTCCTCCAGGCTGGGCAGCCCCAGCTCTCAGCCTCTCCTCATCTCCAAGCCCTTAATCACCTCGGAGGCATCTCTGCCTGTCGAGGGTGCTGAGAACATCTCACACTGTGCTAGGAGAAACAGCTGATGCTGCAGAGATTGGCTGATCTGGGATTTTCTCAGGGCAATCGACATCTGCTTTAGCTGTGTCATTTTCTGCTGAGTTGTAAGGTTTGGTAATGGGGAGGGGGAAAAAATCCCCTCCAACCCCTCAGCCTGTGCCATCCCCTCTCCTGTGTGTCCTTGTCTTCAAAGGGGATGTTCTTCTGTTACTTGTCTCGCATACCATTGACTTTTAAAAGCGTTTTTCAAAAATCAAAGCATTTCACAGACAGATTTACTTGCAGGCTTTAGAGGAATACACAAAAAATAGATTTTAAATATATATTTTTTTAATTTCTTGTGATTTTTCTTTATATTAGATTTTCTTTTCAGTCAAGAGACAGCATTACAACCTAACAACCAAAACCAGGTTACACACACACAGGCACACTACACAATGTGTCCCAGGCAGTCGACACACGGCAAATGTTTACACAATGTCCTACGAGGAGGAGACACCCCTTCCCTACGAACCCTGCTTACACCAACTGAACACATAACATAACACACAAAAAGGATGGACTTTGTTAGCTTCGAGTTCCAGACGAGGTTTCAGTCCTACAGCATAGGTGATGTAGAAAACGAGGGGCTGGTTTTTCCCTTCTCTCCAGGATCCCCTGTGGTGGCTGTGCCACGTGTAAGGCGTCCGGCAGAGCCCGGGGCAGGAGCTCTGCCCGGGCTGTGCACGGGGCAGGAGGGCACAGGAACATTCTCCAGGGCGTTTTAGGGAAGGCTTAAGGCAACCTTTTCCAGCCACGGAGCAGCCACCTGTCCTGGCGCTCGTCCATCCTGCTGCTCCTGCTCTCCAAACGCGGCCCCGTGAGCAACTGGGCTTTAGAGCTTTTCAAAGCTGCTTAAGAGATTTAGTATATCCAAACTGCTAAATGCTTTTTAGCCAAAAAAAAAAATGCTTTTTGGGGCATTCATTCTGTTGGGCTTCTCTGAAAAACCCTGCAGTGACTTTGAAAACAACACAGAAACAGAAATATTGAAAACTGACTCTCTGGTCACCTCTTGCATAGGACTTGTAACTGCAGTTCAGTGATTTATTCAAGTTCTGTAATTGTGTTAAAAAAAGATGCCAAACCATGAAAAGGGGTGAAGGCACATGTACAGTCAGTCCCACATGGGGGAGGGTAATGTGTGGGCGTGAGTTTGACAAGCAGATACCAGGAGTGGATACATACAGATAGAATATTGCAGTGCTCAGTGGCTCTCTGTACAAGTACAGTTCTGACACAAGAGGAAAATTCACTGATTTACTGCTACACCTTGTGCTGCTCCCTCATCCCCAGACTTCCTGAAACATAAAGCTGAGGATAAAAATTCAGTGAGACTCGGGCACAGCTGTTCATGGCTCCCCAGCAAGGGTACATGAGGTGAATGCAAAAGAGCAGAGGAGCTTTGGGCTCCCCTGTGCAACCCATTCTTCAGCCACACTTAGAATTTACTGCGCTGTTTTCCCCTCTGTTTGCAGAGAATAAAATCTTCCCTCCCTGCCTTGTAATGAAATAGGGTCAGAGTGGAAAGCAGAAGGATTTTCAGGTTTAGCTGCAACAGAGGCAAAGCTTTGCAGCTCTTTTTGTGCTCTGGAGTATGGAGCAGCATCCCTGCATAAAATATGGGGTTGGAAAAGCAACCCCCTTGCCAGCCTGGGAGGTGGCAGCTCAGAATGAGTGACTGGGGACACACCTGGGTGCCATCACTCTGCACAGAAGAACTGAAAAGAGGATCACACATAGGAGCCACCTTTGCTATTGAGAAGCTGCTCATCCTCATCATCCTCCTTCCTCTAAGGAGAAGGTTATGGGTTTAGTTAATGACTAACATTTTCAAGAAGCAAAAGGATCCTGGAGGTGTCATCTCCAATAGGTCTGAGGACACATCTCAGCAAAGAAGGGATTCTTCAGGCAGGCAGAGCCTTTCCCACTGCTGCACCCAGCTCCTACAGCCACATTCAAGCAACTTGTGACGGGCATGGGATGAGGATGGAGCCCATGAGGACAGCAGGAGATTACTGACTTTGTATGGAGCAGATCTGAGAGATGGAAAGCTCCACCTTGAAGACAAGCCCTGAGGGGATCAGCCCCTTTTAAGGCCCCTTCCTATCCCCAGTGGGTCTGCCTGTGGCAGTCCCCTGGGATGGAGGGGCTGCCAGTGCCCTGGGTGTCCTTCCTCAGGCTCTGGTCCCTGCCAGCAGCTGTGCTGAGGAGGTCACCACAGCCCAGTGGTGGAGCAGGGCTTGGGGGAAGCTCTGAGAAGCTGGGGGGATGCTGGGGTGCTGGTGCTTCCCTCCAGCCACCAGCAGCTACTGCTGAGTGCATGCAGCAAAGGAGGAGCAGCAAACTGGAGGCTGGGAGTGGTGGCAGCTGACAGTCCCTGGTGGTTCCACAGTCCCTGTGGCAGCAGCTGGACATGGATGGCCTCTTGTTTTATCCCAGAGACTCAGGGAAGACTCGAGGACTGCCACCAGCCATTCCCAGGGCAGTTGCCTTCCGAGATATGCTGAGAACCATTTCTCTGGACTTGAGGTCACATATATCTTCTTACTGTTTCCTAATTATTAGATGTTTGATCTTTGAAGACTCACTTGCTGTTCAATAAATTCACATGAAGTTTAATTTCCACTTTATGCAGGGTAATGGAACCGGTAATGATCCAGAGAGGCAACTGCAAAGCTGCAGGACTCAAGCCTAGAACCTCACTGGAATATTTTTTCATCTTTTTTTTTTTTTTTCCTTACTCATATGGTAAGACATCTAAGTGGGTATTTTGCTCCCTAGTAGGGCTGAATAGAAAAGGAAAAAGTACTAGTATGAAGTACATGTATAATTACTGATTAGAAATACACCTAAAGAGAGAAGATTCCCACAGCAGTGATCTTTGGGATAAGCCATGCATTTATGTTATCCACAATGGGAAACGTGGACTCCCAAGGAAAGAATAATTTTCCTTCCAGGCCAAGCTTTTGCAGCAGAATTTCTTAGGAAGAGCATTTATGAATGCAAGTTTCAGAGCAACAGGTGAGGAGGACTTTTGCCCCTACTCCCTTGGCATCCCTCCAGCCTTGCAGTGCCAAGCAAGAGCCAGAATTCGGTGTGAGAACTTCGTTGTGGCTGCTGGTGAGGGGTCCTGAGTGAGCCGTGGATGCAGCCTGGCCTTGCCCAGTGCAGCAAGCACAGCCTTGGGGGCCTAGGGGCCCTGGTGCATCCCAAGAGGTGGCACTTGTCCAGCAGGGCTGTCCCTCCTGGTCCCATCACAGTTTGGGGGTTCATCCCTCCTGCTGGGGTGGGGCAGCCAGAGCAAAACCAGGCAATCAGATGCAAATCTGGCTTGGAGAAGATGCCTGCAGCACAGGGGCTTCAGTGGTGGGAAGATTCTTCCCCCACAAGGGGTGTCACAAGCTCCAGCCATGGCTGAGAGCACTGCCCCAGCCTGTCCCAGTGCCCTGCTGCCCCAGTACAGGCTGGGGAAGCTCAGCTGGGGCTGGAGCCAGCTCAGGTGTCCGAGCCCAGCACTCACACACTGCCCAGCAAAGCTGGCATTTACTGAACAAGAATTTGCCCAAGCCTCTCCACTGGAAATTCTTCCCTTCTTTATGCTTTCATTGGAAGAAATACGAAATTTTTTCTCAGTTGCCTGTATCACCATTTCTCCAGGTGATAATTTTGATGGTTTCCCCCATCCTGGTTGTCTCCTGATCCCAGAGATGTGGTGGGTCAGGCCACAACACACAGCTCTGCTGCACTCCTCAAACCCTAGGGGGCTCAGTGCTGAAAATCCATTCCTGGTTGCTCACAAGCCAGTCTAAAAAGGAACCTGCAACATTCAGCTGTAAAGGTGAATTTTCAGGGCATGAACAAATTAAGAGGGGCTGCAGCCCAGGAATGATCCCACCACAAATGGCCACAACTTCTTTTCCACACAGGAGTGTCAGAGCACCCTACAGCTCCTGTCACCACAATGTGCTGCCACAGGCCACATCTCTGCAGCATCCCAGAACCCCACATTCTCACAGAGAAGCCTGGAAAAAAAGACATTTTTAAAGATCCCAGCAGATTGGTTTGTCCCTGAGTCCATGCTGTAGTGTCCTCCTACACAAGTACAGAAAAGAAAGCAAAATTCAGCCCACCTGTCCCAAGAGCTCCCTGCAAACCAGAACCTTCCCATCGGAAGCACCACACAGCGCATCACAAATATTGGGTGCAAAAACAAAAAACAACCAACAAACCTCTAAAAAATTCAACCCCCAAACAAGCTACTGAACACCCACTGTGAAATACCTACACATGCAAATGGGTGCACACCCATGAAGTTCTCAGTTTTTAAGCACCTTTCATTTTTTTTTTAAGATTCGAGGAGACAAAAAACCTCAGTGAAAAGGGGTTTTCTTGCTCTGGCAGCACTGGGCAGGAGGCCTGGGACCAGGCCAGGCCTTGTGCTTGCTGCTGGGCAGGAGCAGAACAATGCAGGTCTTCTGTAAAGCACAGCTTGACCAGAGCACAGGGAGGGTGGGTCACACTGGGGGTGACAGTCACCTTGCAAGGGTTGGCAGGTGAGTGTTGGGTGTTAACACATGCCAAGAGTGCAAAGAACAGAGGGAGCTGCAGGAGCTCATTTGCTGTGGTTTGTGCACTCTGCTGACCCACCAGAGGCTCAGGGTCTGGATTAAACTCTTCATGAAAACAATATTAATAATTTATTAATCCTTTATAAACACACTCTGGATATAAAGTGTGATAATAGTTCTGCTTCATCTCCTGTGCTGGCTGGGCATGGAGTGATAAAAGACATCTCAGACTGGCATGGAAGGAGTTTGAATTTGCTTCTGAAAACCAGGACGGAGGAAGATCACCTCTTTGAAATGGGCATGGGGGGCTGGGTGCTGGTGGCAATGCCAGGCTGAGACAAGTGCCCAAGGGACACGGCCAAGGGCTTCTGGCTCACAGCAGATGAGAAGGGTGCACGGAGGGTTTCCATATGGGATTTCTCCGGGGTACCGTTTCCAGCAGTTGGGCAGGCACAGGAGAGCCTGGTGGGTGAGACATGGCAGGATGTGCCTCAGAACCACTGCTCCCCCAGCCTGTTCCTCTGGGAGCTGCCGAGGGGGCACTGGGGTCACAGCCAGCCTCTGATTGCTGGGGTGCTCCGGAGGGACTGGCAGAAACTCGGGTGTGCAGGAGGAGAATGCCCAGTGCAGACCAAGCTGGGGGCTGGACGGTGCTTGGCTTCACCTCTTGATGTGTGCTGGGGCTGGAGAGAGAATGCTTCCTCCAGGGCTGCTGCCCCAGAATGGCTCATCCAGCGGCACGGGAGGAGTGGGATGGGAAGGCAGCACCTCCCAGACACCCGGGAGCTCGGGCTCAGCCCCTGCCTGCTGTCACAGCACCCGTGCCACCGTCCCTGCACGTGCCCTGCTCTCACTCCATCCCAGGCAGCGCTGCAGGGGGAAACAAAAGGCATTGAGTGTGAAGCCCAGGAAGTCAAAGGATGTAAACGCTCCCCGGGAGTCAGGAGATGTCAGTCTCTTCACCAAGAAGACACCAGGGATGGAACAGGGTGATGTCAGTGTGGTCTCAGGCTTGGCGAGGGACAGAGGTTGTGGTGAGGCCAAGGAGGGCGGGGCAATGCCGAGGGCAGGGAGTGCCCCAGCTCAGTGCTTTTGGGAATACGAGGCAGTGGAGTGAAGGGGAAGTGCTGTAGGTGAGCAGCAGCACCCAATACTGGTCCAGAACTAGAGGCTGTTGCTACTAAGAAGGTTCGTTTTGGCTTTAATCTCATTAAAAGAATTAATAACTATCAGCTGTCTCAGTTTGGGCTCACCACAGTTCCTTCAGCCGAGGTCCCCAGCTGATACTAAGGGATGCAACGTGGTGAGTGGAAGAACCTCTGCTGAAATCACAATTTTCTGGAGTGTTGTGTGGGTATTTCTTGTCCCAGAGGTTGGGAATCTGGGCTGTGAGGTGGACATGAGCAGGATGCTTTCCCAGGGCACAGGGTGTAAAACCTAAAATGAGTGAATTGGGGGCAGATCAGCAAATTTTTGCTGGATTTGGAGCTGTCTCAGCTGGTGCTGGAGCCAGTGAAAAGGCTGGACCATGTTCTTCCAAAGGCAGAAGGAGTCTATCACAGAGAAAAGAGGGATTTGCATTAAAAATTAGTGTCATCTAGCAGTGGAACTTGGCCCTTCGTGGGAAAGGATGCCATTTTTAGTCGGGAAAGAAGATGCTTCTGTTAGAGATCCTGTTACAGTAATCCTCTCACTCAGGCCTGCCCCATCCTGACCCACTGCAGTGGCTCCCAAATCTATCTTTGTCCTTACTTCAGCCTCTTCCCTCTGGCCTCCTCTTCAGCATCTCTTCACCACCACCATGGACGTGCTTTGGCCACCTCAGGGAAGCTGTGCAGATCCCTGGCTCCTCTCCCCTCCTGGGGACTGACACCAGGCAGACAACATTCTGTGGCTTAACAGTGCCTCTTCTGAGTGTAAAGTACAGAGAGAAATATATACACACACATCTACAGGGGTATCCACAGGGATACAGGTGTGGCTGGGGCAGGTGACTGGCTCCAGGAGGAAGGGGCTTGCTCAGATGGGACCACCAGCCACGGTGATGCCACCCCAGGCTGGCCACCCCTCCTGGCATGGTAGCCAAGGGCTATGGCGTGGCTCTGGGACGGTGCTTTGATTCCTGAGATTCCTTTTAAGGTCGATTTTTAAAAAAAACACCGTGAGGCACCAGGAGCAGCCTGGCTGATCTGGCCACGGAGACTCCACCAGTGCTTTCAACCACAAGCCCCTTCGAGACTGGCAGTGGAGGGTTATCTTATGATAAAATGTAGCTAAGAAATCAAGGAGGGAGAGGAGTATTTGCTGGTTTTGCAGGGTGGAAGCATTATTTAGTGTCATTGATGAGATTTTCCTAAAAATCCCAAATCTTGTGGCTTCGTCGCTCTTGACACTCCCGCTCGGTGTCTCTGTGACATGCCAGCCAGGCTGTACATGGAGTCATGATGTGAGGAAAGGCACTGATGTCACAGGCTTATCAGGACAAACAGGTTTCACCGGGAACAGGCGGCTTTCAGGAGCAGGTGATTTCGCTGGGAATACTGATTTCCCACGGAAGGCTGCTGGGGAGGGGTGCCGTGCCCTCCATGCCGACGGCTCCAGGGCTCGTGGCCCGGACGGCATCGAGGGTGAGGGGCGCGGTGAGGGCGAACAGGAGGAGGATGAGGAGTGCGGGCGCGGGGTGTGGAGTGAAGCCGCCGCCGTGTCCCCGGTGTCCGTGGGGCCGCACTGGCGGGGCCGGGGCCGGGGGGAGCCCCTGGCGGCGGAGCGAGGTCAGTAGTTGCAGTGGCGCTGGCAGGGCTGGTGGACGAAGGCCCCCGGGAGCTGCTTGGCGCGGCGGGACGGGCGCTGCCGGGCCCGGTTCTGCCGCTGCAGCGCCTTCTGGCCCAGGCGGTGCCGCTCCGCCAGCTGCTTGGCCCGCTGCGCCCGCTGCGCCTGGCCCAGCTTGTCCAGCGCCGCCGCCTTCACGGGCAGCGCCCGGCCGTGCTGCTGCGCCACGGGCAGCTCCGGCCGCGGCTCCGGCAGCGCCCTGCGGAGACAGCGCGGTCAGCGGGGACGGAGCCGCCGCCCGGGCCTGCCCGACTGCCTGCCCGGGGCGAGGGTGCTCCAGCCAGGCAGGCTCTGGGACACCCGAAAAAACCCACCAGGAACTCTGCTGTCTCTAAGTCCCTTAAGCCTGGTCTGTCTCCATCCCACCGTGACCCCTTTGGAGCCTTGGCTAGTCTCGGGCTCCCTGCAGCCCTTCTCTGCCCCCTCCAGCACTGAGGTGCTCCTGAAGCTCTGGAAATCGAGCTTTGGCCCTCAGGGAGACTTTGGAGAGAAAGAAGTCCTGAAGGAATGGTGTCCACTAGCCAGGACCAGTGTCACCTAAGCAGGAATGGTGTTCTCTAGCCAGGAATAGCTCCCCACAACTAGGAATGCTGTCCCCTAACCAGGAACAGTGTCTCCTGGCCTGGAGCAAAGCTCACCCCAGATTTTTACTTCTCCCCTGCCCCACTGTGGGGCTCCAGGGGAGGTGTTGGAGGGCTGGGACGGGGGACAGCAGGGACCCTAGGGCTTGTCTGGCAGCAGTTGGGCTGAGCATGGGCATGCTCCAGGGTTTTCCTGGGGGCTGCTGGGCAGTGGAGAGCAGCCCTGGGGATGTGGCCCCAGGGAATGGGTGTGGAGGGCTCCAGCCCTCAGGGCTGAGGGGGCAAAGGGGCCATTTGGGGCATTTCTGTCTCATTTCCCCACTGCTAACCTAGGGTTTGGGGCAACAAGAAGCTGGTGCTGTCCCACTCCCCACAGCTGTGGGATACGCCCCTGCTGGGTCAGTCTGGGGCCCGGTGGGGGATTGAGGGGGGCTGCAGCACCCTCCTGCCTGGGCAACCTAGGGGTCTTCAGGGGGCCCCTGTGCCCAAAGGCTACCATGTCCCATTGGGTTTGCTTTCCTTGGGCCATACCTACGCAAACCCCACGGCATAAGCCCAGCCTGGCAAACCCCCATGGACAGCTGGCAGAGTGACAGGTGGCACTGGCAGGAGTGGCCTTGACACGGGTGGCTGTGCCAGGAGACCCTGCTAAGGGTGGGGGAGATGAACACAGCCCTCTCACCACAGCCCAGTGCCAAGCTCGTGTCCTGCAGCCATGGCCATCCCAATATACTTCTGAGACCCCTTAGCAGAGGATTTTGGGTCACGGGGGCTGTCAGCCGTGCCTGGTGCCAGCTGAGGCACCCTGCTAGATATGCAGGGTGTTCCCTGAGGTGGGCGTGGGGACACTGATGTCCCCCACTGCGTCACTACGTCCATGGGTGAAACACTCCTGGGTGTAGGTGGGGATTTGGGATGGCAGGACTCACCATCCACCCCCGGTCCCTCAGTGGGTGCTGGTGCTGCTGGCCCCCCAAACACCCTCAAAGTGCACTCACTCTGCAGCATCGTCCTCGGGGCCCTCCCCATCCACCTCGAGGGTGCTGGTGACGTAGACGGACATGCTGGGGTGCTCGATGAGCAGGTCCTCCATGGGGCTGCTCCCCACGTCGTCGAGGCCGGGCTCCTCTGCAGTAAAACAGGGGGGAGGGGTGACAAACCAACTCTCGTCCATCAAGCAGGGACCGGCCGGAGCCGGGGAAGCGGCCGGTGGCGGTGGCGGGCCGGGGCACATGCACTCAGCCAGCACGGCTGCCCCATTCCCCACATGCACAGGCAGCACATCTTGTGTAGAACTCCTCCCACA
>JANRGV010000048.1:13864947-13886743 GCA_024734035.1 Alethe castanea | reverse complement strand
GGTGGGGTGGTTGGGGGAGAGAAAGGGGCATCGTTAGTGCGAGAGACACCCACCGCCACCGCAGCGCCACACGCGGGCCCGCGCCGCGCCCCTGCCGGAGCCCCCCGCTCGGGACCCGGCCTGGCCTGGAAACCGGGCTGAACCAGAGTCGGGACACCAGCAGGGCTGACTGCAGCAATGCGCTTTTTCCCTTCTCAAAAGGAGAGAAGAAGGTCAGGCAGAGAAAAACGCTGCTTTCCCCGTTCTGCTGGCACCCGAGCCGGGCCGGGCCGTGCCGGGGAAACACCGACACGCCTGTGCTCACAAACACCACGCAGCACTCCGCAGACACGGAAACCAAGCACACACAGCACAGAAAAACAGTCCACACCTTTTCTCTGGAAGAAATCATGGGAATAAATTCTTCAGCAAGGGTTTTCACTGTGCCTTCAACTCCAGCCTGTTAGAGGCCAAATTTTGAGTGGCTGATCCAGAAGCTGACACCACTCCCCATCCCCACCCCTGCCTCCCATGCCTTCCCTTCCTCGTGTCTGCCTGGCAACAGCACCTGGGCCGGGGCTTTCCTAGGCTGCCTGTGCTTGGAATTACTGGTGCTGTAATGGGAAGGGAGCATGCACCAAATGTGGGGATGCCCACACCCATTCCCGAACTCATCAGGGGGATTTGAGGGAACTGGTGAGGGGAAGGCAGTGCAGTATTTATACGGACCCTGCAGCTGGATGAGGGAGCAGGAGGAAGCACAGACAAATCTGTTCTTGTGTGGAGAAACAGAGCATGGGACCGAGTATTCCTGGCTCAGTGCATCCCCCAGCTCCTCCGGCAGCTGATGCCCCAGCCCAGGGCTCAGGACAGGCCACAGTTGGCCCTGCAAACACGAGAATGTCTTTCTCCAGGTCAGAGGATATCAGTCTATTAATAGTTGTTGACATGCTGGGCTGGAGATTGTCAGCCTGGAGATAGCCACCGAGCCTGGCTGGAGCAGCACTCCCACAACAGGGGTCTGTGGGCACAGAGAGCAAGGGACTACCCTGTGCCCACCCTTTGCCAAGGTGGGTTTTAATGTCACAAAGCAATACTTTGGGATCCTCAGGTACCTCAGTGATGCAGCCACATCCTGGGAAATGCTCTTTGCTCTCTCCCTGGGTGCTGAGCAGGGCCAGGCTAAACAAGGGGGCAAGAGTAGCATCAGAAACATTCCAGGAAGGGAATTACTGAGTAATTCAGGTGCATTTTGCAACACGGGACAATGACCAGGCTGACAGAGGCTGAATTCAGAGGCTCCCTGGGCTGCCTCTCTGCTGCTGGGAGGGAGCCAGGCTGGGAGCTGCTGCCAGCCACCACAGCTCCAAGGAGAAGGATGGGGCTGGGAGTCTCCAGGTTTGGTTCTTAGAGTGTTTGGTATAACTCAAGCCACAGAAATAGGACTGAAAGAATCTGGTCCTCCACTGCTCAGGGACTGCTGTGGGAACAGACTGTAGCTGAATTAGCAGTGGGGTGGCATTCACAGGCAGACACTGCTGGAAGCCAGCACTGCACCAAGAGCCGAGGCACTTCACTGGAAATACATGGGAGTGTTTTGTGCCAGAGTCAAGGCCTGGTCCCCTCTGAGCCATCTGCAGTCTCAACCCAGGGATCAGGGCACAGCATAGCATTTCTCTGGCTGGGGAAGCTCCTGGCTCCTCCTGGCATGCTTTAGGCTCGCTGCAGCCACTGCCAGCTGGCCCTGACACGTGGCAGCTGCACGTCCACTGCTCCAGGGACCTCCTCACAACAACCCCCTGCCATGGCACTGCTGTGACCCTCCCTGACAGTCACCTGAATGCCCAGAGGACAGGGAAGGCTCAACAGCTGTCCATGCCTACACCACCCATCACCTCCAGCAGCTCTCCACAGTGCTCCACCAGGCATGGGGCTGGCCCTGTCCCCCATCCCAGTCTTGTCCCTGCTCTGGTCCCCTCTCCAGGTCACTGCAAAAACAACTCTAACAAACAACCCAAACCACAAAAACAAGCATGGGGAACAGGCAGGGAACATCTGCTCAGAGACCTGCTGCCTGCAAGAGGGAGGACAAAACCTGCCTCTTAAACCTGCAGGATACATCTGTGGTCCCCTAAGCTGGGGCGTCACAACCAACCAAGGGCTACCAAAGCAGAGCACGGCCATCAGGAGCTCCTGCACAGGCAGGAGGGTTTGTCTCTGACTGCTGCTGGAGTTGTAAGGAAAACATCATTGCAACTGGCTGAGTCATCAATCTACAACAGAAACTCCCAAGGTCTGAACAGAGCTGGAGAAGACCTGCACAGAAGGAATTCAATCTGCCTGGTTGGTGTCAAACAGGGCTCTGGATGGCTCTGGGAATGGGGAGCCCTGGGGCTCTCGAGGTACAGGCACCTGGTGCCAAACATCCCTTGTGCTTGGCATGGGCAGTGGGAGTAATTTGGGAAGATAAGCCCCATGGAGCTGAGATTTACTCCTCTCAAATGACCCAAACATGGCCAGATCCCTGGTGGCACATCCCCAGCTGGGACAGCCAGGCACCACTGTCACCTGCCCTCACATGGGGACAACCCCACCCCCCACCAGCGCCCCACAGCTGGGGTCTCCCAGGGGAACAGGCTCACAGTTTGCTTTCTGCAGGGGCAGGGCAGGGAGCAGCTGAGCTTGGCTCCTCCTGGAAAAGTGCTGTCCAGGACACAGCTCAGCTGAGGCCATGGCAGTGGCAGAGCCTGCCAGGGCTGGGTCCCCCCACTCCACCGACCCCGTGGGCAGGATCACACCAAAACTCTGCATGATCTCCCTGGCTAGTACCTTGCCAGGATCCCCTCCTGGCACCTGCAGGGCTTCTGTGCAGCAGCAACCCCAGCTGGAGATGCTGATGCTGCTCCCATACTGGCAGAAAGTTGAGAACCATCACTGGGAGAGGAAAGGGAAAAAGGAGGAGCAGGCCAGGGGCAGCTGCAGTGACCACAGGGCTGGGCACCATGGGCAGAGCATGGGAACCAGGGGAGAAAAAATGAAGGGCAGAGCTGCTCCCATGTGGTGTAAGCTCACCTGCTGACATCTCAAGGGTTTGCCCAGCTCTGGAGAGACAAGGTGCAGCAGAGGCTGTGGGAAGCCAGTTCTGTTGCTTTTCTCACCTGCAAGATCAATTATGAGCCAGCCATCCTCCTCCTCCTCTTCCTCGACAAAGGGTTTGGGCTCCTCCAGGCCCTCTGGTGTGTTGCTGTCACTGAAGAAGAGGCTGGTGAGACGCTGAAACATGGTGGGGAGCAGTCCAGCAGGATGGATGGGCAGATGGAGCTACTGCTGGGCACCAGCTTCCAGGCACAGACACAGGAGAGATGGGCAGGGAGGGGAAAAAGAGCCCTCAAGGTCTCAGTGACAGAGATGTTTGGCTGCCAGAGAACTCAGAGCTAGGCAACGTGCAGAGCAATTGTGAGGTTCTTCACTTGGCTTCAGTGCAAAGGCCTGCAAAAGGGAGAGAAAAAGGAACAGCACATTAAAACAGGTTGGCTGTGTGGCTGTCCTGCATCCCAGGGGTTCAGATGGGCTCAAGGGGACAGCAAAAAGGTGGCTCTGGCACTGATCTGTGCCATGGGCTGTCCCAGCTGATGCTGTATCTGAAGGCACAGGATGTCCACGTGCATCCATCCCACCGGGCCAGGCTGGCAAAGGCCACCCTGGCCAGCCCTGAGTGCTGTGGCACACAGCCATGGCTCCATCATGCCAGCTCAGCCTGGAAACCTGGCACCTGCCTGAGCAGTCACCTAGTCAGTAAATGTCTTTTAATATGACATGAATATTATTTTTTAAAGAAGTCTATTAAATAACTAATTGTGGCAGAAACTCCACAGCTCCCAGGTCACTACTAGTGATGTCCCAGAGTCTCCCCCTGTTTGCTCCTCCCCAGGTGCCCAGGCAGGAGGGACTGGGGCAGCTCGTGGCAGGCACAGGGATCACAGGGGGCCAGTCCCCTGAGGCCACCATGGCCCTGGCTCAGTGTGAGGCCAGGAATGGGTTCATGTGCTTATTGAGCTGGGGCATTGCCAGACTGGCAGAAGTGCTGAGCCAAAGCTGACCCCAGTATCACCAGGCAGGACCTCAGGACAACACAGTGGGGCTGGGGACAGCAGGGACCCCCGTGCTGTGCCCCAAGCCCACCACACTAGCACGACACTGTCAATGCTCTTGACTTACCTCATGCAATTGTCAGTCTTTCTCCCTGTCTAGATATGAATGTCACCCAACAGCAGAGCTGGGGACAAGATCTGGCACACAGGGACAGGGGAAGACAGTGGCCCCAATCTGGCTGCCAGGGGAAGGTTACCCAGAAAAGCACCCAAGCAGCTAGCACAGGCCAGGGGCTGGTCCAGGCAGGGATTTTACCTGTTGCCTAAGCAAAGTCAGCCTGGAATGTCTCGCTGCAGTGATTGCTTCTCATGCTCTGCAGGCTTGGCTTTGGGAGCCCCCTGCAAGGGGCTCGTCCTCCAGCAGGCTCAAAGTCAAATGACCAATGACACGGTCAAAACCTTTCAGTTTTCCTTTGTCAAATCATGACAAAAGCTTTCCCAGGACAGTAGGAAAGCTGTTCCCCCAGGCACAGCTCAGAGCACCTGCCTGCTTAGGGACCGGTCCCCAGAAAATCGCAGGATGCAGGCAAGGGGAGTAAGGTACCTGGATTCCCCAGGTGCCCACCCCAGCTCAGAGGCAATTTGTCTTTTCTGAAGACTCAACAGACATTATTATTTTTTATTAATAAAAATGCCATCCCATGGCAGGGGTGTGGGATGAGATGCTCCCTAAGGTCCCTTCCAACCCCAACCAGTCTGTGAGTCTGCAATCTCCCATCATGCTAGAAGGGAGCAGCTCCTGGAGTTGAGCTGCTCCAGACCCTCCCTGGCAGCCACCGAGATCCTCCATCAGCGTATCATGGAGGGCTCAGGGTGACCTGCTCAGCCCTTCACAAGGCAAGAGACTCCTTGGCCACCAGACAGTGAGATGGCCACGTGCCACCTCCGTCCCTGCAGGTTCCACCAAGCACTTCCCTGTTTGGGGCAGCCAGTACCAGATCAAGCTCTGAAGTTTATCCTTGTATTTGGAAAGCCTCTGCTTTCCCTGCAGCAAACATTTGCCCCGTTTACATCAGGGCATGGAGGGCTGGCAGCCTCAATGGGAACTGCAGCACAGGAGGGACCTGACTGTGTCCCTGTCAGGGGACTGAAGTCAGTCTGTGCCTTGTCACCAGGCAGAGGTGGTGCCCACAGAACCAGTTTGGAGATGGCTTCTCTTCCTCTCAGGACCCTTCCTCCAGCTTTCCTGCATCTGCAGGTGCCCCACATCTGTGGGGGAGGTGTGTCCCAGGTGTCCCCCCTTGGGACACAAGGAGACTGCCTATATACCACATCCTTGGGGCTGAGCTGCCCCAGAGACCACACACTGACCCCCTGTCCCCTGCCAGAGCTAGGGCCACCACCACAGGGCAGCTGCCATCCTTCCCAGGCTTCCACAAATCCCCTTGCTCAGCATGTCAACCCCATGCCAGGCACTGCCAGCACAAGGGGACAGCCCACCAGGGACACTCACTTGGGGACAGATGAGTTTCTAAATGAATTATGTTTATCAAAATCCTCCCAGAAAGTCCAACAGCCTTTTACAACAAGCCAGAAGGTATTAAAAATATTAAATTCAAAGTGGAAGTAAGGAAACCACAATGCATCAAGTTATTTTTTCCCCTCCAGAAACCTCGACACAATAATTAGTTTTCTGAGTCACCGTGGCTGCAAATAACCCCAGGAGCTAAGAACAGGGAACAGGCTCGGCAGCAAAGGGATGCACCAGGAGCTGCAGTCGCAGGACTGGCAGCTCTCAAAAGTCACAGCCTGCAAGAACAACAGCAACTCCTCTTGGAAATGGCAACAGGCTCCCTGAAACTTTCCATAAATACAGGCAGCAGGAGCAGGCCTTCCTCGGCTCAGCTAAGAATACCCCGCGCACTCATCCCAGCAGGAGCCAGAGGTACAAATCAGGTGCCTTCCTCCAACCCACTTGGGAAATGGAATTTTCAACTAATTTTATCTAAATAAGACAAGTGTTTCACAGGCTTGCTGTGCTGGATGTACGACAATCCTAAACCTGGCACAGAAACACAAAACACAGGAGGAGATCCGGCAGCTCAGGGGAGTTCTGCTCATCACCCCAGAAATGACCAGTGAATCATCCCGCTGCTGTCCTCTACCCACCCCACCAAGGGAGGGACCAGAACTGTCAGGGACCTCCCTGGGACTGTTTGGCAGGGCTGAATTAAGGCATTTAGTCCCACAACAACTGTGCCACAGGTCCAGCTGATCCCATTGCTTTGCCAGCAGGCCCATTGGGATGGGATTCCCTTGGGGGAGCCCTGGGCACAGGGGCAGATGTGCACCCCAAGGTGCTGCCAGCACAGGCAGGCTGATTCAAGCAAAACAGAGGCTGAGTCACAGCCACAGCCTCTTCCATGGCAGATCAGGGGAGTAGAGGGTGGGAAGGCAGAGAGCAGTTTGAAAAATCCCAAAAATCTCTTCATCATGAGACTCTTCTTATTAATGGCAGATCAAGACAGGACCTGGGAGGGCTTTCCTCAGCCAGTCCAGGGTCTCAGCAGGGACTGGAGCTCCCACATGCTCCTCCAGACCCTGCCTGAAGGAGGGGGAGCCTGCAGAATGAGGAGGAGATGTTTTTCCTGGAGCTGGTCTCTGCATCCATGCCGGCTCTTGTGTCGCTGCTGCAGGAAGGTCCTTACCCCAAGGGTAGATGTGACCTTGTGCTGCTTGATATCATCACACACAGTCCTGGAAAATCTGCCAGTGGCTGGCAGGTTCTAGGAAATTTTAGATTTGCCATGAGCTGTGCTATGAAATTTTAGAACTTTCCTCTCTGGGATGTGCTAGGTGAAGCATCCCAAGGAGTGAAGCATCCTGAGGAGCTGCACACTGGGAGGGGAGCAGCCCACCCTTACAGCCTCCATAAATCCCAGAGACTCAACAGTACCTGGCACACTGGACTTTGACACTACAAGAACCCCAAACTCCCCAGCAGCTCCCCACAAGCCTGCTCAGGGCCCTCCTCACCAGAGTAGGACTCACTGTGCAGTCAGCATTAAAAACCCCTTAGATACAAGTTTATGTCACAGGGTTTTCCAGTCTTATTACAAACAGGTGTTACCATTTTATTATCCGGGGAAAAACTTTTCTATTTTTCCTTTTGTGTTCAGCCAGATAAACAGCAGTTTGATTCTACGGGTTCCCAACAGTGACAGTGAGTTAGAGCAGACAGCTTTTGTCTTTTTTTGTTTTAGGTTTGTTGTTTGAGGGGGCAGAAGTGGGGGGTGTTTTGGGGGGAGGAAATATAAAAGGAGAGGAAAGATTTATTTCAAAGCAAAACAACACAGTTCTTGGCACAGTGTAGATTAAGCCTGGTGGGAAAGGAGGTCCAGCACAGTCCTGTACCAGAGCCCAACACCTGTTTCTGGGAGGGTTTCTGGGATGGTTTCCTACCCCAGCAAAACCTTGGCCAAACAAGCAACAGCACTTGGCATCTGCCCAGCTCAGCCCTCCTCAGTGCTGCTTCAGCACTGGCTATTGCTGAGCTCAAGGCAGACAGTTTAATCCACTATTTTGGGATGCCAGGGTGCCAGTCTCTTTGCTCAGGTGCTCTGAGCAGGGCTGCAGCTCTCCTACACAAATATGCATATGTATATGCATAAAATAATTACAAGAGTAAAAGTGTCCTTTTAACCTTTTCCTACACTCCACAAAGTCCAACTTTTTCCACAATGAGTCTCCCCAGATGGGAGCAGGATTAGTTTCCAGGGCCTGCCAGGCTCAGCCAAGCTGGGGTGAGAGACATGAAATCCAGAGGAAAACTGCCCTTTTAGCACTTACGACTTTTTTGAGCTGTCCCAAAGGAGGTGCCCTTAGAGCAGCAGTAGCAGAAGATGATGCTGTGTTTGGCACCTGAGGGACCCCTGGGTTCAGCATGCTGGGATGTGATGGAGTTGCCCATGGCACAAACCTCAGCCTGGCATGGTCAGCACCCTCCCCCTGCCACACACAGCCCCTTCCCCGGCAGCACAACTAAACTCAACAAAAATATCAAAGCCTACGTCTGAATCTCATTAAAACTGGTGGGATTTACAAAGACAATAGAGATCTAAAGACAGGGGGTTCTAAAGCACCAAGGATTTGCTGGAAATAAGTTAAATAGATAACACTTTTCTGTACTAGAGATTTACATCTATTTACATTCTTCACACAAATTTATTTGCTATAGTATACTATATATGCTGTGTGTTACACAGTATACATAGGAACGTGTCCCTGCCAGGACATCCCCCTGCAGGGACTCCCAACCCGACGCATTCTGTGACTCTATGACATATTTCATATATTGACACATACTTATATTTATATATCCACATTCCTTTTCTAAAACGCCGCGTTTTGCACCCGAAAAGCGTCTGAACATCACGGAGTAAACACATCCACATTTCCTGCTGAGAAAAGCCACAGCAGCGACTGGCGCGGGAGGGACACGGGGGCCACCCACGCGTGACCACCGCGGGCGAGTCCCACGCGCCACGCTCGCCATCGCCCCCGGGCCGGTGGGGTCGCGGCGGGACACGGGGGGAAGCGCTATGACGTCTCAATGTCATATGCAAATAAGGCGACGTCACCACAGCGCAGCCAATGGGAGCGGGGAACGACCGCGAATCTTAATCCGGTGATGAAGAAACAAACAACAGGCGCGGGGGGGCCGAGGCCGAGGGGTCCCGGGCCGCCCTCACCCCCCCGGAGCCCTCCCCTCACGGCCGTGCGAGCCCGCCAAGCCGCAGTCCCGCGGCCCCGGCCCCGAGCGCGTCCCGCGGGCACTCACCGGCCCTGCGTGTCCCGGTGAGGTAGTGCCGGTGCGGTGCCGGTGCGGTGCCGGAGCGGTGCCGGAGCGGTGCCGGAGCGGTGCCGGAGCGGTGGCGGTGCCGATGTCGGTGCCGGTCCCGGTGCGGACCCCACGGTTCTGCCGAGCGCGCGCCGCTCCCCCGCACAAATCGGCACCTTCCGACAGCTGATCGTGACGTCACAAAGCGGCCCCGCCCCTCACGGCCACAGCCAATGGGAGCGGGCGCAGGGAGGGCGGTGCCCGCCCCGGAGCGGGGCCGGGGTCCCGGTGGGAGCGGGGTCGCGGGGGGACGCGGGGGGACGCGGGTGGGCGAGGCCGGGGCCGGGGCCGGGGCCGGGGCCGTGGCCGTGGCCGTTGCCGTTCGGGTTCCTGCGCCACGGGGCTAGGAGGCGGCAGAGCCCGAGGGGGCAGCGGCGAGGGGCTGGGGACTCCCGGGAACGCGGGGGAAAAGGGAAAGGCCGGAGACCCCCCGAAGTGTTGGGGTAGAGGAGAAGGGCTGAGACCCCCGGGGCCGCGGGGGAAGAGGGGAGCTCCGGCACCGAGATACAGCAGGAATGGGAGGAGGGAGATGGGCGGAAATGAAGAGCTGAAGCCATTGGGGAAAAAAAAGAAAAAAAAAAAGCGATAGAGTTCAGTCCCGGCCGCAGCGCCCCGAGGACGCGGGGGGGACAGGAAGGGTGCGGGGGGATGTGCTGGCGCCTGCCGAAGGGAAGGGACAGAGACTGGAGGCTTCGCAAACACCCACTCCCTTCTCACTGCTGCGCTGCAGAGGCCTCATCCAAAGAGAAACTTTAGTGGGACACGAATGGGGGGAGGGCTGCAACCCCTGGATGTGCCACCCAACCGCTACCCACCTGCGAGACAGAGCGGGCTCTGGGGCTTCGTGAAGAACGACACCAGGAACATCCATGGAGTGTCACAGCTCCCTCAGGATGCTTGGCATCACCAGGTTTGCCTTCGTCCTCAGCCTGGGCTGACCATGGGATCGAGGTTTGGTTTGACATCGTGCCAGGCTTGTCACACGGCAGGATATTGTCTGTATAAAGATAGAACATTTATTAAAACAGTCATTAATGGAGCAGTTTGGGTGTCTGAGTCATGCATGGAACAGTTAGGACTCATCTTGCATCACAAGTCAGAATTCCCCATTGTAAATTCACAAGAGGTAGAATTAAATTGTGTCTTATTCAACACGAGGTCACAAATTAAATAACATTTAGTCTTCTGTAATTGAAGGGTCTTGCAGAAAAGTGTAAACCATTTTAGGATGAGAGCTGCCACCCTGCAGAGCTCCCACCCCATTTTGCCAGGAGGGGAGCAGAAGCCTGTGAAGCTTGAAACAGTCCAAAGTAGAAAATCCACTCCTTTGGGATGTCCATGGAGAGCATTTTTAACTGGCCATAGCAATTTCAGTTAGTACCCAAAAAGCTGAAGTTTCTGGGCATAGCGGGGGACAGTCTGCAGAAGACACCCAGAAGTTACAGCATAAGTACACTTGACTCCCAATCTGGTCCCTGGCGGGAGCCAAGAGCTCCTGCTGCCTATGGAGGTTCATTCTGCTGCTTCTACTCGTCCTGGTTTCACATGGAGTGATTACAAGATGGCTTCTGCTGGCTGCAGCAGGAGTGCAGAAATTAACCTTTAATCCTGCTGCCATAAAGGAGGGCATAAATAAATGCAGGAGAATGAATCTCACTAGGGTGAAACATGTTCCAGGGTAATCTGCCCCATTTGTGCTAGCATATTCCCTAAAACACAGGATTAAATGGGATGACTCCTTCTCCATTCCCATGGGGATGGGAAATGCTTCAGTCTCGGCTGCTCCCTGCCCCGGTCTTCTACTGCCAAAAGGGGGTGGCAGTCCCCTCCAGGGCAGCGTGTAGCCCCAGTGATTTACTGCAGGAATAGCTGCTGCACAGACAGTGAAGCACAGGAAGCCTCTCACGAGCATGAGGCCATTGGCAGTGGCTGCCAGGCCCTGCTGTGCCTGGCCAGGGGCTGTGGCCGGGGGCTCTGGAGTGGGTGACAGCTGTGCTGTGTGACAGCACAGAAAATGACTTTAATCTTGCTGGCACAGGGAACAGTGGGCAGGAAGCCGTGGTGGCCCAGCCCTTGCGTGCCTACAATCCTGCAGTGCTGAGCTGCAGTCCACGTCACTGTGCCTTCTGTCTGTGCATGGGCATAGCAAGGAGAGCCTGGAGGGACCCCCCCTCTGTCCCCAGGGACAGCAGTGTCTGCTGACACTGAGTAAGGGAAAGGAAACCAGAGTGCCTTACCTTTGGCATCCTGAGGTAGGATGGGGGTACACAGGGCGGCATGACCTGGCTTTGGCCCCTGGCACTCAGGGCACTGAGAAAGTCATGCTGAGTTGAGCTGCAAGGCCTGAGGTGGCTGTGCCTGGAGAGGTTGAGCAAGAAGCTGACTGCATCTCACCTGCCCACAGGGAATGGGGAGTTAACTGGGGCCTTGTGTGTCACAGCATGAGTCCACTCCAGCAGGAGCCTCAGGCTCTGCTGCTCAGGCGTGTAACTGGAGGCACTCTGTGAATTTGGGTGATTGCTGAAAATAGGAAGGTGATCACACTGGCTTCATCCAGGTTTTATGAGCAGTACTGAAAGCCTCTGGCAAAGTGCAGGGCCAGTGTGTAATGCTCATGCTTCATTTCACCTAAAAGATGGCATGCAAAGCAGGCAAAGCACTCATTATAGAATGGTTTGAATTGCAAGGGCCCTTAAAAATCACCTAGCTCCAAGCCCCATTTACCTGTCCTTTACTAAAAAAAAATATGCTTGGTCCAAAAATTCCAAAAAGATAAGAGATCAGGAAACAATAGTATGTTTGGATCTTTGCAAAGCCCTCCAATAACATGTCTCCAGCATTTGGCATTGACTGAGAAGTGGGTCGCAGGGCACCCCTCCAGCCTCAGCTGCCCACTCTGGTTTCCCTGCAGGTACTTAGGGTGACCTTGCTGCATTCCCAAGCAAGTGCTGCTTCTGGCATCCCTGAGATGAGTTTTCCCCAAGCCCAGAGAGCTCTGCCCCAGCCATTCCTCCTGGTGATGCTGAAGTCACCAGGTAACTGCTGAGCACCTGAAGAATCATTTCCCAGCCGTGTCCTGGGGCTATGGGTCAGCAGCTGGCTCAGTCCTTGCAGGTCCCAGGTACCTGAGGGCCACGGTCTAAATGAGCCACAGGGCTTGCTGCCACACCATGAGCTGGGTGCTTGTTAGCTGGGGCTGGGAAGAGCAGTTAATGAAGAAGTACATGTGCAGTGTACAGAGACAATCCTTCCACAAAGGATCTGTGCCAAACAGCAGAAAACAGGGAAATGAATCACAGAATATGCTGAGCTGAAAGGGACTCAAAAGGATCATTGAGTCCAGCTCTGAAGCGAACGGTCCATACAGGGTCAAGACCTCACCTCGATGCTACTGGCACCATGCTCTGACCAACTGAGCTAATCTCAGGGTCTTTATGAATGAGCAGAAGTTGCTCATTCTCCTTCCCCAAACCACCCTATCCCAGCGTCCCCCATCCCGCTGAGACCCCTTGGGGCACCCACTCCAGGGCGCCAGGGATATGCCCAGACACCCACCCAGCCAGAGTGAAGCGGACCAGGAGGTGCCACCAATCACCTCAGCACCTCAAGTGGTTGTTTCCATGCTGCTTGTCCCTTGGGATGGATTTGCCTGGAAGTTTTTGCCTGAAGTTGTTTGTCTGTATTGTAGATCAAGAAAATGCAGCACGCACTGTTTCACGTCAGTAAAAATCCTCACCTATCTCCTTGGGAGCCCCTCTGGTCCCTTGAGTGGTGGCACTGGGGACAAGAGGTATGCTCATTACTTAAACTGGGAATGACTACCAGTCCCTGAGGAACCTCAGTGTCTTGCTGGTGTTTGGTGGTCAGAGTAAGGTCCATGAGGCACAGGCTCAGCATGGCTTCTCCCCCACTGCCTTGCACCTCCCAGAGATGCCTGAGACCTGGCTGGCTCAGGTGGTCTCTATCCCAGGTCCACAGGACTCTACAGCAGTGTCTACTCCCTTTTCTCTTCTCCTCTCTGCTGCCATCAAAGGGATGCTGGCAGGGAGACATAGCCAGACACACACCCAGGTGAAGGCTGGAGGCAAGGCTGTGTGAATGCAGTGTGGATTAGGTGAGTGGTAAATGGAGGGTGTTACCAACTTTGGTCACTTGCTGCCTGGTGGCCAGGACCCCACTGCTCCCAGCACCCCATTGCTCCCAGCACAGGGCTTTGCATCAGCTCCCAGCCCCCAATGGGCACAGAGACCTCTGCCCACCACCTGGCCTACACTGGAGAAGAGCTGTGAGGCACTCAGGGAATCTGTGGTTATTTCAAGGCTGGGGACAGTTCCTTCCCAGGACACCTGTGGGACAGGGATGTGCTCGGCAGTGGGGAGGAGCTGCTCTGTGCTGCATGGCCTGGATGAGAGACAGGAACCTGAGCCAGGTGCAGAGCAGATGGTTGGTGATCATACCTATGGGGCAACCACCACCCTCCATTCCCATAAAACCTCCTTGTGCCACCTGTAAGATACCCACAGTCTGTGGAGCACCCAAGGGTGAGGGGAAGAGACAGGGCCTGACTGCCCAGGTGCTCTGCCATGGAAGAGGACAGCAGGCTGACCCCATGATGCCCTTCCATCCCAGAGAAACTGCCCAGCACCTGAGGTGGGGATGGTCCATGAAGAGCCTGGGATTTGCTTGAGGCTCTGAGTGTGGCTTTCCAGCAGTGAAGAAGCATGGAGGAGTTTACCTAGAACAAATACTGTGAGTGCCCTCCGGGAATGACCATGACCAAGAGGTGACCTCACTGGAAAGAAATCTGGGTGTTACATTTGCACTTCTCTGACAAAAAGACCTATTTCCCAAAGATGAACGTGGGACTGAGGTTTTGCATTTGTCGCATTAAAAATGGACTTGCTTCTATATTTAGAATTTGGGTCACCAGCAGCTTTCTGCCAGGAGACACCAAAACAACTTTAAAAAACAGGGCTGCAAACTGGCTTTGGGCCAGGCAGCAGTGTCTGGTCGGGAAGGCTGCCCAGGGAGGCAGATATTTGGGGGAGTGATCAGAGGAGAGGCTGGCTGCCTTTTGGGCAGTGCATCTCTCCTGCCTGGGGACGCTGCTGAGCCCCCTCCACGAGCAGCCCCGTGATCCCAGCCCAGCGGCGCTCTGACTCAGGCACCCTGGCCTGACACCTCCTTGTTTTCCACAAGATCCTCACTTGGCTTGGGGACAGAAGGAAATAGCAGCTGGTGAGATGAGCCCAGTAATCTGACCCCAGGCGATTTTGGGGTGTGTGTCTCAGCATGGAGTAACCTTGCCGATCGGGGTGCAGCAGCCGGGGTCACTGCCTGTGAGGCGAGAGGATGGTGTGGGACTGCACACGGCAGCACCCTGTCACCCCCTGCCACTGCCACCCCACCCCCGGAGCTCCACCAAGACAGCAGGCAAAGGTTTGCACCCTCCCTGCCTGCCCTGCAAGGAGGAGGGAGTGGGGAACGCAGCTGCTGCCCCTCCTGGTGGGTCTTCTCAAAAGTGACCGATACCCAACCTTCCACACCGTGCCAAGAGAAGGACCTGCCCACCCTGCTGCCGATCCTTCCTGCTCCCTGGCCTCCACAATGCCCCGAGGCTCCTCATTCCCCTCCTCTCCGGATCCCAACAGCAGCTGTTACCTCCAGGGTCCCCCAGCCTCACCCCAAAGGAGCTCATGCCATCAGCCTTAGTGGGGGGATGTGCTCCATAGGAGTGAGATGTGCTCCATAGGAGTGGGATGTGCTCCATAGGAGTGGGATGTGCTCCATTGCTGTAGGGTGCTCTCCATGGGGCTGATGTGTACTCCACAGGGCTGGGATGTGCTCCATGCGGGAGGGATGTGCTCCATATGGGAGGGATGTGCTCCATAGGGAAGTGTGCTCTGTATGGGGAGGGTGTACTCCATGGGGGAATTGTTCTCCACAGAGGGAAGTGTGAGTTCCATCCAGTGTGCATTAGTGCAGAGGGCACACAATGGCTCACACAATGGATCCCGGCTCAAGGTTTGCTTTTCCTGGAGCCATTCTGACTCCAAGCAGGCTGGACAAGGACCCAGGAGCCCTTGGGAGCCTTAGCACTCAAGAGTCCCCCAAGACTCAGACAGTCCTGAGGGGTTTCAGTGACAGCATGGCTCTGTAGCTTCTACAAATCAGGACAGTTGGATTTTCCAGGGTTTGGATCACACATCTCTGGCTCTTCTGCCTGCTCCTGGGTTGAAGTGACTTCCTCCAGACAGGTGCCAGGAGGTGCCCAGTGTTCTGCCCAGTCAGCGGTGCTTTATTCAAGTGTATTCCCAAGTTGCCCTCAAGTCTGTGTGTCCCAAAAGTAATATGAGCATTTGAATCAGCATTCAGGGCCTCTTTAAGGTCCAGGTTAAATCTTGCCTAAACCAACCCCAGGCCAGTAGAAGTGCATGCCTTCTCACTGAAGGTTCTGCAGCCCACTGGGTCAGGGCAGGTCATGATGCTGCTGGGGCCCCGCGTGTCTCTGGGTTGGATGGACCCTGGAAGCGGCCACCTTTCACACCACAGCATTTCTGGCTCTTTTGACTCCTGCCACATATTTGTCTTATGCAAGATGAGGTTTTGGTGGTCAGAGCAGTGCTGAGCCCTGGGATCCACCTAGGCTGGGGAGGCTCAGCCCTCTATGGTAGGAGTGGAAGAAAAGGCTGGGCTGAAGCTGAATAAAAGAGCAACCACTGAATCACCTGGCCAGGCCTCCCACAGTTCAGTGTGGATTTGTTTGAGCCCCAGGAGAGCACATCCTGAACTGTGATCCTGTCTGGGCTGAGGCACAAGGCAGTGCTGACTATGGATGACTTAGTCCTCATCTTCATCTGTTCATAGTCCCATATATTTGTACCAATTTCATTTAAAATCCCTCCCTAGGACAGAGGCAGGAGCGTCCTACACTCAAATTCAAGCCAGGACAATCATAATCAAATAAAATGAAACCTGGGTTGTCCATTTCAGGGGATAGGAAAAGCACAGTGTAGAAAATCACTCTTCTGTAGCTGCCCAGCCTTGATTGTTCAGCTAAGGCTTGCTGGAGATTGATCAAGGTGTTGTGTCCCAGGTGGACCAGTCTCCCTGCACTTTGCTGGTGCCATCCAGACATGCTCCTTCTCTTTGGTCCTTGTACTTCATGGCACAGGGTCACACCACGCCTTCCACAGGGGACACTGCTGCTGGACACCACCATGCTGACAGGGTGACATGGTGACACAACCCAGGTCTGATGTGGAGACAAGGCTGCTCCATCAGGCTTTCCTCTGGATGCCTGTGTTCCCACCCAAACTGCACGGCCTCACCATTAGCGTCCTCATCCAAGGAGGTCTGAGTAAAGCAGGGAAAAATGAACCCATCACCCCCTGCTGAGGAATTCTCTGTCCTGCATTGCCCCACCTTGTCCCGATGTGAAGGGCCAGGGCTCCCCAGAGCATCCTGGGAATGTGCCAGGAACCTTGTGCTGGCAAGAGCTGGCAGGAGCAGCCTTGGGAGGGCCATGCTGTGCTCAGCTGCCCTGGCTGGGCCACCAGCACCAGCTCTGCTCTGCTTTCCCTTTCCCAATGGGTAATTTCAACAATGGGAATTTTCAACAGTCCAAGTTATTCGTGCTGGAATAGGATCCCTGGGACAAGGAGGGCTCATCCACCACTCAGTGGTATCCTCAGCTTTGGAGGATCTGTTCCAGCTGGGCTGATGGTTGTCCTTGTGCTGAGTCATCTTGATTCTTCTTTTGTCTTCAGACTGTGACATGCCACCTAGGAGAGAGCTCCCACCATGGTGTGGTGTCTGAGCTTCCTGTTCCGAGGTTAGAGGCAGCCAGGAGGGAACCTGCACTCTGCAGCTGCCCTGGCTGAGCAGGGACCCCACTGCTCCCACTGACCCCTCAGCCTTGCCTGGGTCTCCTTAGGGACAGGGACTACCTGCCTGCAGCTTTCTCCATGTGCTTCCCTTCTCCATGATGCTGGGAGGATTTCTGCCCCACTGAGATCTCCTTGCCCATTTGATTCTTTGGCTCTCCCTGGAGAGACCCTTGCTCTCAGTACCCTATTGAGAATGTCTTTATATCCTTCATGGAACAAGATTGTAAAGCTAGGTGTGAAAAAAGGAGATGAGGGAACTGGGGAGCTGATGGAGAGCCTGGAGCAAGTTCACCAGTTTCCATATGGCATCTCTCCAAAGGAGGGATCTTCTTCCTTGTTGAGCTCCCGTGGTTGTGGTAAGGATCAGGCAGTCTTTGGAGTCTCATGGCACAGAGGGCACAGCAGTGGTGTCTTGAACCTACCGTGCCTGATGCTCACAGAGAAATGGGATGGCTCTGAGGGGCATGAGGTGAGTGCTCTGGGTGCCTGGCACCACCACTGTGCCCCCACCTTGCCCAACGCTGGCCCCAGCCTGCAGGGACCCTGGGGCTGTGCAGGGCAGGAGGACTCTGCAACCCCCTCTCAGCTGCCTCCAGCAGCACTGGAGTTTGCTCCCAGGTGTCACCCCAGAGTGAAACCCAAGAGAGCTCCTGATAAGGGAGGGCAGCTATAAATGTCCTGTCCTGTGTAGGTTTCGCTATATTGAGGGGAGGAAGGGAACACTAAAGTCTCCTCTTAATCCGCAGTCTGGTTTTGTGCTGAGATGAAGGGAACAGATCCCCTGTGACCATGCCCAGGGTGCCTCCCCGAGTCCCAGAGTCTGTGAAGACACCGGTGTGTGCACATCCTTGCACGTGGCATGTCCCCAGGACACTCATCCAAGCCCTGCCCACCACCCTCCCCAATGACCTGAAAAATACACCACCAACCAGATTAAAATTAGCTTGGGGATATTTCCAGTCAGGCCAGCAACTCTGCTTGGGGGCAATACCAATAGCATGGCTGGACACGTTATGGCCATAGCCCTGGTTAGAGAAGGAGCACAGCTCCCACACCAGAACTGTGTAAGATGTGGGACCACTGCTACAGCCAGGCATGGGGTGGGAATCTGGAGAGGGGGGCTGGAATTCGGCTGCAAATGGCCAGGCTCCATTTTCTACACACCAGGGGATGTTTGGGGTTTGTAGTTTACTCCTTCAGGCTGAGCTACAGCCACAGGGACAGGCCTGGGAGGCAGCCCAGCAGTGCACAGCCACATTAGGGCCATCGTGGAGAAACTTTCCAGCCCACCACTGCGCATCTTGTGCCTGACAGGACACAAGCTGGTGGGCTGCAGTGCCTGCTGGTCTCAGATTAATCAGGCCAGCAAAGTCCTGGTCTCATCCTGGCTCTGGTTCTCCTCCTGCTGCCCCTCTCCCACAGGCACAAAACCAGGCCACCTTTCAGCTGTGCTGCCTTGTGCATGACCAGGAGCGAGCCCCTCCGTACAGAGCCGAACCTCCTGTGCAGCCAGCTCCTGCACACCCGAGCACAAGCCACCTCCACGTGCTGGCAGTCATGGATGGGCAGCGTCAATGGTCATGTTTGCTCCGGCTGCTGCCAAGCACCTGCTTGTGCCGGCAGGGCACCCTCCAGCAGCCCGGCACAGAGGCAAGGAGAGGCGTCCCGCCATGGTTGGGTGCCGGGCGAGCCAGGCTCTGCCCCGCGGGTCGGCTCCTGCGGCCGGGGGCCAATGGCAGATGGGAGACAGCAGCTCCGCCCTGCCGTGAGCCCTGGCCTGACCTCGGCGGGGTGTGTCCGCTCTCACCGCCTCGGCTGGGGGGGAGGTAAACACTGCAGAGCGGGGTGACTGCACTGAGAGCCCTCAAAGACTCTGTGGCATTTGAAACGTCCTCCCCCAGACACTCTGAGAGGCAGAGTCCCGCTGTGTATACCCTGGCACTGTGCTGAAGGACCATGTCACCCTTCCCCGGAGCCAGCAGAGGAATTAGAATCACAGTGACATTGGAGATGGGACTCCAAATTTGAGGAGAGGACAAGGGGAAAGTTTTTCCTCTGCTCTTTGGGCACCATCCCAAGACCTTTGATACACAGAGGAGTTTTAAAATACCCACAATGTCTGGTAACCCCGTGCTTCTGGGTTACATCATCTGGGTCCTGGGGGCAGGCCAGGTGTGAGTGTGGTGGCAGACACAGCCAGACGCAGCCTGGATCAAGCTTGGTGGTGGCACTGCTCTGGTGTGACTTGCAGCAGCACTGCACTGGCTGTGCCCAGCTCCACTTCAGGGATGGTGGCTCTGCTGCTCAGGATCTCCCTAGGTGGGTGAAGAGCCCTGGCCCTTGTGTCACCACACTGCTCTGCCCCATCACAGCAGCGAGACCTGTCACCCTGGCACAGGGATGCTGGGGACACGTGTGCCTGTCACTTTGCTCCTTGGATGGTGGCCTCCCCAAGCACAGCACTTTCCAAGGAGCTAACCTTAAAAAGAGCAAAACACAGGCTGCCTTGAAGGTTCCTGCTCTCAGGCATTTCCACCCTGGTTGTGCCAGCCAAGCTCTCCCACCAGGAGGGTGGCTGTCACTGAGACCAGCCACCACTGCCTTATAAGGACCCTTCACTGAAACTGTCCTTGGATCCTTCTGCTCTCTCGATGTTGCACATGGAGATGAAACCCTCAAGAACCACCAAACCACCCCAGCAGAAGATGCCCCTGCACCTTTACCCATTCTCTCCCACATGAAGCCCATGTTTCTGCTTCTCTGAAAGTCTCCTTCTCTCTGAAGGAGAGTTAGCAAAGTTTCCAGGTTTAGCTTCTCCACCAAAATGCCTTAAAAACAATTTTCTCACCTTTTTTTGGATATTAAGGAAGAAGCCAAAAAGCTTATTTGCCTGACTTCTCCTTAGCCCCCTTCCAAATATTTGAGTACCTGAGGATCCCAAAAATGGAGAGGCTTTGACCTGTGATACAGTTGAGCACAAGAGGAAAAAGGGGCCCTAAGTCAGCACATAGCCCAAAAATAGAACTAGGGTTATCTGAAAAATGCACTAAATATAGACAAAAGTGTTTCAGCCACAGCTGCAGCCAGGCCAGCCCAGCCCAGGGCTCAGTGTCACTTGCAGACAGGATTTTAAAGGTCCACGGTCCCAGCCAACATGCTCAGAGCAGGCTCGTGTCATACCTCAGTTGGTTACAGCCCTACCTCACTCTGTCTCGGCTCTCAGGGCACCCAAAGTGAGTGCCAAGATTCCCACCCCCAGGGGTGCTCCCAGGGTGAGGAGGAGGCAGCAAGCCCAGCTCTATATAACCCCAGGCACATGGAACTTCCATAGAAGGTCTGCACTGGCTTTTGGAGGGCACAGGCACAGGTTATCCTCCCAGGAGTGAGACCAACCAGAATACCACAGCCACCAGACCTCTCAAATCACTCAGAAGTTCACAACTGACTTTGCTGTTGGTTTACCCTGGAGGGGAAGGTGCAGGCAAGGGCCTCTTTCATCCGAGTCAGGTCATTCAGCTCCATTTACAGCACAGTGGGAAAACTTCCAGTTTTCTGGCACTTCACAGCCCTGTAAAAGCCTAGCCCTTCCTTCTGCCCTGCCCAATGTGGAATGATGACCTGCTGCAGAAGCTTTGAGCCCACCAGCACCTGTCAGCCCATGCAACATTGCTGCCTCTGGCACCGTGCAGAGGGGATGTCCCCAGTGGGTCTCTCCTTGCCCAGGCTGGGGCACTAAAGCCAGGTCCAGGGGGAATTTTTCCACCTGCAGCCTGCCAGACCCCTTGACCTGACAGGTCCACCTCTTCCCCACTCCTGCCCATCAAGGTGTGGGAGTGACTGCACATGTTCCAAGGAGGACAGGCATGCTCCGTGGGAGCAGAGGGGAGCACCAGTGGGCAGCAGGATGGAAGGAAGGGAATTTTCCCCATGCAATCTTGGGGCATTGGAGGACTGCTCTCCCAGGAGATCTCCAGGGCTCTGGGTGGGTACCAAAATGGATCTATCAGCTCTGCATGTTTCTGGGATTTAGTGATTTTTGGTCACCAGCTCTTGGGATTTAAAAAATCCTCCCCTGAGCATAAGGACAAACAAAGGTGGAAAGAAGCTCATAAAATGTGTCTAATAGGGTCAAGCCTTGCTATCTTTTTAAAATGAGATAGAAAAGTTTTCTTGAAAAAGGTCCAGGATCCTTTGATGTTCTCATGGCTCATTGCCTGCAGCCTGAGTGAGCCCTGGCAGCCTGGCATCCATCCTCCTCTGCCAGTGCTGGCAGCAGACCCAAGGAACAGCCTCACCTGCAGCAGTGGGGTCTCTTTTGGGAACTAAGCCACACCTGGAGTACAAGGCTGCCTTCCTCCCCCAGTGCACAGAGACACACTTTATTTATGGATTTTCAAGTAAATGCACATTTTGCCAGGCAGGCCTGAGGCAGCCAGCTCTGAGCATGGAGCATGAGAATTGCTGCTGCTCCCCACGGCGCTGCCCTCAGGAGCCAAGGTGCTTCCCCAGCATTTCTGCTCTGAACTCGCATCAGCCCTTCCTGACCTCCAGCTGCAGCCACCCAGTTTCAGCCACTGAGGGAGCTGGTTTTGCAACACCAGAAACACAAACAGCCTCCAGGACCTGTGCCCAGATCTCCCCTGATGGCCCAGACTTTCTGAATAGCTTCTTTCACAAAAACAGTGTCATGGCAAGGTGCAGATAAGCTCTGACAGACAGCACCAGGCATTCCTGTCCTCACCTGTCCTTCATAGGACTGTGACACCCCATAATTAGAGCTGAGACCAGGAAGGGCCTGGAAGGCGAGGTCAGCAGAGGGAATTGTCCCATGGGTGTGCAGGGCAGGGTGCTGGCTGGTGAGTGAAAAAAACCCATAACATGGCAGAGGAACAGGATGGGGAAGCACTGCTGTTGGTAACCCCAGGGGCTCGTGGCCC
>JANRGV010000048.1:13825803-13841193 GCA_024734035.1 Alethe castanea | reverse complement strand
GTCCCCTCTGCAGCCTTCCCCTGGGTATTTATCCCCAGGGATGAGTTGCCCTGAGCCTGCTCTGCTCCAGGCTGGGCTGTCCCAGCTTTCTCAGGCTCTCCTCATGGCAGGGATGCTCCAGTCCCTCCATCAGCTTCCTGGCCCTGTGCTGGACTCTGTCCAGTCTGTCCCTGTCTCCTGTACTGGGCAGCCCAGCTCTGGGCCCAGCACTCAGAGCTGGCCTCACTGGTGTGGGGCAGAGGGGAACAGCTCTGTACCTGCTGACAACACCTAGCCTAAGGCAGCCCAGGACACCACTGGAATACTTGGCTGAAAGAGGAGTTGTTTGCACATTTGTTGGCTCAGAGTGAATTCCTGAATCCTTTCCCCTACACTGCCTCATGGGTGGGTGGCCTTAACACATCTTGGTGAAGGAAATGACCCCTCTGAGATGCAGGACATTGCACTTCCTCTTGCTGATCCTTCAGGAGGTTCCTGTCAGACCCCTTCTGCAGCCTGGTAAGATCCCTCTGGATGCAGCACACCCCTCTGGAGTACCATCTGCAAATGTGCTGAGGGTGGACCCTGTCCACCAGTAATGGGCTTCTGGAACTGGAACTGGACCCAGCACAAGACTTGTGGCACTGACAACCCACTCTGAACCCAGTCCTCCAGCCAGGCTTTGCTCCAGCCCTGCCTGCTCACCCAAACCCTGCTGAGCAGCTCACCGAGGCTGACACCACCACTGCTCTCCCCTCAGCCCCAGCACAGACATCTCAGCACAGAAGGTGACCAGGTTGGTCAGGCACGACTTCACCTTGCCCTCCCCTCCCCAACAGCTGGAGCAGCATCTGCTGGGGCTGGAGCCCCCCTGGAGGTGGCTGCTGTCCAGTGTGGCAGGGCCAGGTGGGACCTCCCTGAGCCCTGGCCCCGCTGCTCGCAAGGAGATGTGAACCAAGAACTCTTCCAGAGGGAAGCTCTGCCACAGGCAGCAGGCAGGAATACTTGGCTGTTTGGAATGGCACAGTAAGATCATTTTTAGGAAAGTCCACACACTGCAATTCTTTAAAAGAATAGTAAAATCATAGTTTATGAATTTATTCTTCAGAGAGGCTCAGATGAACATGTTGAGAAAAGAAATGCTCTCAGAACTTAACATTAAGTATAAACTTTTGGTTTAACATAAGCAAAAGATCCTTCCCAAGTATAAAGTGCACAGTTAGTAACAAATTAAAAATAAATCCAATCAACAAGAACAAAATTATATCAAAATGATACTTGATCTTAAATGCTTTTGCTCTAAGATATTGTTTCTTGAGGAATAGTAAGTTTTTTAAAAGCTTTTAAAGAGGTCACAAGCCCTTCTAACCAGTTACCTGGTTCACTTGAAATACTGTTAGACAGAAAAACCAGAGGTTACACCTTCAGACACATGAGCACAGACACATAAGCAGCAGAAGTACATGGATACTCATTTTCCCTCCCTCTGTCTAGCAGCATCAGTTCCCAGGATAAAAAGGGCAAAGAAGACGTGTCAGAAGTTCAGGATTCTCTCACATCACCTTCCCACTGGGTTATTTTTCAGGACTACCCTGGCCACCCACACCTGACTGCCTGAGCCAGATGCCCAACACCCCTCTCCCCATTCCAGATACAAGGCCACAGACTGCTCCAATTCCTGAGCATTACTGAACCTTTTACTTCATGTTTTTGGTTTTGTGTCCAGACTTTTTCAAGCTTTGAGGCTTTATTCAATGACAGCAGCCTTCCTCTTAGACCTGAGTAAAAGATGGGAGGAAAATGGTCTTCCTCGGTCACTTGTTCAACAGCACAGACAGTCAGAACACCCACACCAGTACTGCCAGTAGAGGAATCAGTAGATCAGTTTCTCACAGATCTACAAAAGACAGAAAAATGACACAGGGAAAATGGAAAAATGATCCAGGAGAACAGGGCAGGGCTACAAGAATGGAGGGATTCCTGATGAGTTTATCTGCCCAGTGGAGTGTAAAGCAGAGCCAAGGTGCAGCTGGTGCAGGATGGGCAGAGCAGGGCAGAACCCTGCTGGCACTGCCCTCTCTGCACACCTGAGCCCTGGCAAACACCTGAGCAGCTCAGCCTTCCTGCAACCACTCACACCACAGGCCTTTTGAGCAGTCCTTGCAGAACAGACAGTAAAAAAGATAACATTCCATGTATCAAAAATACATAATAAGACAATAAAAAGCTGCATGGCACTGCAATGCATTGTTACTTCAATAAAAACTATGGTCACTTGTAGCAAGAGGCCTGCACCAGCTTTTTGAATAGCAGAAAAATAATCTTTGATTACCAAAAGATTCCCCTCTCCCTTCCCTGTTCTGTTTTTTTTTTTTTTAAATGAAATTGATTTTTTCTAATTTTGAAGATGCTACCCTTGGTAATTTCTTCTTTACCCCACTGCATTTTCAGCAGCATACTTATCACTCTCTTTCTCAGACACTAAGAAAACCCCAACGCTCTCAAAAACCCCATCAAACCTGGTTAGGATTTTTTCTGCTAAGTCATGCAATAGCACAGCTAAGGAAGGAATCAGGACTGGACGGAGTAGTGAAATCTTGTAATAACAATGAACTGCAATTTTTAAAGTTACTCTTGCTACACAGTGCCAATACATTCAAAACTAAATGAGAACTGAGTTTACTCTGTGGTAACATGTTTTTTAGAAGTCCATCTGGAATATGAACTTTAAGTATCTACATTAAAACATTCTGTGTTGTAAAATGCATTCTGCATTTTTCTGCGAATTCCTCCAGTCCGTCCAACCAGCTTTTAGAAGAGTTGATGCTCAAATTTACTCATCTTCTGAGGAAGCAGACTGAATAGTGCCAAAAAGAAACCTGTTACTCATCAAAAGAAAGCCTTTGTTTGCAGGTGGGTTCTGATGCTCTCCTGTGTTCATGATGTCATGTTATTCCAGGCTTCCTCCATTGGAATTAGATGAGGAGCAACAACATCACCATCCTAGTATTAAAATTCAGGAAACATTATTTCACTTTTGCTTTCCATTCTGAAGCAGAGGAAAAGCAGCTCAATATCAGGTTTAACAGGAAAAAAATTAATCCAAGGTCCCAGAATCTCTGTAAATCAATAAATACTGGTGACTGTGCATCCCAGGGGTGGAAACTGCTGCAGTGAGTGGTGGAGAGACAAAAGTGCCCTGCCTGAGATGGTATCACAATTAGCAGTCCACTTCTTCCTAAAATCAGAAAATGGGGAAGGTCAACTGGCTGAATCCTGGCCACTGGTCTACAAACAGAACCATTAAATGTTTCCTCTGACTTCACCACAGTACCTCATTAACACTGCTGCAATCAACCTGCCCTTGGTGCTGGGATGTGCCTTGCACTGTCTGAAGCAAGGCTGGTACAGCAGCTGAGGCAGTGAGGCTCATCCCAGTCAGACACAGACATTAACCTGTGCTCAGGCATTGCCAACACAGACAATCAGCTGCCTAAGCTCAGCAATCAGGGGAGATGCACATTGCTGTGCTCTGCAGCATGCCAGGGCCTGCAGGGTGGATGTGCCTGAACCTCAACAATGTGCTTACAGGACACAACCACACTCTACAACCAAGGAGAGCTGTTGCTTGATCCATTTGTAAGTGGCCCTTCTAAAATTAACTGCTCTAAAAGACAGATGCCAGAAGAATGACCTAAGAACATGCCTTACACAGTTTTCCATGCCTGTATCCCCACCTAGGAACATTCATCTCCTGGGTGGCCTCTCGTGTTTGAGGACACAGCTCTTTCCCCAGCCTGGTCTAGTGGAAGGTGTATCTGCCCATGGCAGGGCTTGGAATAAGGTGATCTTCAAGGTCCCCTTCCAACCCAAACCATTCCACGATTCTATGATGCCATGGTACTTTCAGCTGTCTCCAGCACTGCTTCAGTGAAACCAAAGCCTGCCCAGATGGGAGCCAAGATAAAACCAGGGTGAGTGAGTGAGTGAGTGAGTGAGTGCCTCTGCCACAAAGGCAAGGCCTGAATGTCAAACTTTTTCATGGAAAAGCAAGCTTATGGATGAAGATGACGAGCTCTAAATGAGAAATATAATAAGTGAATTTGTTACCTGTGGTTTGGTGAAATCATTCTGCATACACCACTGAACAAAGTACTGTTTTGCAGCTGAAATAATATGTGGGTCTTGACTTTTGTAATAAACCCGGACAACTTGCTCCATAAATGTTCTGGGTAAAAGGTTTGAAACCTTTGAAATAAAACAGAAAAAAGCTTTAGTATTTTTTAGAATACAAAAGGAAAGCAGTAAGAAGCCTCACTACAATCCATGAGTTTCATCCAAAGCAATTGTGATATTTCAACTCGTGTGTATTCCAATTAAAAACTGTTCACATGCAAAGGCCATGAGGGTTCTAGATTGTCATACCACAACACACACTGAAGAGCTGCAAGGCATGGATCCCACCACCTGTCCACAAATCCTGCACAAACAACCACACAGGACTGCAATCACTTCCACCACAGGTGGTGAAAATGCTTTTCAGAAGGAAAGTAAAAACCTACCTGTTCTTTAGTGATTTTGACTGCCTTGGAAGGATCAGCCTTGCAATAGAAGTGAACATTATCAATTGGATTCTGTTCCTTCATTCCATAATCCATGCTGATAACCTTGCATGTAAAACAAAGCAAATGGCATTTGTTAATACTTGTCTTTAGTTTTCTCACAATAAATACAAAAGGCTACAAACACTCCACTCCTGAAAATTACAGTAATCAAATGAAACTGTAATTAACAAATTTTTACTTAAAAAAAACAATCTGGTGTTTGTATTTTGCATAGTTTTTTCGACCCCCTCTTGCTCTCATGCTGTCAGGTGGATATTCACATTTACAGTGACCAGCTCCCAGTTGTGCTCTGAAACATTCCAGTTTCCAGCACTGGAAGTGGACCAGTCCCTTGCCAGCCTGGGCCTCCCCAAAACACACAACCTACACAGGTTGCAGCAGAGCTTACAATTATAAACATCAGGTTTAGACAACATTATTTACACCGGCCTGGCACACTAACATTTCTGTGGTCAGCAGGGATCCACTTCCCTACAATTTCAGTTTGTGGGATGGAAAAAGCCTAGGCTAATTTTTTAAAGCTCAGTGAACTGCTACAGTCTTGCCCAGTGAAGTGAACCTTCAGTGCAAGGGTGCACTTCCTAGAATGAACTGAGAACAGGGATTAAGCTGTGTGGTACCTGCAGACCACCCCAGCCACCTCCTATCTCAGGCTCCCTCCCTGCCAACACTGCTGTCTGCTGTGGCAGCAGGTGCTCTGTGCAGCACACAAACCCCAAAGCACCCACTAGGCACCAGGTATGCAAAACCAGGAGCCTGGAGGTCACTGTGCCTCTTTTCTTCCCACTGACCCTACAGGCTTCCTGCCTTCCTGACCCATCCAGTGGTCCCCAGGCTGCTGCCACTGACACCCATATACCAAACCCCATGGGTTTCCCCACTGCTCCTTGTTGGAGTGAGGACAGTGACAGGAGAGCCCATTTGTCACCAGGAGCAGTGCACAGATGACAGCCCAGTGAGGTTGCCCCACACCCTCCCACCACAGCAAACCTCCCATGGGAAGCTCGTTGCCCTCAGACCCTCAAAGTGAACCAGGCCTCCAGCTACAGACACCCTGTGGGTTTGTTCCTTCTCCAGGGTACACAGGGCCCTCTGCGATCCAGAAGGTTTTACTTGAACCCGCTCTGAGAGATGTTTACATCAACTATGAAATTCTCAGCCTTTAGCTCCACATCTGGAGGGTCCTTCTTTGGCTTGGAATTTGCAATGCTTTCTGCCAGGGTATTACTCTGAAAGAAACCAAACCGAAAGATTAACTCAGATTACTTTTATGTACTCTCAGTCTAGGTCACATGACACAGTATGTTTTTAAAGCTTTCAATTTCTCACAGCTTGACAAGACTCCTGCAGCAATCTTGTTTGAATTACTGTACACTACAGCCATTAGCACAAAACCCAGTTTTTAGAAACAAACTAGGCTTAGGCAACTGAGAAAACCCAAAATCTGTCAGTCTTCGGAGGAGTTTTACACCTGATGATGGGGCAGGGGGAGAGCAGGAGTGACCATCCAGAATGCTGAAGCATGAAAACAGAAAATATGTACCCTCAACCAACTGTTTTACCAATACAAATGTGTTGCAATTAAGTTCCCCAAAGCTGAATACTAGACATTTTCACGGACCTTTTTAATGAAGGGCTGCAGCATCTTATCCTCTAATAAAGCTTTTACATGTATGCAGCAAAACATAAAATAACACAAGGGACAGACAACCATAGAAAACACCCCACAAAAAGTACTCTGCTAAAGTACTCCACAAAAGCTGAAACCCACAAAGGGGTTTTGTTTGGTTTTGGTCCCAAGGGAATATTCCCTGCTGACACTTAGGCTAACACAAAGCAGAGGAGCATGGTTAGAGCAGTTGGGTTGGTTTTAGGGTTTTTTTTTTTTTGCTGCTGATTTGTTCATTGCAGAGATGGGGAGACTGACAAGCAGAAAATCACACACACTGCCAAGCTGAGGCATGTATGTGGTTTGAAGTGACTCAAGAAACCAAAGAAAGGTTTATTTAGACTGAGAGCAAGCTTGGAAGAAAACCTTGCCAGGAGAGAACTGGCTTGAAGCCTCCTGTTTGTAACTATTTCTACTCCACATCAGAATGTATATGTTTTAACTCACTTCCAATCTTTACCTGCATCATTTTGAAATTATCTGTCTGGTTTGCATTAACTGGAAACTCAGCCTGAATTTAAGAACTCTGAAGCTGTTTGGGATTTTCCCCTGGCTCTGGCCAGTTTGAGGATCACAGAATTGCAGGGGGCTGGAGCAACCTGGTCTAGTGGAAGCTGTCCCTGTCCATGGCAGGAGGTTGGACTGGATGGCCTTTCAAGGTCCTTTCCAATCCAAACCATGCTGTAATTCCAAAAATAACCTTGTAGTGTGTGAAGGAGCAGAGCAGAAACAGCTCTGTCTTGTGCAGCTACTGCTTCCCTGCAGGGCTGGGAGGAGGCTGAGCCTCTGGCATTCCTGCCACAGGCACCACAGGAGGAAACATCCTCCCTCAACCCTCACCTGTGCACCCCAGGCTGCAAAGCACTGGCTGGATATAATTATAGCACCAGCAGTGATCCAGTCTCCCTTCAAAACAACACCCTGGATAGCCCAAGATTCAATGCCTCTGGCCAGACTGTCAAAATTAGAGCTTTTCCTTCCATTAACTAAGCTTCTAAAAGGAACTGTTTAAAGGTGGAATTCATAACATTTGCTCTCACACCTGCCTCCTTATTTGTTGGGCCACCTATCTTAACTTTCTCCTCAGAAGAGCAGAAACTTGACAATCCATGTACAACCATTTCATGTTTGCTTTCACCTATTTCCTCCAGCTGTGGTAATACAGAATCTCTTAATACTGCTTTTTCTTAGACAAAGAACACAAGCAAACCTTCTCTTCAAACAAAAAGATGAACAGCTACATCTAGTAGTCCTTGTCTAACCTTATTCTTTTAAAGAGCTGAATTATTTTTATGAAGGCTTTCTAGATACTGACATCCACTTCTGGAAATCAGGCATAGAAAATTTTCACCATTATGGCTGAAGTTTAGGGATAAGTAACTGATTATTTGACAACACAGTATTTGAAATAAGACAACAGGAATTAAACTGCTATCTGCTTTGAAAAGCACTCACGAAAAGGACTGGAAAAAGTACATGCATGCTTATGCTTAGTATAGAATTTAACACCAAGAAATTCAGCACCTATTATTCAGTTTGATATCTACTCTCAAAGCAAAACACACAAATTACAGTTCAAAGCAAATGTGTTCCTTATTATTTTGAAATTTTCATGAATATCAAATGATGTAATAACCTTCTCAATCACTGGACTCTAAGAGTCTTTTATAAAATTTTGTATTTTTCAGCAAAGCTTTTCCTGAAAATATTTCTCTAATAATCAGCTTCTGAATGTGTACCTGTTGCCATTCTTCTGACTCTTTGTAGATAAAACCTTCCCCAATTTCTTATATGTTTCATGGCTCAGCTACTTAAAGATGGGAAGAAAACTTTTGACTCCATTTTTCAAATAGCAAATAACAAAAAAACCCCAAACCTTCAAACTAAACAAAGCCCACACTGAGGTAGATATAAATGGGTGGTCAGCAACTTCAAGAACGTTTTTATGGGCACAGAATTCAGAACCTTCCACTAAAGGGCATTACCTTTACAATTTCCTTCTTTGATTTAGGTCGGGTCTCTCCTAAAAATTTGTATAATTCACGTCGTTCCACTCTACGCAAAATTTCTCGTGCCTCCTCCAGATTTTCATCACTTGAGTGCAGAATTTCCAGGTAGACACAGTCTGCCAAAGTTACATTGATTTTTGTTACGTATGTCACAATTCAGTGTTACAGTAAAATGAACAAACAGGGCCAAAGGTTAAAGCAATCAGAAAAACTGCTGGTTCAGGAAAGACACTTTCAGGGAATGAAGGAACTAAGTCTGACAAGGAGAAGTCACAATATTATCTTAATCATCATTAGATTCTCAATGGTTGTTGGCAGAAAAACTATCTCAGTTCTCACCCTGGCAACATACTTTGTTATTTCACTAGAAGTTACTCTCTCCTCTTATTTAGCCAGTCTTGTTTACCAGACTATCCTGAACTCCACCACTAACTAGCTCAGGACATGGATACTCTGCCCTGTAAAAAAAAACATAAAAAATGGCCATTAAGCTTTCAGGTTTTCTCTGACTTTGGATGCCAGCATCAAAATGCCCCCTCCTGTTTCCACATGACAGTGACACACACAATGAGATTCCCACCATCAGTTGGAGCAAGACAGAGGTTTCTTTGGATGTGGCTTCAGAGCAGAAACTCCTCCTAGACTGGAGACTGCTGACTCCTGTCCTAGAGACTGCTGTTGCCAGGATGCTGCTGGCCTGATCTGCACCCCAGACTGCATTCCCTGGCCAGGAACACCTGAGCAGCTTTGACACATGCTGCAAACACAGCCCTGTAAGAGCCCACTCACCAAGAGCTGCAATCAGGCTGAGCTCCCAACACGTTCCAGGAACAACCTCTGAGCCACGTACCAAAACACCTTCAACTGGTTTAATGGACAAAGTCAGCCTTTGATCCCAAGGGTAGGAGAGTGACACACAAGCTGAGACCAGTCCTTTACCCAAAATCTCCCAGTACCTCTATCCTTCCCAAGAGAGAGCCCCTCGGCCCAGAGATGGTAGCAAACTGCACCCTTCCCCCTCCTCCTTGGCTACCTCTTTTGTATCTCTTAAGTATAGTTCGTTCCCATTTCTTAGGCAACAAATGGGAGAAAATTCCTCGAGCAAAAAGAAAAAAAAAGGAAAAATCCTACCCTCCACAGCACTAGAGGCAGGAAGGAGATTTAAGAGGAGAACATACTCATCCTTCATGCTTCACTGTACATCTGATGCTAGTACATTACCCACATCACTTTCCCTGCTGTTCAGCCCTCCTTGCTGAACAGATGGTTCCAGCAAGCAGCTCTTTGCTGTGGCAGACTGTGAGAGGCTGGGCACAGCCCTGCTGTCCTTGTCCTGAGTGAGCTCCTCACCAGGTACCACAGGTAAGCAGGTAGCTTCAGCAGGACCCCCCAGGCCAGCCAGCCCCCAGAACAGGCCCAGCCCAGGAACAACTTCACCTCAGTCCTTTCCTTTCTTTCTAGCCTTCCATTGCCCAGCAATGCAATTCACCTTCCCCAACAACTGCTGCCCTTCAAAGGCAGCCCCTCTTGTCCTGCTCTGAGCAAAGGCACAAAACGACAGGGGGGACACACAGCTCCTCAGCTCAGCAGCAGGAGTGTGGTCACACTGCAGGTGGCTGTGGCATATGAAGGACTGCCAGCAGAAGGCCTTTAGCATGACAAAGGCTAAGGCACACAGGATTCTCTGCAACAGTGCCCTCAGGCCCTGTCACTTCACTCATGGGCCAAAGCCAGAAGTTCTTTAGTCCCTCTGTTGGCCAGCTACGGCTTGGTGATGGAAACTCAGGAGAGCTGCCTTGGAAATCCTGGTAAGCTGTAGCTGAAAGGTGCTGCCAGTAATCAGGAGCAGTCCGGAGCAGGACCTGCAGCACCCCTGCCCTGCACACACAGAGCCTTGGAGCACTAGGGCTGTCTGGCTCACAGTGCAGCTCTGAACACAACCCAGGGAACACTGGGGCCCCACAGCACAGACCAGGAGGGGCAGGCTAGCAGGGCAGCTACCCTGAGACCCCACGAGAGCTGCTTGGAACTTGCTTTGGGAATAGCTTCACACCACAACACACATCCAGCACTTCATCTGACAGAGCCACCTGTAGTATCAGTTAGAGCTCACTTACACCACACTTGGGACAAGTGCAACAAACTCAGGGCACAGGCAGGACCTTCTAACACGGTTGAATCTGAACATATGCGAAACATGAAGTTGGTGCTGCTTTCTCTCTTTCTCAACATAAAAGTGATTTAAACTAGAAGGTCTTGCTTTCCCAGCAAGATTTGAGAGCACAAGCATTAGACAGCCAAGGCCTGCCCCACCTTCTGTGCACAACAGCAGTAAAAACAGCATTTCAACAGGTACTCATGCTCTTTTACTTAAAAAAAATAGTTCTGAGACCTCTTACCAGTTAGTTTAGCATAGGCTTCCATGTCTTCCATTGCTGTAGAAATCCGAAACACTTTTCCTCCGGAGCCTCTTATTTCAAAAAATCTGTCTGCTTTCTGAAAGGCTTCTGTTATCCTAGTTTGAGACAAAATTATGACTTTAGGATAGTATAATTTTGAAACACCTCACTGGTCAACAGGCAAAATGAAAGAAATTAATATGTTATAAACAGAAGACAACAGATGAAACTGTATCCCCAAGACACTGATCACTGCAACATCTTGTCTCCCTGCTGTCACTGCACATTCCAACAGAGACTTCCTGAAGGCAGGTTCAGAATAGAATGTAACCTTTAGATGAATGAGCAAATTCACTTTGTTCTGCTTCAGACTGTTTAGCACTGCTGAGACAATTGCAGTACCCTGCAGTATAGTGACATGGTCCCTGAGCTGCAGCAAGGCTTCTTCACAGATGACCATACCCTTTCACAGACACCCTGCTTCCTGAGTTAGCTGAGAGGCTACAAAGCATTGTAAAGGGAAAGCATCACAAACATGTAGTATTTTCAGATGGGAAAATATTATGTTCTAATGATGAAGTTCTTCCAGATTTCCATGTATCTTGCTGTCATTTCCAGCTTGGACACTCTTTTGCAAAGGCTGCTATAATTACAGGAAGCCAAGAACTGGGTTTTTCTAAACTAAAAAATATGTTTTACTCGTCATATGTAGGTACTGTCAAACCTGAGCATTTTTAGTCTGAGTATTAGAGGATCCCTAAATCAGGGGTTGAAGTTTATGAAATGAAAGCAATCTAAATCACTCTTGTACTGTGTAACCCTTAACATTCTTTTTTACAAAACTCAACAAACAGTTACCCAGCAGACAACACTCTAAGGAAAAAATATTTGAGGATACAAGTATTTCTGATCCTCAAGAAAACTAAAAAGAATAATGTTATAGGGAAAATTCTATAGACAATAACAAGAGAGGCAAAACAGCAGGTAGCCAGCTGAATTGGTCCTGAACAAATCTTGTATTACATAAACACAAAGCCAGGCCTTAGCTGACCTACATGAGCCCATTCATGACTTTCCCTGTTAGTAACCTTGGTCTAGTAATCGAGCAGTTTGAGCTAAGTGGTCTCTAACTTGCAGATAAAGATCTGACTTCAGCTTTCAGCAATTCAAATGGTTTAAGCACACCTTGGTCCTGTGCTTCTTCAGGCCTTCAGGAATTTTCCTTTGAAAATTAAATTTTACGAAGAATTTCATTTTATGTGGAAGGATGTTTTTGTCCTCCTCTCTTTCAGTTTTGTTTGCTTTGTTAACCACAGTCTCTATGACACTCTAAGCACTAAGACTTTTCACAAGAATCAGAAGTTGCTTTGATTCTATGTCACACCCTATTGATTTTCTGAATATTCTAAATGGATATGGTTTGTTTCAAGAATTTAAAAAGATTACATCTCTCAATAAATAGGTAATGATAGGTAAACTCTCCACATTAGGTAGGTACATAGTAATGTAGGTAGATGTAATAGATTATTTGGTCTCATTAAATTTTACTGTATAAAAAATGTAACTTTTTATCCCATGGTGTGTTTGATTTGTAGAAACATCCCCCTTGCACCCAGCACAGAATAAATTATGTCTCCTTTCTAAAATGGTCTATGTCTCTGTTTAGAGATCTACTAAAATCTGCAACAGTTTTAGGTAGCTAACAGACACATATTTCCCTGCATTGTCTACTGGACAATCCCTCTGCTCTTCCTACCATAAAACAAGCACTCTGTACTTGAAGGTAAATCTAGATTTGATACATGAAGTTATTTGATGACATTAATTTTAGTTTTGAAATCAAGCATTTTCCTAAAAGTTGGAGTTTTGTGAATTCCAGTCTTGTCTATCCCAGTAATAAATTATATATTTATATATATAATTCTAAAATACAGCTGCTCTTCTGTCACCTAGAGAAGTAAAATGATCTTGTCAAATCACATTAGGTGACCAGGACAATTCTTATATTTAAGACATAAGTAAGGTCTTACCTTGCAGCTTATTCAAGTCGATGATGTATCTAATCACTTCATGTTCTTTTTTTTTTTTTTAATTTGTTCATTCTAAATAAACAGCAGAAACTATTAAAAGGGTTTTCTTGCACTCTTCTGGCTTTCCCACTATAGGTCACCACTGCCAGAGACTGAATATTATGATTTATAGCTTAAACATCTTCATGAAGGCACTTTGCCTATTACATAAAACACTGTGTTAACAAAAGCTGCAGAGACCACCACAGCCAGAATAGGCCTTCTGACCTCCCTACACTTTGATGAAGAGAAGAATACATTCACAGAGAGATCAAACTTAGTGCCTTTTCTGTGGAGACCACAGCCCCAGGGCGATCAGCTGCCAGGCTCACACAGACCCTCACAGCAAAGGTCGGGGGGGAAGCAGAAGTTTTGGGTGTGGTGTGAAAAAGCCTCTGGTCCAAGGCAGTTAATATCCATCCTCTGCTGTGCAGACCAGTTCAGCTGTGAGGCCCCTGCACTCCAGGAAGAGCTGCATCCACGTGAATGACAGAGGAGGGGGTGTCATGGCCCATCAAAGGCCAGCCCCCGCAAAGGGATCCCGAGACTGCACCAGAGCACTGCAAATGATGCAACAGATCCACAGTGCTGCAAGGGACAGTGTCAAACCTAGTACCCTTAGGTTTGGGCATTCCCACCTGGCCCAAACATGTATTAATCCACTGGATTCTATACTTTTCAGTGGCAGTGGTGGTGGCATGTGGTGAGGGACCCTCAGCAACAAGAAGGCCAGATGGAGGGGATCAACAAGATATCATTGGGATCCCTAGAAGGCTTATATGTTTCCATCTAATCCATGTCACTGTCCCCTCAACCCCCCACCCTACACACTTCTTTTTCTATTTCTTTCCCTCTTCTCTTTCTTTTTATTGCCTCTTTTACTATTAAATGAAATACCAGGGGTTTTTTGTTTGTTTTTTGGTGTATATTTTGAACCTTTCAGGTCCAATCTGTTTTATTCACAGACCCTTCATTTCCTTTGGTCTTCTTTCCTTGGTTTGTAACAATCACTAACATTACCTGTGTAATAAATATCAGCAGAAAGGTGAAGACCCTTTAACTTTACAGTATCTGATAGCTGTGTTAATTGCTACTTTGACAGAACACAACTTTATTTTATCCAAGAAAGGAGGCTGCACCACCTAGACTTATTTAGGTCCTCCTAAATGTCCTGGGTTGACTTTGTGATGTTGAATTGTACTCCCGTTTGCCTGTTTAGACCAGAAACAAGTTTTGTACCTTTAAGACTGGCTTTGAGGGTGAAGGGCAGGAAGGAGAAGTGGTGGAATGTCTGAGGCAGTTGTTTTCAAAACGTAGAGATAGGAGTTTCATTGCTTCATCTCCTGGACTGTGTCACCGTGGTGGACAGCAGGAGAGAGCTGTCCTTTTCTTTTAGTTAGTTTTTGGCTAACTGAAGCAGAGAAGTTCCCTGAAAAGTTTTTTTCTTTATTTTTCCTGGAATTATTTGACCTGCTGTGGACTGGGGACCCAGGGGAAGCACCAGGAGCTTGCACCTGTGGCCCACTGGGACCTGGCCTGGGCAGCAGCATTTTCTAGCATTGGAGGGACGGATAACAGACTGAGCCGAGCTACCACCCACAGGAGAGAGACTTTCTGAATTTGCCATCTCTTCAGAGCAGCAAGAGGTTTTGTTGTTCGGTATTGTTCTGGGTTTTTTTTGGTTTTTTGGGATTTTTTTGGTTTTTGGGGGGTTTTTTGTGGTTTTTTGGGTTTTTTTTGTGCTAGGCAGTGCGTTGGCTGTTGAATAAACAGGTTTTTTTCCACTTCTCTCTGAGGAAATTTCTTCCCAAACTAGTTGGGAGAGGGGCCACTTGGGTTTGCTTCCTGGGAGGGGGACCCTTTGGAGGTTTTCTCCCAAATTTTCCTTAAACCAAGACACTAGATTCTACCAAAATTTCTCTCAATTTATATAAGCCACATATTTCTTATCAGACAAGCAGACATTCAATAAGGGTATTTTCTGTAATTCTATAACAAAGAAATTATTTTTCTTGCCAATACAAACCAGACCAATCAAAATGACACAAAGAAAACAGGACAGGTAGCATAAAAATCTCTATAAAAACCTTAGCAACTTTTCAGACACCCAAAGTTTCTTAAAATGAGGAAGCTACCAAGATTACATTTCCAGAACATAAATGGCACTGGGCTTATCTTCAAGTAATTTTAAGCTCGTATATGCATATGCATATGATATGCATATGATTTGAAATTATATTGATATCGACAATCAAGTTACACTTTGAGGTGATTGTCATAATGTAGACATGCAATGTGCTGACCTCTACTTGGTGTCTTGGCCAATCACTAGCTCTTTCTCTTTTGGTAGACATTCCTTGAGGCTGTACCTTTTCCTCTCTCCAGTCTCCAGGCTAGCTCCAGACCAGAGGTGGAAAGAGAATACTCATGGACAAAGGTAAAAAACAAAAGGAGGCTCTCAGTCCCAGGAAAACGTCCAGCATTTTATTCCTGAAGCATGTCCAGGGAGAGAGAGAGAGTTTGACAAAGGAAAGGCGAAGAATTTCAAACCTAGGTGAGGGGAGGGGTAACTGAGTTGCAGGCAATGGGGTTGTGCTGGTGAGGAGGGGCTAAGGGAGGGCTGAACCAACTTCACAGAAC
>JANRGV010000048.1:13803118-13815840 GCA_024734035.1 Alethe castanea | reverse complement strand
CAGAGGAAAACTGCACCTTCTACAGGAGCACTGCTCCAGCTGAACCACATCTGCCACTGCAGGAGGATGCAGCCACCGTTTAATGGCACTGCTGCCAACACCCTGACTGACTGACGGGTGTCAGCTTGGATTCTGACTCTGTCAGTGTCTCGTTGTTTTGTATTACTGTACTTTTATTTTAATTTTTCCTAGTAAAGAACTGTTATTCCTATTCCCACATCTTTGCCTGAGAGCCCCTTAATTTCAAAATTATAATAATTTGGAGGGAAGGGGTTTACATTTTTTTCATTTTCAAGAGAGGCTCTTGCCTTCCTTAGCAGACACCTGTCTTTCAAACCAAGACACAGCTCTTCTGCTCATTTAGTCCCTCACAACCTGCAGGTGCCCACTCAAAGCTTCCACATGATGATTCTAGTATTTCTTCTAGTTAATGTGGTTTTTCACAGACCACCACTACCAAGGGCCCAGAGTTTGCTGCTGTGCAAAGGAAAGGCACCAGCTGGCAGCACCTAGCCAAGAGGGGAGAGGCAGAGAGGGGAAGCAGAGCCCTGGCAGGGCTTGGGTCAAGACCTGGCCATGGTGTCCCCATAGCATGGGTTACCTTCATCACCTCCATGTGCTGCTGTCGTGGCTGTCCCAGGCACGCCAGTACTTCCAGTCGCTCAGCTGGGCAGCTGGGAAGGAAAAAGAGACACTCAGAGGAAAGTCTGCAATGCACTTCCATTTACAGTTTGCAGTAAATATGGAATTATTTATGCGAGTTCACATTACTTTGATATTCCTTGACAGAAGAAGATTGCAACTGCAAATTTTTCAGAAAAATATTGAAAGCATTTATCCTTCTAAAATCAAGTATATTAGGAAGGAAACAAATAAGTACAGAACAGGTCTGTAGAGCAACGTAAGTGCTTCTACCACTTACAGAACTAAGAAATAAAACGACCACAAAACTGATGAAAAAAATTGTGCAAGCCACACCTGGAATCCTTTAAACTTATGGGAAAGACAACATGCAGCATCTTAATAACCGACATTTTTTAAGGATGCAAAACGTCCTTAAACTAAAATATCAGAGTCACAACAAATGATTTTTATAAAAACCTCTTGCAGTTAGTCAACTGTGCATTAAAAGTTTAATTTTGTCAAATTAACTTGAATTTTACATAAATTAATTTCAACTCCAACAGCAAAACCACTGCAGTTTAAAACATGTTCTAATTTTGTTAAGACAGATTCTTTTATTTTGCAAAGATATTTTGCTGACATTTTTCATAAATTATTAAAAATCTCCTTCACAACACACAGCTTAACTTCCAGTGCAGATATTCTGCTGTAGCCACAGCAGCCTAGGAGCACAGGCGGGACAAGTCTGGAAAGAGAGAGATAATATGGTCTATCACACCTACTTTTACTAACTCTGTCTGCAAGCCTTGCTCTGGAGCTAAATGGTTTCAGCCTTACTATGACAGCAAATACTATCATGAGAAAATACCTTTTCTCCAGCAGTTAACCACTGAGACCAAGTTATCAGCCTTTCAACATAAAATTTAACAGAAAACAAGACTATAAAGTACCAACTACTAGGAAAAAGTACTGTTTGAAGCACTACCTCTCCTCATCTGAATCTTTTAATAATTCACAATCCCTAAAATATTAAAGGCATGTGATGTTTGAGCTATTGGTGAGCAGTGTTACTGTAGAGGAAATTATGGCTGAACAGAGGCATAATCTCCTCCTTAAGACTAAAATGCACAAACCTGCATATTACTGGGAGAATGGTGACACTGAGCTATCTGTGAATGAAATATATGAGAAAGAACCATGAAGTAACAACAATAAGTAGATGGCAAAGAATCAGAGAGTAGCAACAGCAAGCGGATGAGAAGGTACATTAAAGTAGCAAGTAAGTAAGTAGACGAGCAGGGAAAGTATAGTAAAGTAGCAAAGAAGGAGAGAGGAGGTGACTAAATCAGGGTGCTACACTGCTTTGGGGAAGATGCTGTAAAAGCGTGTGAAACCAATCAATAATTAACAAGTAATAGGTAGACAATGTTTAAGAACCAATTATATGCTTGCTAGCTTCGCATGATCATTGTAACAAATCCTACAAAAATATATGCTTTACTGCAATAAAGATGTCTGACAGACATTCATATAGCTCTGTGAGGATTCTGTGAATGCTCTGTGAAGATTTCCTGCTGTCCAGATCAGGTTTTTTCCCCAACATGTTACCGTCACCCACTGGGTATTGCTTTCCCTAACAGGGAGCTCTTGGGCTGCAGCTGCTGCTCAGACTGTCACAAGGCAGTGCTGGGGCACCTCTCCTATGCAGACAGGCTCAGAGCTGGGGCTGCTCAGCCTGGAGAAGGGAAGTCTGCAGGGAGGCCTCACTGAAGCCTTCCAATACCTTAAGGGAACCAATAAAAAGGAGAGAGAGGGACTTTTTATAAGAGCAGATGACGGCAATCCACAAAGACGGGACCCCTGTTTGAGGCAAGCATGAAGCCGATTTATTGATTTCACACATCAATATATATCTTTTCAACTACAGCTAAAAATAGCACAACCACACAATTGGTGTTAATCAGAGCTCTACACAGATCCTCTGCACAGACCAGCACAGGGACATAGGGTCTTGCATGATTTATCTTAAACAAAGCACACCAAGCACACTTTTTTCCTTCTCCATTTAGGTTTCGCTTTGGCTTGCTAGTAGGCTTGTGGCCTACCAAACTTAGTACATAAACTTCAGTCATGAATTGAGCAGTGCTCTGAGCCCTGCTCTCCAGCAGTATTTCTACAAGCAGGTACTGTCAGGACAAAGGGAAATGTTTTTAAACTGACTGAGGGCAGGGCCAGAGTGGGTATTAGGTAAAAATTGTTCCCTGTGAGGGTGGGGAAACCCTGGCACAGGTTGCCCAAAGAAGCTATGGCCACCCCATCCCTGGAAGTGTCCAAGGCCAGGTGCTTGGAGCAGCCTGGGATAGTGGAAGGTGTCCCTGCCCATGGCAGGGGTCTGAATGAGATGATCCTTAAGGTCTGTTCCAACCCAAACCACTCCACAGTTCTAAGATGAAAAGGATCCTTGGTGATGCACAGACCAGCATGTGTTCCATGATACAACTCTGAGAGCAAAGGAATCAACATTGTAATCAGCAACTATTAAACTTATATAATGAAGGATTCTAACAACTTATTTTTCACACAGAATTGCAGAATTAACCAGGCTGGAAAATACTTTTGAGATCATCAAGTCCAACCTATCACTTTATCAACTAAACCATGACACTAAGCGACACATCCAATCTTTTTTTAATCACTTCCCTCCTGGGCAGTCCATGTCAATGCCCAATCACTCCTGTTAAGGACTTTTTCCTAATGTCTAGCTTAAACTCACCCTTATGCAGCTTGTCCTGTCCTCTTGTCCTGTCACTTGTTGCCTGGGAGAAGAGATCAACCCACTTGGCTGCACCCTTCTGTCAGGGAGCTGTGGAGTGAAAAGGTGACCCCTGAGCCTCCTCTTCTCCATGCTAAACAACCCCAGCTCCCTCACCACTCCTCATAAGGCTTGAGTTCCACACCCCTCACCAGCCTTGCTGCCCTTCTCTGGACATGCTCCAGCATCTCAACATCCTTCCTAAATCGGGGGGCCCAGAACTGGACACAGTACTCAAGGTGTGGCACAACCAGTGGCCCAACCAGCACAGGGGAAGAATCACTTCCCCAGTTCTGCAGGCCACACTATTTGTATTTTAACATGCTCTGTTCAGATCTGTCATAATCACAACCCTTTGTGCCCCACGCTGGGCACCAAGAAGGATGGGCAGGGATTAACCCCAGACGGGAACTCAGTCCCACACAGCCGCTAGCTGCTCTGGTGGGATGGGGAGGAGAATCAGGAAAACGTTGGACCCTGCATGCTGGATCCTGGTCTGACCAAATGCCTAGACGCCCCATCCACCCTCCCTGCTCTTTGTCCTCCTTCAGATAGAAAACAGTTGCAGGGCATTTTTGATCTGAAGTCTACAAGGTCAGACCCCCCTAAGCAAGACAAATCCTGTTAACATAGGAAACCGTAGTTTTCCAGGGCTCTGCAGGCAGATTTCCTCAAACAGCCAAAGCAGCATTACTGCTGACTGCTTGGAAATAGTGACAACTGGCACTTCCCCATCCACTCTCCTCTCTGCTTTGTCCACACCCTCCTTCATGCCACAGGTCACAAGGATGAGAAGATCCCTTTCCCGTGCCCGAAGGGGTCAACCAGACAGTCTCACTCATCATCTGTGTTCAGCACACAGCACACTGCACACCACATGAAACACCCACTGCCAGCAACATGAGAACCCCTGGGAAACCCACTGTGCTCACTCCAGGCACCACAGCTCTCCCCTCTGAACATCAGGAACCCCGGGAACATAAAATAATTCATCAGTGGCCTGTCACAGAGAAATGATCAAAGTTACTACAGAACAGTGTGCAGTGGACAGCAAAAGAATTTTTCTTAGTGCAAAGTTGAGATGCTTACAAAAAGCGGAATGCTTGAGCAATTTCTCATTTCTCAATTTCTCCCAATAGTTTCAGCTTAATAGAAACAAGATGTCACATCTCACAGAAGGAAACTTATACAAAGTTAACAGTATCTTATATAAAGAAAACCCATAAGCCTGTAAACCCATGCTATCTGCTCTCTACATCAGCTGAGAGTTCTTCACAGCCGTGCGCCCCCAACACCTGTATGTCATGCTGAGGGACTCCTGGCTACCCCATCCTGCTGCCCATGTTCAGCACTGACAGTCTCTGACTCCCCAGACTGGCTGCACATGTCCAATGTGTCCTGGACACCTGATGTTCCTTCCCTGCTGGAAGCAAGCAGCCTCCTGGCAAGTCCTAAATAAAATTAGACACCAGCTTGTCATTTCAGTCAGGCAATTACCTGGTACTTCAGCAATAAACAAAACCTTCAGCTGCCTTCCATGACACCACAGCACTTCTATCTGCACACTTCAAACAGCTGCAGCTAAACTGCTCTTCTACAAGAAGAGAAATCAAAAGTACCTTAATTTGTCCAGCACGTCTTACCTTGACCCAAGTGCAGCGCTTCTGGCTTGTCACACTGTGTCACACCAGCTCTTTATTCTCTTCCACTACTCATGCTCAGACACCCGCCCTTCCCCACTCTCATTTGCATGCTGATGTCTCAATAAAACAGCAAAACAGCCCTTCACTCCCAGCACAGCATGAGCTCTGATGAGTTTTCAGCCAAGGAGCCAACACCAAAGTGCTCTAATCTCCAGCAGAAAGCACAGGTCTGCACTTGTGTGCACCTGCCAGATTACACACCCCAGCCTGCCTCAGGGCTACCAACTACAACATCAGCAAACAGCTGGAGCCAGCAGGTGGGTTTTGATACAGATTTGAAGGAAACAGTATAAACAAGGTTAACAAAGGAGTAAAGAAAAGACATTACAAGATTAAAAACCACCAGGAAGTATGTGGTGAGCAAAGAGGCTCACATCCCAGTAGAGGGGAGCAAGAGAGGATCCCCAGTGGGGCAGAGAATGAGCAAAGGGGCCTTTCCAACACACAGAATAGCGGGACAGATTCATACTCTCTGCAGTTCCAGAAAAGCAAGAAAACATATTCACCACCAGAAAGATTACAAGGGTTTTGGGACCAGTCATTCCCTCACTGCTGGGAACAATCCTTTACACACTTTAGAACAGCACTCAGGCTGTGTTTGTGGCAGGTGACCACGATCAGCCTGCCTGCTCCAGACTGCCCAGGGCAGTGGAGGCTCACAGCAGCAAGGACTCAGCCACTCACCCACAGGCCCCTATTCTGCCAGGACACACAACACCGCTTCTTTTTCCACAGCAACCCACGCTCCTGTAGGCACAACAGAGAGCCAAGTCTCAGCAAGGCTGACCTGTCAATGCCCTGGATCTCTCCCAGGGAGACGAGTGACACTCGGCCTCTCCTGAGGAGCACCTCCGGCTCTGTCAAACACTGGGGCCACTGTCGTTCCTGGAGCTGGAGCAGCAGCAACTTCAGGCAGAAAAGTAAATTCCCGTCAGAATCCCCTGTGTTCCCAGCAACACTCCGAAGCTCACTGTGCTACTTAGGGGAATTTCAATACACCTCTTCTAAAGGATCGAGTTTTTTTGCTTCTCATGGTTATCTGGGCAGCGTGCGTCCACGCCGTGGTTGTGCTGGGATCAGCAGGGAACGGGAACTGTTCCAAGGGTCCGAGACCAGCCCCACCGAGCCCGTTCCCTCGCGTCCGCCCCCGCACAGCTCCGCTCGAGGCGCCCGGGGCGGCCGCGGCCTAGAGCCGGGCCATGTGCGTGTGGAGCCGCAGCTCCTAGGCCTCAGCCTCGGCCACCCCCTCCCCGCGGGCGGCGCTCACCAGACGCGGATGAGCTCAGGGGCGCAGGCCGGCAGGTCCAGCAGCATCCTCCCGGTGACCCCGCTCTCTGCGGGAGCAAGAGAAGCGTCAGCGCCAGCGGCGGGGCCGCGCGGCCACACGGCCACGGTCACGGCCACGGCCCCGGCCCCGGCCCAACGTACCTCGGAAGCGGCGCAGCAGGCTGGGGTCGCCCACGCCGCAGCGAGAGAGGTGCTGGCAGAGCCGCTCCGTGTCCCACAGCCGCGGGTCGCTGCCGGGGCCGCGGGGTCCCTCGCACCGCGCGCGCTTGGCGGGAGCGCCCGCCGGGCTCCCCATCCCGAACCGCCACCGCGCAGGCGCGCCGGCCAGGGGTCCGGCGCGCAGTGACGTCACCGCGCCTGGGGGCCCCTTTGGCATGGCTGCCGGTCCCGGGCCGCGGAGCGGGGAGTGTCTGCCCGCCCTCAGCGCCCGCCTCATCCCGCAGGGCGGCGGGGTCCGCTCTGGGGCCCGCCGCTGCATGTTCGCCGCGGCGACCCGGTGTGCTGGCGGCGGCCCTGCCACCTAGGGAATTCCGAGCTAGGGAATTCACGTGGACTGCCGAGAATCCTGCAGCGGCACTGCCCGGTCATCATCCCACGTCCCAGTCGTCATCATGAACACCAGCTGCCACATGGTGCTCCCAAAAGAAGTGATGCCGTAGCACTGCTGCCTTCAAACAACACTGCTGAAGGCACCCAAATCTGAACTCGATCAAGGTCTTATTCCCAAGACATCATGGGCCGTGGAAACAGCCTCACCACAGCTGCCAGGTGCCCCGTTGCTCCCAGCCATTGTAATGGACACCACAGCTGGTTTTTATGTACCTCGTTCACTTGTAGTGTCCTGATACCCATGAAAACAGCTCAGCTGCCGGCCCCAGAAGGGGCCTAAAACTTTGGCTCCCCATTACAGACCCCACAGATCAAGGCTGGCAAAATCCCTGCTGCCTTGATCGCCCCCAGACAGCCTTCTCAGAGCCGCGTCTGCCACCCGTGCAGCTGCACATGGCACCCGATGGATGGGATACTCCCACCAGCACAGTTTCGGGAATAGCTCACTCAGCGCTCCCAGCACCCCCAGCACCCGAGGGTGTGCCAGGCACTCCTCCTTGGGAAAAGCCTGTCACTCCTCTGCCGTCACCAGCACTGACAGGCACATCCCAGAGACCCTGAGACACCTTCAAGCTCCCTGTGTGACCCAGCAGTTCTATGATGCCCAGCACATGCTGTGCTCACCGTGATGCTGCACAGGCTCCCATGAGGAAGGTTACACATTATCCCTCAACATTATGCATACATGTAGTGGGTTTACAAGGCCAGGTTTGGGGAACAAGGAGGGCAGTGGTGGCCTCTGTACAGTGTTTGGGCAGAGATGGCTCAAGAGGCCTCCAAGACAAATCCACTGTGGCACAGCTGCAGCTGGGAGGGAGGAGCCAGAAAATGTGAGAGCCACAGCCCTGCAGGGACCAAGGCCCGGAAAGAAGGAGGGGCAGGAGGTGCTCCAGGCACCAGAGCAGAGATTCCCCTGCAGCCCTTAGTGCAGGCCATGATGAGGCAATCCACCCTGCGGCCCGTGCAGGACCCCACACTGGAGCAATTGGACATGCCCTTGAGGAAGCTGCGGCCCATGGAGAGCCCAGACAGGAGCAGGCTCCCAGCAGGAACTTCAGCTGTGAACAGGGGCAGAGCATGAGGCGGAAGGGGCAGCAGGGACAGAGCATTACAAACTGACCTCATCCTCCTTCCCCATCCCCCTGCAACACTTGCAGAGAGCGGAGGTAGGATAGTCAAGCGTGAAGTTGAGCCTAGGCAAAAGGGCTGAGTGGAGAGAAAGTGGTTTTAATTTTGGTTTTGTGTTTCATTATCCTACTCAATTTTTAATTGGAAATATATTTCTCTTCTTCATTTCCTGTCTTTTGTCCATGATGGTGGCTGGTGAGTGATCTCCCTATCTCAAAGCTGTTTTGTGGTATTTTCTCCCCACTCTGCTGAGGAGGGGAGGTGAGAGCATGCCTGAGGGACCTGGCAGCCAGCCACAAGCCAACATAATGCATGTCTGGAGTTGCTGCATCCTCATCTCCATTTCCTTCTCCCCTTCAGATATGTAGAGGGAGAAAAAAAATAACTGTAAAAACCTCCCATCACCTTAATAATAAAAAGTCCTTTATTTTTTCCTTGAGGTCTCTGTTTCTGAGGGGCAAAGCTCGCATGTTCTACTGTCATGCTACAGGAATTTCCTCTTGTTAGCATGATCCTGCTTTCTCACTTCTTGGCTTTTCTTAGCAAAGTACATGTAACATTTGCTGTCTGATTTTCATTTGGCTGACAGTCTCTCTCCATCCCCTCTGGGTATGTCAGTGCTGATGCATCAGCACTGAAACGAAACTGGCTGAGTCCCACCCTTTTAGAGGAAACTTTATTCTTGGAAACAACATGAGGAGACAAAACCAGGCCAGATCCACTAAGGAATGCAGTCATACAAAATAATGTCCAATTTTCTCCATTTCCTCTGTCCTACACAAGTGACACACAAATGTCACTGGTGCTTGGCCTTTTAAGGAATAATTGATCACCGTCCATTCTTTACTTCTAAGCAGAGTCAAAAATTGCCCTATATATAGCTCTACCTAAAGAAGCTTTTTGGGGATGGGAAGGAGTTGAAGGACACACATCCTATCCACAGGCCCAATACATCTGGAAAACTTATAAAAAATTAAAAAAAAATTAAGAGGGAGCTCACTGCATTTGCGGCCTAAAAAACAGCAAGGGAGGATTATTCTGAAAGAACCAGACATTTATCTTGGATGCAATCAAAAAAATGCTGATTTGTAACATGAGATGAACACATGCCACAGCAAGAGGACAAGGATTACTAGCTTCACTTTTGGGTAGCAGGAAGAAAAAGAAAAAAAATACTGCACTAGGGTGTTGTTCTGAATACCACAAATTCTTTCATAATCCAACCTGACACATGAAAAAGGGGAAAGGAGGAAGAAGTTATTTTTAGACTTGTTTGTGTGCAATAGAGATGACCTGAGTGCCTCCCCACCCCTGCCTGCTGCTGGACATACAAGAAACCCAGTTATCTCTGCTCAAGCAACATGGTGCACAACCCAAAATTATGCCAACGAGTCCCCCTGCAATGGCAAACAAAACTCAAGGCACATGGTCAAATTCAGGCTGAAGAGGAATTATTCCTGCATAAGGGCTCTTTATTTTTTCACTTTACATGTTGTAGCACTTTCCTGGTGCTCATGGCTGGGATTGGAAGTGTCTTAAAACCTTATCTCCTTCCAGCTGTCCCTGCCATGGGCAGGTGAGCTCTCCTCTAGACCAAGTTGCTCAAAGCCCCATCCAACCTGGTCTCAAACTCTTCCAAGGTTGGGGCATCCACCACTGGACCCCGTTGGTGACTCCATGAAGCAGTGCTACAAACTTGCTACCAAGGAACTGAAAAGTTCACAGCAAAGCCGCTTGTGACTTGGCACCAGTTTGTTCCACAACCTCAGCTGCTTGAGCCCGGTATTTCCACATTAACTACCTGAAATTTGTGTGACTAAACCCTTGCAGAGCTGTTCTTCTGTGGCTGGGAACCCTGAAGGATGACAAGTAAGTGAAGACAGAGAAGGTGCTTGCAGTAAAGCTGCTGCAGCCCAAGTTCCTTGTGCCTCAGCTGACAGGTAGAATTGGATCACAGGAGCACTGCTGTGGTGTACACGTGCAGGGAAAAGTGGGCTCCCTTAAACCAAGTGTTCCCCATTGCTCAGGTGTACAGACCTTCAGGATGAGGCACCAAATGAGCCCTGTGTCACATCAGCTGTGCCCAGCCCTGTGGCTCAGATGGAGCCAAGGCAGCACGAGCCCAGGCTGCAGGCAGGCTGGGACCCACTTATGTAACCTGCCTCTGATGTACCTGTCCTCCAGTGCACTTCTCATCTCTCAAGGAAGTTAAAAAGTTTCAGGAGTTTGGCATTGTGTTTATCTGACACCAGTTTTTCAAGAACTGCTGCTTGGGAGATGAGTTATGTGCTTATTGCAAACTTTGATTATTGTAATCAAAGCAAACTGAGTAATCTTTGTTTACTCAGCTTCTTTCATCTGAGATACCAGCACTGCTTACACACTTACACCTTCTTAATGGGTTTGTTCTGTGTCCCCAGTTTCAATTCCTACCACTCCTCAACAAAACATCAACAAAAATCCCCTAATGAGTCACAAAGCAGCAACACAAGAAGAGTAATTCCTAACAGGAAATTAAAGAGAAAATAAGTTTTGATTCCCTGAATTGTTTAATTGCAGTCTAACCACAATTTTTTCTTGAGGCCACATCTTAGTACAACATTTGGGTGTACCAGCCTATTATTAACATAGTGCTTATATGGAAAGAGCTAGCAGATTTTTGGTATTCTCTGCAGAGGTGTTAACAACCGTTTAACTGACTCTCTAAAAAGCTGAGCTGTAGTAAACATGGAAGCTCTGAATCCACTTCAAGGAGCATTAAGGAGATGATATTTTAATTTGAAGAATTGGTGAAATCCCTCACCCCCTAGCAGACGGAATGGTTTGCAAGTCTGGAATACAAGAGCCTAATTTCTGAGTTCAGGCTGCCCACAATGCTGTCCCCTCGCTGGCAGGCTTACCTGGAGAAGGAAGTTTACAAAGATAAAAATCAAAAGCCAGCCAGGTTTTCACAGCTATACAACCCTCATCATCCCCTTGCCTGGTAACTAATCCTTGGGTAAGATTAAGGGATAAACAAACAAACAAAGCTTGTAACTATCATGGGCCACTCAGCCAGGACCATAACACTAAGGAACATCTGCTAATCAATCACCCTTGTCCTTGTCTGACTTCAGCTTGCCAGATGTTAACTGGGAACACCACACAGCTGGTACAAACTAGTCCAGAAAATTCCTAAGACACTTGGATAACAACTTCATGGTACAGGTGCTAAGGGAGCTGACCAGGAAAGGTGCCCTCCATGATCTGTTGCCACCAGAGAGGGTCTCATAAGGGAAGTGGCAGTTAGCGGCTGTCTTGGCCACAGTGACCACAAAGCAATCAAGTTTAAAATCTCTGATGACAGCAGGAAAAGTGTCAGCAAAACTTCCACCCTGGCCAGGAGGGGAGCAGACTTCAGGCCACTCAAGGAATTAAGTCAGTAAGGTCCCCAGGAGAAATGCTTTTGAAGGTGCTGGGGTCCGTCCACGTAGGTAATTTTTTAAGCACCACACCCTAAGGGCACAGGAACAGGCAATTCCCACATACTAGAAGTCAAAAGGTGAGGCAGAAGGCTAGCTTGGCCAAGCACGGATCTTCCTCTGGAGCTAGGGCAAAAAACAAAGTGTAGCCAGTGTGAACAAGTTTGGTGCCATGGGAATGTTTTGCCAATTGGCAGGGGTGATTTAAAGGACAGACACCAATGGAAAGAATGGTCTTATTTTACTATGAATGTTAAGGTAACACAAAAGTAAAATGATACATTCAATAATGCTCAGCTTCAGCAACAAGCAAAAAGAAGCAAGGTAATACAGCTGATCATTACTGTATGAGAGAAAGGACAGTGATTGAGAAAGGTACATGACCAACTGCCTGAACACTCCACCATCAGCCAGAGCCCGCAGTCACTGGGGAGCCCCATTTTACAGTGAGAACCCTTCCCAGCAACTGGGAAAATCCCACGTGGTGCATTCACCCATAGGTGAGGTCTACAAATTCACCCCAAAAACGGGTCCAGCTTTTATAGGCCCAAATCAGAAAGTCAAAGTGACTTAGTGATATTTTTAGCACAGAAACTCCTGGATCTGATGGCACACTTTCTGACCAGCAGGGGCCAGAGCTTGGCCAGAGCCCAGGCCTTGGCTGGGAGGGTTTTTCCCTAAAATAACGCTAAAACAAGTCTCTGTTCATGTAAATTGGGAAAGTTTCTTAAAATGATACATTTCTTGCAGGTAACTACACAATGTGAATGTTTTTAAAGCAGCTGGTTTGGTCTTCAACAGCTGGCATAAGCACCTCAGTCATCCATTTTTAGCTAAATAATACTGATTATTAATTATTAGCTAAATAATACTGATTATTAATACTGTGCCAGTCACATAGTGCCCAGAATTCATCTTGAAAGCCAACTCTGGCTGAGGCCTGCTGCTCATGCCTAAGCACGTCAGGGAGGAACAGAGATAGGCAATCACCAACCACATGAAGTTTAACAAAGAATAGTGCCAGCTTCTGCACCTGGGACTGGAAAACCCTGGGTGTCCAGAGAGACTGGGGAACAAGAGGCTGGAGAGCAGCACCAC
>JANRGV010000048.1:13784662-13796418 GCA_024734035.1 Alethe castanea | reverse complement strand
GGGGGACATCAGACCCAGCATGGGGTGACTGTCCTGCTCTGCTCTGCACTGGGGTGGCCTCACCTCGAGTCCTGGGGAGAGTCTGAGGTGCCTCCAGGTGTGGATATAAAGCTATTGAAGAGCACATACAGAGGGCTATGAAGACAGTGAATGGCACAGAGGGGCCACACGAGGTCCCTTGGTTTGTTCAGCCTGGAGGAGACTGAGGTCAGCCCTCATCGGGTCTGCAGCTTCCCCTGAGGGGCAGCTCAGATCTCTGCTCCCTGTGACCAGGGACAGGACCTGAGGGAACAGAGCTGGGCCAGGCTGGGTATGAGGGAAAGGTTCTTGCCCCAGAGGGTGCTGGCACTGCCCAGGCTCCCCAGGGAATGGGCATGGCCCCGAGGCTGCCAGAGCTCCAGGAGCACTTGGACAACACTGCCAGGCACAGGGTGGGGAACGAGATGCTCTTGAAGGTCCTCTCCAAACCAAGCCATCCTATGATGCTATGACTGTTGGGGTGTCTTGTGGAGGACAAGGAGTTGGACTTCGATGATCCTTGTGGGCCCCTTCCAACTTAGAATACTCCATGATTATGTGATTCTACAAACTACAGATTAGTCAACAAAAGCTCTGGCAACAAAGAAGTCATTACAGCAGAATCTGCACAAATTGGCCTTTTTTTTCCTCATAGAGCAGATGAACAAGAGTTATTTGAAAAGCTGAGTCCAGGCCAGCTTACCTGGAGTGACAAAACCAGCATGACACCAGCTGGAACAGTTCTGAAGCTGTCCAGGGCTGGTTCTGAAACACATCTGGGAGGAAGGCAGCCAGGACTAGCACCTGAAGATCACGCCTGCAGTGCTCAGAGATTAACTAGGAGCTCACAGCTCAGCTCAGCTGGAGTCCCACCTGCCTCTGTGGGCACATCACCTGTCACTGCAGGCTTCTCTCCCTTTTGGTGCTTTTTGGTGACTTCATGCAATGTATTACTCACTTCCTCCCAGAATCCACACCTGACTGAAGCACAAACAGTAAAGAAACCTCTGGAGGAGACTTCAGACAAAACACATGAAATAGCATAAATTCAAAGAGAAAAAAAAATCCCAAAGAAATCTGAGGGAACATAAAAATGATGAAGGTCTTTGATATTAAGAAAATGCAGACAGAAGGCATTGTTTAATGAACTAGCACAGCAAAACAACAGGAAATACAGCAACACAGGTTAAAATACCTTTTAGCTGTTTATTATAAAATACAGACTTATATGTGAAGGCACTTTGAAACCGTTAGAACATTTCCATGTAAGCTATTGTTTTAGCTGTTCAACAAGCCCAAAATAGTTTTTAGATCACCTGAAAAGGTGAAGAATTCTGAACTGCATCCAGGTGTAGTACATTCACTTTCCTAATGAAGAAACACTACACCTATCAACAGTTAATAAGGATTTTGGCTCCATCAGTTGTCTACTGTCAGAGAAGGCAGTGACAGTGTGGGGAGCAGAGATGCCAGATTTACACATAATATTGAATTAAAACCGTGTCAACTAAACTCTCATCGTACAATACTGTGGAAAGACTGATGCTGTCATGCCTAACCATACATTTCCTATCCAGAAAGGCTGCAATACTTCAGTTTTTATCTCAAAATCCGAAAACAAACATTAAAACTTGAATAAATTTAAAGGAAATTAAATATCTACATGAAACCTACTCCACTGCATGGCCATTTCCTAATACTGCAGCTCTCCAAGGGCAAGCACCGTTATTTGAAAGTAAAAAAGTTTAAAAAAATCAAATATTCAAGTAGTTAATGACTCAAAACCAAGTTTGTAAACTTTCTACTCCTTGCTGAATAGCGTCTCTGCACACCTACACTTAGTAATCAATTTCTCCTTCATCACTGGCTAGATTCATTGGCTGAGGCTGCTCAAAATCACAGCAGTGTCCTCCCCTAGAGCCCCTCAAATAAGTCCTATTCTTTTTTTTTTCTTTTAGTTCAGTTACACAAAAACTGAAAATTACAGTGCTGAGAAGTTTCTTTATGGCTCTAACCTTAAATACAATTATAAAATAAGATCAAACTACTGATTTACAGTAATGAGTAAACTCTGACTTTTCTCCATTTTGGTAAAATAGACCCTACCAAATCCTCAGTGTTAAAAACTCAGTTATGAGAATTGGATGCTGGAATTTATACCTTTCCAGTGAATCCAAGCCTTCAACAGCTACAAACCCTCACACATACATACTCCTTACGTGATGGACTTACATTCAGTGTAGATACTACACAAGAGACTAAAGGTCTTCAGGAAAAAATTAAAGAGATACAATTTGTTAAATGAATCTGTGCATTTGAACAGCTTTGAGACAGCCAAGCCCCAGCTGCTGATTTCAGCTGTAACTGTATTTCCTCATGGATGAGCTGCCATCCATATGAACAGCACTTAGGGCAGGCTGCTCTGTGGCTTCCAACGTGGAGCACCACTGGCTCAAGAGAGAAGGAATTCAGGCTCACAGAACTGTGTCTCAGTGCTCTACCAGAGTCCAACCTAAGTCACCACTATTTGTATTTTTAGATTATTGCCTTTGTTACTGTAAAAGCTGTCAGACACGTCACAACCTACACTGTAACAGAAGTTCTGAAAGTTCTAAACTGCTCAGCTCTTCCTGAAGCTAAATAATTAATTTCTTCTCCCTCCAGTTACTCCACAGTAAAATAATGCATAAAATTCATTATTCTTTCCAAATAAGGCACTTGGCAAGTTTCTTCTCCGAATACCAAAAGGAAACTTCACTGATTTCACTCATTTCATTATCACTGTTATTCCAACAATAAAACCGGTATTACAAGCTGAGTTACACTCAGAACTCACAATGCTCTAAATGAGGCTTGAGGACATCCAATATGGCTTTCACAGAACACTCTTCAGCTAAAATAGCTCAGAGTAAGTTACAGCACAGTGTGCTCTTCAGGAATGAAGATCACTGGCATTTCCTACATAACTCTTACTTTTTGCATCCTGTGGAAGTCAGGTGAAAGTTCAGTGTTGAAGGAACTTGGCAGTTTGTCTATACAAAACCAAGAAATTAAAAGCACAACAGCTGTATCCAGCTCTGTAACTTAGAGATCCCATTGAAAACAGAAGTTTTTTAGCGATTTGCTCTTTCACTGACAACATCCTGCAGACGTTTTAGTAGAACATCATCATTTTCCTGGCAGAGTCGCTTTGTGGGGGATTCAGTGTCACTGTCAATTGTTATTGCTCGCTTCTTACTCCTATGTTCGCCTTGTTTTATCATATTGTTGATGTCCTTCAAACTCTGTGATCAAGACAAAAATAATTAGTTACTCTGACTCTATTTAAACTTGCTCTATGTCTGAAATATCAGAGGACAACAGACTATCCTACACCTCTGAGTGGAGTCTACATACAGAATTCTACCTTTCAGTGCCAAGTGAAAGACTATTCATTACAACACATCAGAACTGCACTAGACCACATCCTAATTAGAAGACTAATTAACTGTGGAAAGGCTTACAGCTGGCCTGTGAGCCAGAGAGGGTTAATGAATAAGGGTTATTTCTGAAAGGAATCTTATCAAAGCCATTGGCCTGGAGACCAAGAAGAGAAGAAGAAGGAGATAAGCTGGAAAGAAAACCTGCAGCTGGAAAAAGTACTTTTGGAAAAGTATTGTTAGAAAAGTCTTGTGAAAAACAGAGGTGGTGATAGTTTTTACACCAACGAATATTATGTTGATTTATTGTAACCAATGAACAAAGTGTAAACTTTGCAAAGGGTATAAAAGACAGCTGGCTATTGTAATGAACGGGACATTAGCCTTCTGAAATCTAGTGTTTATGTCGCGCCTGCCTCAACAGCGCCATCTAACCCTTTCTCACACTGAGCACTGCCAGGCCTGTTTCTCTCCCTACCTTGGAGGGGCTGCCGTTGAACCGGTAGAGCAGAGCAGTCCGGGGCGTGAGGCAGGCGCCGTTCTTGTGCGGGGACACGTACACGGCGTGCTGCTGCGAGACGCGCCGCGGGGACCCCGGCTGCGGCCGCACGCTGGGGAACGGCGACAGCGGGGGCGCCTCCACCTGCAACAGAGGACACGGCAGCTCAGAGCACCGAGAGCAGCAACTTCTCACAGGAGAACACTAAGGCACTTCCAGGTCTTCTTTAGAATAGCTTATCTTGTGACAGTGAAACAACAGATCAAGTAATGATCAAGCTACAGAATTAATCTTCCAGATGCCTTACACAGACAGTCCACAGGCATTTAAGCAATATTGCACCAATGTAAAGAAGCTGGAACTGGGTTTGCAAACTGGCCAGCATCTGTGTTTGTCCTCTAGAAAGGCTGTTAAAGCAAGTGCTCATACCATTACCTCCAACTGTCTGACTTGACCCACGCCAGGTGACTAGACAAAGTTATTAACATAAGTTTAGCTGCCAGGAAAAATGACTGTGAGTATTAATTCCAAAGTACTTGACTTACCACATGATCCTGGTTTGTGATATCGTACTTCAGTGCAAATGACTTTACTCTTCCTACATAGACTGCGTTGTAAAATTTAATAAGATCTCCTCTTTCCTCTGTTTCTGATTCACTCGAGTTTTCTGTTGCAGATCGTCCTGAGGAGCTGCCAGCTTTCACAGACGAGTCTAGCAATAAGAGAGCTTCAGATTTCAAAACTACAGCATTGGCAAACCAGGCACTTCAGAGTTGAACTTATAATGTCCAGCTGGCAGGAACTTGTCCATAAATTGACCAGTCAATAAGAGGAATTCAAGAAATATGCTTGAGCCGGGAGCAGGATGTGCTGCAGGTGGTTATGAACATCAGGAGGAGCTACCAATTGCTGTGAACAGGCTTGTGGGTTATGGCTAAAAAAGCCAGTATCAACCTTTATTCCAAACTTGGAAATAGCTGTAGCAAGAAACTGTAGCACAACTGACCCCTTCTTCCATGCTTACTTTGGGGAGCGGTACAAAGCCATTACTTGCTCTTAAAACTAAGTTTTAAGCAGTCTGACTAGCTCCCAGCTTTTGGCTTCTCTGAAAGTCTCTTGTGATCAGCTAGTGAAGAAAAACCTGGTGCTCAACTCAGATCTGCACCAAGGCAGTCATGACACCATTTCTTCAGGCATATTCTGTTAAGTGGGAAAAGCTGCAGCCACACAGCAGTATTTCTGTTAATGTTTGCTCTCCTCTAATTAAGCTGAAGTGCTACTGAATACAAACTTCTATGTCTTCTCCATTCTGCTGTCTGCCAACTAAAACAGAGCAGCACACAACAAAGTCTCTGGCAATCAGTGCACTGAGATAAACATCCAAAGCTCCAGCTGACACCCCTAAATGACTCCTTTGTCTGTCTGCCTTCCTTCTCTCACAACACAAGAACAGCTCCTGTGAACTGGTGTCAAAAGAGCGGGAGTTAAATCTGTGTAAAGGAGGCATGAGTCCATAAACTGAGAAAGTCTGGTAGAAAAAGCCACTGAAGAACTTTGTAACCAAGTATATTTGTCTGACAAAATACCAGAGCCCAGTGTCACTTCAGATACTCCAAGTCATCCAGTAACTGTGGAGATGTCAGACAGGATTTAGATGACATCAGCACTTTTCATGACCCTGGTAAAATCCTCAAAAGGCCTTTAAAAATGGCTCTAACACTCATTAAGGCAGATGAATCCCACCCAGAGGGAATTTGCCACAAAGAATAAACTAAATTCCATGTGTGTCCTGGCTACAGATCTGCTCATGGGCTCATATATGATCTGCTCTGCTCATGGATTCCTACATGGGCTTGTGATCTCTCACTTTCCTGACATATCACTCAAAACAGACATGGCATAGTTCTCATATTTTTCTCAAATACTATTCTTATTCCTTTTCCTCCCTAACCCAGAGAAAAGAAAGCATTACCTATTCAAAAGAAACCTGAATATAAGAAAATGGTGGTACTGGAGAGTTAACATTTTTATTTTCTGAAACAAGTTCTCCCTACTTCAGTCTTCAGAATAGGTGATATTAAAAAAAACCCCACCATAATATTCCAGGTTATCTTCATTCTTCTTTGCTATCAGTGTTGCCATCCAAGAAGAGCTACAGTATCACTGACATACTAAGAAAATACTTCCATCCTGAGCAACCATATTCAAGTAAATGAAATTAAACATTCTTTCCAACTAGGAAGTGTATGTTCCATATCTAATACATAGGAGAGCTACTTACAAGATGGTTTCTTTTTCAACAATACATTTCTTTTCCTTTCACATACTTAAAAAACTTGTAAAACTTGCTCCACTTCTTATTACCTGATAATCCAGTTCTTTTAAAGCCCCAAGTATGTTATTGAAAAGAGCAGATTCCTTTGCTGTACTCACCTTCTGTCATCTCCGTATCTGGGTTTGCATTTTTGTCCAATGCAACATCATCAGAAGTATTTCTCAACAAGACACTCCTATAAACCTACAAGACACCAGGGAAAAACACTGTTGTCAAGGAAAGCAAGGAAGTCAGGAGACTAGATGAAATCCAGCAAGTATTACACTGCAGAGGATTTGACTTCTCTTATGAGCACAAAGACTTCCAAAGCCACCTCTGAGCTTTACAGAAAGTAAAGGCAATGCTATGGACTTACATGGCTGTTTGCTTGTGGCTGATTTCTGTAACTTTTCATTATGTCCTGAAAAGTTCTTTCCTCTTTGGTTACCTGGAAAAGAAAAGGCTGTTGAAGATGAAGTACAAGTATGAAGGCCAGGCTGCTCAGGTACAGTATGTAGCTTTTTGAGGAGTATTACTATGAATACATAATTTTAAAATTTATCTCTGGTGATGAGAGCATGAAACAACAAAGATTTTCCTTGGAATTCCTTGTTTCTTAGCTACTAAAGCTTTTTGTTGCTTATGATGATTAGACATGACTCCTTTCCAGACTTTTCTTCCAGTTACACTTAAAGAAAGGAAATACTATAAAGTAAAAAATGTATTTTGTGAATTCGGAAACTGAATTATCCCTTAACTTTTCTAAACAGAAAGTGGGGAAATTCTGAACAAGACATTAGGCAGGTATGTACACACATGCAATTTCACCTTGCTTTTTTATTTCAAAATAGCTCATTTGTTAAAGAGCTTTGTTTTTCAGCCATACATTTGTAATTTTAAGAGCAGACAAACAATAGTTTTTGGAGCAGGAGCCAGGAGATAATGTATCAACGTCTCTGGCTAAGCTGTCAGGTCTCACACTGCACTGGAGACAGCATTCAAAAGTCTGTACTATAAAAAACCCCCAAACAATGGACAAATTACATGATAAAATACAGAGCACTGACTATGAAATGGCTTTGCTATCAGTATTGACATCAGATGAGCCTAACCCATGCTGCAGTTAAGAGCATAGGTAATCACAATTCAAACATCAGTTTCCCTCCACACATAGCACTCATCTTCATCTGCCCTCAAGAAAAGGCAATCCAGCCTCCCGAATTTTGTGTCTGAATTAGGCTTGATGGACACTGTAACCATCAGCTCAAGTCTGAGTCAAACCAACAGTCCAGCTTCATAATCCAAATTAACACCACCTTAAATTAAAGCTGGCAAATGGAATAAGAAATGAAGCACAACAGGCAACCACAATTCCTCAGCCTGAATCATCAAAAGCTAAAGGGATTTTTGGGAATAGAAACCATCTTACATAAACTTGCTCCTGCAAATTTCTGCACCTGCCTAATTCTGTAATTGTAGTGGAATTTTTAGTTCAGATTACACAGATCGTCAAGATGATAAATGGGACAGAAAACAAATACAGGGCAATAAGACCACACAGTGCTTTGCCTGTGTCAACCAGTGCCCACTGTGAATGCACTCAAGAACAGAAGAAAAACTCTGTCAAGAATTTCCATCAACAAGCCAGTGAGCTAAGACATGCAAAACAAGGGAAAAACCAGAGTGGGACTCCATCCACTTCTTGGAAGGACTTTCCCCTTCCCTCCAGTAATTTGACATGAATCAACCAGTCAAACCCTAAACACTGAACACACCTGATGCTTCCAACTGAACATAAAATTCCACTAATTTCTTAAAACCACACGTCACCTTTGCCATGATATAAAATGCACAGAGGAGAAGCTGGTCCAAATGCCTGTCTTTCATAAGATCAGCACAATGAACCAACGTGAATTCAAAGCACGTCCATATCTTCCTGCGCAAGTCATTGGAAACATCCAGCTTTAAGCACAGGTCGCGCAAGCGCACGCTGGCCAGATGATACACCTGGAAGGAAAAGACACACAGCAATGAGAGAAGCCAAACAAGCTGATCCTGGCCTGCAGAAGTAAAAGACCTCAAAGCAGGGCTATTCTATAAGGGCCACAAAGATGATTAGAGGTAAGGAATACCTGTCCCATGAGAGAGGTCTGGGAGGGTGGGAATTGTCCAGCCTGGAGAAGAGAAGGCTCCAGAAAGGCCTGAGAGCCCCTTCCACTGCCTAAAGGGGCTCCAGGAGAGCTGGAGAGGGACTTGAAACAAGGGCCTGGAGTGCCAATGGCTTCCCACTGCCAGAGGGCAGAGTTAGATGGGATATTGGGAGGCAACTCTTCCCTGTGAGGGTGGGGAGGAGCTGGTACAGGCTGCCCAGAGAAGCTGTGGCTGCCCCTGGATCCCTGGAGTGCTCAAGGCCAGACTGGATGGAGCTTGGTCTAGTGGAAAGTGTCCCTGGCCATGGCAGTGGGTGGAATGACTTGATCTTTTAGGTCCTTTCCAACCAAAACCATTCTGGAATTCGAAGACTAAGCTGTCCACTCTTCAGCTGTTGAATTCCTAATACTTACAGAAAATCCACCTAAAAACATGATGCGTATAGCTTCTATACCCTATGCCTTGCTAACTAATTAGGCACTTTCTTCATGCTGGAAAGCAGGAAGGGATAGTGTCATTTTCACCTGCTCTACTGAACAGGAGCAAGAAAGGAAAGAAGGGGAAAACCATCATTGTAAGTAGGATGATCACAGTAAATGGAAAATTTAAAGACAAATATAAGTCAGTGTTTTAGTTCTTCTTCACAACTAAGAGAAACTATGTTGCCCATGACATGGTTAGTCCAAGACATGGCTACACCTGAAATACTCCCCAGCTGAGAGTAAACCTTCCAAAATGAAACGTTCCCAACTGGCAGGTGGCTGATCAATTCTTAATTCTTTCCCAGAGAAACCACCTGCCACTGGCAAAATTAAAGAACCAGTAGTTCAGACAAATGACGTGGCTTACAAGTGTTTCCAGAAATTATTTTTTGTATTAAGAGGTACCTTAAAGATTGTTCATGGTAGAACTTCTTAAGTTCCATTGTATCTATACAGATACCATCAAGGTGGAAAATCTCTGAAAATAACTTTACCTAGTAAGAAAACAGCAGCAAAAAAAACCCAAAACAATCTTCTAATATTTTTGAGAGAGACTAATTTAGGAATGTATTCTTTGTAGTCATCTAGACAAGTTACTCTGCGTCCTCCAAAGACCCCTCACAAAATTCACACTGAAAATGAAAGCAACTAGAAGTAAGTCATCTGAAGTTTCTCTGAAGCACACCTAGTTCTTTACTCAATCTTTAAATCCTGCTTTATTTTAAACTCGTTCTTTCTAGAAGCCTTTAGCTACTGTGTTATTCACCACTGCTTTCTGAGCCCCCAGCCCAGCAAGATCAGCACTGCTGGGTGGACTTAAAAGTGGCAAAGAGGCATGTCCACATGCTGGATCCACAGCAGAGCAGCTTAGAATGAGTGAGACACAGGAAAATCATCTCACGTCAGATCTCTCTAACCCTTGCAAATGTGGGGGCAATCAAAATAGCCAAGAGAAGTAAAAACTGAAGTAAAGTATGCCTTTGATATTTATTTATAGAAGCTCCTAATTAAAAAGAAAAAAAAAATCTCATGGGTGGAAAGGGGAAAACTGGACTCCCTGCAACACTCAACATCTTTTCCCTTCTTCTTCAAGGTACATAAGAACTGCATGTGCCAAGGGCAATGCACATGAAGACTGAAGGTAATGGGAGCTGCACAGGGAGGCAGGCTCCAGCATGGCCATGAGCACCAGTACAGCACCACTTGTGAGTAAGGCCACTCACCTTCCTGTAGAACAGTGCCAAGGAGCCCGTCCTCTTGGGTTTGCTGGCTGCTGGCAGCTGCACTTCTTGTGCCTGGCTCCCAGGAGGGGGGCAGGGAGCCTGCACATCCACTTTACATGGCTGGCCTAAATTCATCGAGATGGGGATCAAGGTGATCCCACCCATGTCATCTGCAATACCTGGAGAGGATACACATACCCAGAAATAAACTGGTTGCTCTCCTCATGCCACAGAGTCAAAGAACAAATCAAACTCATTTATGTACATTTGACACTAAAGACATCTCATCCTCTGTACTACAGTCTAAAATTAGTCTGTCCCTCAGAGTCTTCAGAAATGGTAAAAATTACATTTCTGGTAAGGTTTAAAAGGAGAATCTGAATGATCTTTTCTAAAGCTTATCTGAAAGTACAAAGTTTACAAGCAATCACAATTTCTGTACTTGGTTTTCCACTCTTTTGAGGGAAGGTGGGCATTCTTTTTTTTTTTCTTATTCTTATTCTGCAAAACTGGCAGCATATCCTACACAGTCCTCATTATATAGTCCTCACTAATCAAATTCTCTTGCAGAAAATAATCTTAAATGTGCGTAGTGCAGAATTTTTCTTTCCATTTTTAACTATAGACCCAATTTTTAAATTATAAAATGGCTATAAACTCATAGCTCATGTATCATTTTCAGAAATACTCAAGTACCACTCAACTTCCACAAGTCTAACAGTATTTTGATAATGTTAATATGTAACCCTTATCCAGAAGTTCAGAGACTTTTGAAGTTGTAACAGATCAAATTAAGACAAATTGTAGTAAATCATTAGTGGAGCTGAGAACCAAAGTATTGCTTAATGTGTGAGGTATAACTGGGAGAAACAAAACTCCACAATCTTTTCTTCAAGGGGAGAAATCCTCAGTGTGTTTGCCAGGGAACAGATGGAAGTCTCCAAGGAGATGATGTCAATATAAACTTATGCTTTTTTTGTTGTGTTGTTGTAACTTAGGATTGCTCCTTTTGTTTTCCTTCTCTCAGGGAATTTTCTCTCATATGTTGCTGAGACAAAGACCAGTACTTAAGAGAGACAAAATAAATTGCCGTGCTGGATACTGTCTTTACCTGGGGAGATTTTCTCTTTGGAAGGGAAAAGATACTTTGAGCTTTTGGCCGGGTGGTGAGGGGCTGGGCTCCTAGCCCTCTCTCGCTGCAGGCTCCAGAGGAGGATGGTCCAGCTGCTGTTCACTGGGGGGAGCTCAGGAGCCCAGCCTGTCCTGCTTCTCCTGCCACGGGAGAAGCCACGAACTGGGACGTTACTGGCACCTGCCTCACTGGAGAGGACCCTGCCATCTGTCCGGGTGCCTCCGGGGAAAAGCCCAGGACCCTGAGCCCCTCCCGGAGGGCGCATTTCCCGGCTGTGGGAGGCAGCTGCTGCAGAGGAGGGGCTACCCCTGCCCTGCCCTGCCCTTCTTTCACCACTGCTTTCACTACACTCCGGCCTGCCAGGACACCTGGGGCTCCCGGCACTGCTCCGGAGTCTTTGCCACACTTTGTCTGTCACTCTAGCTGTGCTCGCCTCTGCCTCTGCTCCGAGGTTTCCTGCTGCAGCCCATTTCACCATCCGGAGGGGCACCGGCACCGGCACCGGCTGCTCGCCGTGA
>JANRGV010000048.1:13765022-13784430 GCA_024734035.1 Alethe castanea | reverse complement strand
CTGCTCGGGGCTGTGCCGGGGCTGTGTTTGTTTGCCTTGCTGTACACACACACAAACACTGGGAACCAACTGCTGCTTTGCCTGAAAGCCCCGTCATTTCAAAGTTAGAATAATTGGAGGGAAGGGGGTCATATTCTCAATCCCAGTAAGGTTTCCACCTTCCTTGGCAGACACCTGTCTTTCACACAAAGACAGTTGTTGTTGATAAAGTAACTGGTTTTTTAGAGACAAAGTAACTGGTTTTTTAGAAAGAACAAGCAGCATGCTTTCAAGATGCATGGTTGGTCTAAGCATATCTTAAGAGCAAAGAAAACATCCTAGTAGTGAAGAAAAACAGCAGTAATTCCTACCATGCAGTGGGATAGTGACCTTCTGTCCTGCTTTTCCTGGTCCTGCAGTGGTTGTCATGGTCAGCACTGTCTGGCCAGGAGACGCTGACATGTTTTCAGCACCAATGCTGGATGCTGGAGCAATTGTCAGCTTAGTTCCTTTCGTTAAGACTTTTTCTATCTGCATTTCTTTGGGGCTGTCATCTCCAAAGAGCCTTCTCTTAGCACTTCCAGCTGTAGGAGAACTGTAGCGCTCGTGAACCGAGATTGGAGACAATGGCTGCATGTCTGGCATGTCAAGGAAGAAAAAATAAACCAAATAAAACCTTAACTGGAAGTACTTCTGCAGAGAAGGGGAAAGGACGCCTTCCAACTACACCAGCAGAGATCACGTGTAGCTCAGGCCTGCTCTCAGAGTTCACTGTTCTGAGGTGATAAGAACAAGATCTATAGTCTGACTGACTCCTTTTGCAGTCACCCCAGACAGCACAGTTCCCCCATCAGGTATCACATGGAAGCTGAGCAGACACTGATATAGACACTGAAACACAGGTACTTACTCCAGTCAGTCTAGCAATTAGTAATATTTGCAAGCATTACTCCTGTGAACACAACTCCTTTACAGGAACCCTGACCATATTCCTTGGACATGCTATCTTCCCTATGTTCTGGCTTTCCAACTCTCTCTAAACTGCCCCCAGTCAGGTGACTCCACCCCCACACAGACCCAGTTCCTCTCAGGCTTTTCTGCTGCTTTCAAACATTTATTCCAGCAGTAGACCTGAAGGACACATCACTAACATACAGGCTTCTGTTCAGAGACTTTTTGCATTTCAGCTGCAGTCTGTGACAGTAACAGTGACAACAGTTTCCTATTTCCCATGAATCAGAAATTGTCTGGATAACTGGCCAGGTGAGATTGATTGAAGACTGTGGGGATTGAGAGATATGGACCATGCTATGCAAGCAAAGCCAGATTACTACACTGGTCACCAGTATTTATAGCTCCCTAAGGTCTGTACAAAATGTTCCACCCAGACCCCTTTGCCCCTGTTCTCGTAGCAACACAATCTTTTCAGTTATCAGGTCCCTGTTACATTCTTTTACACCAGCAATGTCCTTGTTACACCTTCTCTCCTCAGAGGGTCAGAGTGACCAGACTAAGTGATGTCTTCACTTTAGTTCTCACCTTGAGTTTCTCTCTCCTACTGCTTCCACTGTACCAGGGCCAGGAGGTCAGCAGTGCTACCCAGCTCAGCTTCTGTGGCTGCCTGATCTTCCACAGGAGACCTTACTTCTAAGTCTTTCAAGTTGGTTCTCTTGGTACCAAAGACAAATAAACATCTCCTATCCCCACCATTCTCCCAACTGAATTTAGGAGAAGCCTCTAGTACCAGATTCTCATATACAAAGCTGTGTGTCACAAAGCCTCCCCCATATATAAGACACCATCTCCAATCTGGTTCCTCCTCCACCAGTGAACCCTAACACTTACAGCAACTGCTTGTACATCTCATTACTAAGGAGCATTAAAAACCCACCAAACAGTCTTGTTTGTTGCCAGACAAACACCAACGGAGACAACGTTACACAACAACATTACACAACCCACCAGTCCATGCTGCACCTGCAAGAACATATGGACCAGTGTATGGGATACAACTAAAGCAGCAACTCCTAACTAGAGAGGCATGCAAAAGAAACAGCAGTGCTGGCACTGCTTCTGCACCCTCACTTCAGGAGACAGTTCTGTGTGAGACCCAGGAATCTGAAAAGAGCAGTTCTTCAGAGGACAAAACACTAGGCAAAACATTGTCCTCCACCCCTGGACAAAAACAGTTCTGTAGCAACCAAGAATAAGTGTAGTTCTGTCATTACATTAAAAAAAAAAGTCACCTAAAATCCAGTCGAAATCACTGACCATAAACTAACAGAAAACAAAACAAAACAAAAAAAAACCTGCAAAAATTTGAACATCAATATATAATAAGTGATTAGATAACAACCCATCTCAGAGTAAGGTCACCCAGGCATGAAACCAGCAGCAAAATCTGCTCCAGTCCAGAAGGGAAGCACTGTCACCACTGTCTGCTGCCAGTGAGTCACAGCATTGGTTTGACTGGGTGCATCTAGACCCTCCCATGATCAAATCAACTTCACAATTCCGAACACTCAATTCAGATTCAAGGTTGCTTTTTGCAATTACAAAGAAGTTTTAAATCCCTCTCCCAAATCCACACATTCAAGTAATTTCAGAAGCCTTGAACATACCTCGTCTTAAACTCCCACCAAGATCTGTCCGAACCTCTTTCACTCGAGGATGAATTATGGGAGATAATGGCATCATGGGCAAGTGCCCAAACCCACTTCCTCCATTGCTGGCCTCAAAATTACTGGGAAATATGACCTGAGAAATAAGAACGTCAGTGTCAGATAACAATTTCCCTTCTCTGTGAAAATCTGTTAATAGAAGATTTTCTGCAGTAACGGTCTCATTTGAACAGTTTTATGTATAAAACAAGTGAGAAAAAGAACATGAATTTCCTCGTAACAGGAATGAGATCACATACTTCTTCACAGGTTGGGACTTTGTTTTCTGAGGCCTCGAGTGCATTCCAGAGTGCTGAGTTTCGAGTCCAGGCCAGACTCTCCAGAATCTGTTCCTCAATGCTATTGAGATGCTTCACCATGTCTCTGGAAAGTCCTTCCTCAGACCGAATCAGCACTTCAATAACCTGATGGCAATGACACACACACAGCAATGTCACACTGCTCAAGTTAAACACCATCAAGCTTTATTTATTTCAGGCTCCTGTTCAAAAGGTCAGAGTGCTCCAGCCTCCTCCTCGCATCTCCATCTTCCCCAACCCTCTTCTCATCCCTCTTTTTTAACCCCTTTTCCCAAAGTAACCTGGGAGCAGCACAATCCACTCCAGAGGTTTTTAGGGCCCTCTCTCACCACTCTTATCTGTGCACAAGTGGAAGCACTGGGCACACACAGCACTGACCTGGGAGATGTGATCAGGTACAGCTGCCCAGCAGGGGATGTGACAGCCCCAGTGTTCCAGCTCTCCCTCCATGCAAACAAGCAGCCCATAACACGAGCAGCTGAAAACCACTGCTTTGAAGTTTGATTTAAGAAGCACTCAGAACCCCTAACGTGGACAAATGGGGGTTGAACAGAGCTGACAAATCTCCTGCAGTAACATACTCCAACACAAGATCTACCCTGAGTTATTCCTGTCAGAGGAGAATTCAGCTTCTTTATCTAACGCTGCAAAGGTGGAAATGCCATAAAAGTTCCCTCGAAGACCTACTGATATGTTTAGTTATTCCTGCTACAGAAGCTACACCCAGACAGCAAAGTTATAAATACCACAAATCTCTCTTGTGTGAGACCTTTGCAATGGCAATTTTTGTCCAAATAAGAGTGCTGCAAGAATATACACCGAATAGCTGGGAAAATTCAAATCAAACATAAATTTGTTCCACAAAGTTGGATGTGCACCAGTTCTGATGGAGACTACCAACAGCCACAGCAATATTGACAGCTTTGTTACATCTCCACTACTGCCCTACAGTTGAGGCCTAAAGGAAAAAGAAAGAACAGAATATAAACCAGCTTTCCCAAAGGCTGCAATTTTTTGGTTGCTGTCATCTAAACAGAACTAACCCCAGTAATCTGCTAGGCATCCAGCAAAAACTGGAGGCATATGGATAGATGATAAAAGGATTGAAGTAGTCAAAAATCAAGTAACACTAAAAGTGGGGAAAACGTGGTTAAAAAAAGAGCAAAACCAGAGAGGAGCCTGGAAAAGACATTCTGTTGTCTTTTATATAAAGGAAAAATCCCCAAACTTACCAAAGCAAGACTGTGCTAAGTAGCAGTGTCTAAAGGCAATATTTCAGATGTGTATCTGCTATTTCACGATTACACTGCAGTCAATAAATATAAATATCAACAAAATATATGCTTGAAGGCTTTAGTCTAGTAAAAGTTGATCAGTAGTATGTTACAGATCAGTACCATTTACAAAATGGTTTTTTTTTCTTTATATCTCAGCTTCAGCTCTGGCATTATACCTTCCAAGTAATACAATTCAAGAGAGGCAGAATTTCGAAAAGGCCTAATGCACAGTTAACATCAATCCTTGTCTTACCTGACTCCCTAGGGAGGAAGAGCATCATCCCCTATGACTCTGGATCCAGCAACATGCCATTTTTAATACAGATCCAGTCCTAAGCCAATGTTGGTTTACCTTATAGAAATAGAATGGCCTGAGGTCGAGAACTTCAATGATCCAGGGGAAGGTGCGAGGGGAGCTGTAAGCGAAGAGCACGATCTCCAAGCAGCAGGCCAGCAGGGAGCGGTGGAAGAGATCCTGCTCCAGGAGAGCCTGGAGAGACCACACGAAACGCCACCGGCCTCAGGCCCGGGAAACACAGGCTGGAATTTTGTGGCACTAACACTACACAGCTTATTGTTCGAAAGAAGCTGGCTTCTCCCACCCACAAGCTCCTTTTTACACAGAGGTTGAGGAGACCAGAAGTAGAGTAACACCACCTAAACAATCACACTTTGCATGTGTGACAAATGGAGTGGCCTCCCTGCCGTGCACCACAAAGCAGAGCAAATGCAGCACTGTCTAACATGAAGTATTGATACTGTTCATTGGATAAAGAAGAGAATAAAAGTTATCTGTCCGTAAAGTTGTGATTCTAGAAGGCAACACAAATTGAGATGTTTGGTTATGACAGTTATACTGCTTAAAATAGTAGAAGAAAAATACATTTTTGGCAAGCTCCCATGTATTTCCCCTTTTTAATATTAACAACATACACAAAGTGCTTTACAGTGCTTTTTTCTGGAATTGCCTGAAGATGAACTCCAAGAAACAGCTACAAAAAGTGTTCTAATCTTTCATTGGTTCTCTACTTACAGTCAGATCCTTCCCATGCAGTCTCCGTGTTTCTTGCACCATTATAGTCTCCAAGATTTTATAGTACAAGATCTCTGCCAGTTTTAATCTGTTTACAGCAAAATCTGAAATTTAAAATCAACAGAGATAAAGCCCAATGCCACTGGCACAAATGGGGTTAACACTAAACTGACCAGCACCTGTCCTCATTATTCAAATATTCAAAATATTAGTTCATGTGTGTACATACAGACTTTGCGAACAAAAAAAAATTTTCAGAAATCCATTAGTCCCAAGTACAGCATGAAACTCCATAAATATTTTAAAGCATTATTTATTGTAATATTTCTTGTGATATAATTTTGCAATAAAAATTTTCCTGTTTGCTTTCAGTTTCCTTTAAAATTTAAAGCTAACAAGACTGCAAGTTTACAATTGTTAACAGTTGATTTTCCATGACTTCCTGGTTATCCCAGTTTGAACTGCAACCTTCGGCTTACTCTGCCATAAATTTTTTATTTTTTACAGTGTACTATTTGACAGCAGCAGTTTTCTGCTTGGGTGTATCCAGGGATAAAACCAGCTCCACTGCATTACATACAGAAAGCAGTACAGGTATGCATTCTGCTTGCTCTGGTTTAGTATTTTGAAACACCCCATGCCTCTCACTCCATACCTATGTGAGATCCTGGCTGCTCATCTGTTGACTGAGTGTAGCTGCAACAGAAGGTCTCACCAATTTCCTTCACTCTGCTCACGATGCTTTCCAAGGGGCTGCGGGCACAAGACCTGAAGCCAAAGGCAAAGAAAGCCTTGTTTGTATAAATTAATATCTAGCTTAAAAAAAATAAATATCAAGAAACAACAACAACCCTAAGACCAAAATAAAAAGATAAGCCAATTATACCTAGTATTCCTCATCAGCAAGAACCTGTTTTACACAGACAGAGGAAAACATAAAACATACACAAGTATTGTGTCCTCTGTTCCTAACAGGGCCAGGGTGGGAATGCAGATCTTGGAACAACTGCAGGAGAAAACAAGAACTACAGCAGCACAGTGAGAAGATGAACCTGCCAGGAGTAAGGATGCTACAACACTGCAACAGGCAACCAAACAACCAAAGGCACCCACGACACCACACCAGCCAGGCTCAGCTTGAGGGAGCCCAGAAAAGCTTAGAGGGAGAGGCAGCATCATCTTCCCCATTTCCTACCAAGACTGGGAGAATTGAGGAACTCCACATTGTCACTGTCACAAAAAAGGGCCATAGCATCTCTGGCTGGAGATGCTCTTTCTCAATGCTTCTGAATTTTACAGCAACTCTGTTTTAGAGGACAGTGGCCCATGGCTGGTGTCAAATTAAGGCACTAAACTTCTCTGAAAAGCTAGAACTAAAATCAGCTAGGGTTTATCTTCAAATAAAGGCTTCTAATTAACCTCAAAGCTTTTTCCGTGGAAGTTTAATTTGAAAAAGAAAATACTGAAAAGCATAGAATATTACACAGTCCAAACTACAGTTCCTGCATTTCTTCCAGGGACACAGTATATATACCCCAGTGCTTGCTGAACTTGTATCCAAGATGAGCAAAGGGCTCATCACAGCTCTTGCCAAAGGTTTACTCAATTCTTGCTCCCATTTAAATATTTACCTCTCTCGACAGCCTGGTTTATTATTTGGAACAAACACATGTTTTATTAGAGATTACAGACACATTAATGTCTTAATTTTATAGTATAATAGTATCAATCCTTATAAAAACAAACAAAGAAACACTGAAAACAAATGCACCCCACAGAGCAAAGCTGTAGATTTTTAAGAACTAGTGCTAGCAAAACTTTCAAATATACATAACTCCAAAGATGAGAATGGTAAGTAATATTTTTCACCTGTTTATGATGGTTACTTTAAAAAAACATTGCTTCTGCACTTCAAATATTAAGTGCTAATACTAAATGTCCATTCTGATTTGTAAAAATACACCTGGAGACCTTACACTGTAATACAGCAGGATCAGGGTCACTGCCAGCCTTGTCCTTATGCCATGGGGTTACACCAACACACCCTGAAATAGTGTGAAGGAAAAATGGGCAACCAGAGGCTGCTTTTAGTTTTATTTTCCCAGCTGAGGGTGAAGACTGTAGCTTGTTCACTTGAATGCTTCCACCCTCCTCCAAAACCTCTGCCAACATGGTTACCACATCTTTTAATTGAGACGTACTTGTTTAAAATGTAAACAAACAAAAAAGGCATTTGGCTTTCAAGCAGACAGATAAATCAACATCAGCAAAAGCTGAAGCTCCATGCAACACAATGGTGGTGATAAGTCAGATGGGGGGGAGGGGGGTGTTCAGCCACCCTTCTGCAGATGAGATCATCTGGAAAACAGAAGATCCTTCAACAAGAAATAATAAAGACCACAATATCCTGTCCTGAAGAAAAAAAACGGTTGAAACATGCTTTTCTGTGTCAATGAGAGCAATGGAGGGGATATACTCACTCAAAAATAGCTGTAAGTTGTTCACTTGGTGCATTTTTCAGCCCAGCCACCATGCTCTGCAAACGGCTCACGCTCTGGGTGGCCGAAGCCACAGGAGTGATGGCAGCTTCCTTTTCTCGCAGGTATCTTCTGCCAGTCAGTGGAGTGGAAGGTGCAAATGACCTTTTCTGTCAGACAGAGAAAAATAATAAATAGAAATCAGTCAACAAACTGTTTTAATTACCTTCCAAATGAGCATCTCCTGCAAAATTATTTCAAAGATTAAAATGACACTAGTACAACCAGGTGAAGGCTTCATCAAACCTGTGAGTTCAGAAGCGACTAAAAATGAGCCCCAGACTTCCCAGGACTCCATAAATATAAAATATAACACATCTTGGAGCAGCCAAAAATTAACTCCAAGGGATTTTACAACTACAACAAGACCTAAAATCTTAAAACCTGTAAATGTTTGGCTCATGTGAACATAGAAAATACAGAGTGAGGAAGAGAAAGCACACACTTCCATTTTCAGTCCCTGACTACATCAGCTGAGTGACACAAGGACTGGGGGGCAGAGCTGCTCAGGAGAGCTTCACAGGAGAACATTCCCTGGGAAATGGTCCTGCCTTCACCCAGAGGATGAAGTGGCACTGATGGAGCTGTGTGGACTGCACTAATCTATCTGTATCCTGCTCTGTGGAAGTGACACAAGAAAGTTTTTGGATTTAATTATCTGAACTGACAACATTCTGAAGATACAAGGCAAATGAGAAAAGGTTAAGCCTGCAGTCATTATGCATAAACAGTAATATTACTCTACTACAGAAACTGAAGCTCAGAATTAATGAAACCCATTCCAAACTCCCATCTTCAACTTGCCTGAATATGAAATACACTTACATTTGGAAGAAAAACCTAAGACATATGATTCATTTACACTAGCACAAGCATCTCAGAATAAGAATTCTTATTTTTTTAATTGACATATAAATCCAACAGCATATGGCTCTTTCACACAGCCAGTACTATCTTCCCTTATCCAAGATTAAAAAGTAATCAAGCAACCGTTTTCCTGCATGGCAACTTCATTAAATACATTTTATACTTTTAAACATAGTGAAACATTAACTCTGTTTATAGGCTACTTTTTGTAATGAAGAGAGACTTTCTTGAGGTTTATGTGTGAATCTTATTTTCCAGATGAGTAGGAAAGTTGACTTTTCCTAAGAAATGAAACAGTGGGAAAACAAATTAATTCAGTGTCAAGGTTTTGTGGTATGATTATGGGGTATAAATGAAGCTTGATCAAAACTACAACTACATACTTGGGCATTAATTACTTACTGATTTTTCTTAGACAAAACCAGAAAATACACCTGAAAGTACACTCATTCTGTTTAAGAAACAGTTATTTTTAAAATTCCACAGGAAAGAACATAGCACCTATTCTTCTTAGCAATACAGTGCTCAAGCCTGTGTTCACCATCTTCGTCTCAGGAAGAAAAAATTTCAAGTCACCTCAAAGATTCAGAGAGTGTATAAGGATGAGAAAACATGAAGGAGAACTTCAAGTGAGCTTGCCATGTTAAAAGAATCACCTTTTCAAAATGCTGCTGCAGATGACACTCCATGTGAGCTCTTGCTGCTGTTTTCTCTCCTGGCACATCTGCAGGGAATTTTCGAGTGCCAATTTCTTCTTCAGCATCAGCTCCCAGGAAAACTCTCTCATCAAAGTCACCCACGGTCAGAACATACTCTTCATACTCTTTATTCAGTGCTTTGCTGAAAGAGAAGCCCAGGTTTGATACCACAGGTTTAACTGCTGAAGAAACAAAGCAGGTGCCCCAGGTACAACCCCAAAGCAAGGCAGGGCCAGACTTTCATGCTGTGGACAGCAGTGCTGCTCCACCTGAGCAACCTGCCCCCAGTCACCCCTGCCTGCCCCTGGCCCAAAAACCTCTCCAGGATCACTGCAGGAACCACTCTTCCACCAGCCTGTGGATCTCAGTAAGAAGAGGGAAAAAACAACTTTATTTTCACGCCAGCTGTGAATAAACCAGTCTGGAAGTGGTCAGCTGTCAGAGGTTAAATCTGTGCACACAGAGCAACCAAGGAGAACTGCACCCAGCCCCGCTGGATTTCTGTGTTTGCTACTCTGTAGCCCATAATTTTCCTAATGGTGCAGGGGAGGGAAAAGTGAGGAGCTACCTGCCTGGCTTTTATTTCTAAAACCACCACTGACATGCGAGACCAAACAAATCCTTCATTTTCTTTATTCCAGCAAACCCAGCTGGGAAAAAAGGAATGCTTAATCCCACCAAGGTTGCAAAACTTTAAACATATACTTGGGAAGTAGAATGGAACTTCTGGATGAAAATCACAGGTTCAGCCACCCCATGTCTTTTAGGAAAAAGGTCTGTGGAAAGTCGGACAAAAAAACCCCCAGAGATGCTTACAAGAGTCTTTGAGATGCCAGACTACTTGCAAAAGAACAGGGACTACTGTACCATTCCATATGACAGTGTTACTGAAAGAATACTATTAATTTTAAAGCAGAAATACTAAGAGAAATTCAGTGTTCAATGATCAAAGAAATGAGTTTATACCTAAATTGAGGTGTTATCTGCATTGCTAAAACAATCGAGACTTTGCTCAAAATTCCCAAAGCAACCCAACAAGTTAAAAGCTCACAAACAAAAGCCAAAAACAAATTAATAGGTATTTTTGCAAAAGGCAAAAAAATCTGACAAGGATTTTTTATAGTTCACATTTAAAGTAGCTTTCAGAAGTGAATTCAAAGTTTCTGAAACAACTACACTTGCCTCCCACAGAAATTGTTTATCTCTTTTTTGTGGTTTTACAATTTTTGCTTCCTTTTCTTTTGAGTCCATCTGCCACATCCACAGATTTATACACTCAAATAGAGATAGAAAATTAAATTTAGACTTCCCTACTTGGGCAGAATACATCTGCGACCTTCAGAGCCAAGGTTTTGATTTGCATTACGTTATTCAAAGGTTACAGTTCCCAGAAAATCAGAGCAAGCACCAAAAAACCTGACACCAAGAAAGGTTGGTGTCAGAAAGAAAGAAAGAATCTCTGCAGCTTGAACCCAGACATCAGCCACACCTCAGATCCAGAAAGTGTTTCAGCCAGAGAGCAGCTTCGATGGTCAAATAATCAAAACTCATTAGATATGGCAAGACAAAGCAACAGTAAAACTGAGATTTGGTATACAAAGGCCTGTGCCTTAGACATGAACCAAGCCCTATGATTAAGAGCAAAAGCTGTAACTTACCTATTTTCTGTGAAGTTGCAAAGATCCAACAGACAATCTCCTTTTAAGATCTAAGAATAAAAAGCAGAAATATCTTAGATAATAAAATCAAAACTGTTTCAAGTGTGGGAGTATGATGGTTTTAGCCAAAAAGGAAATGAGATTTAGATGGATATATGGACTCTTTCTTTTGCCTAGACCAAAGGGCTACAGTGTACAAAGCCCAGCTGGATCCAAGCTCCAGACAAATCCACTGCTCAGAGCTAGCCCTGCAATGTGACATTGCTCACTGCTGGGTTAGGGACTGGCTCAATGAGCAACTACAAAGAAGCTTCCACAGAGCTTGGAAAACATTTCCAGGAGCAGAACTAGACAGGACAATTTGTACATCTGCAACCTCAACCTCTCCTTCCAAAGCATCATGCTCAACTTCTAGAAAAGCAGCAGGACCCATACGCCCATGACAGACATCCCATACAATTATTTCACTTCTTTTTTTGCCAAAAGAAAGCACCATCCTTCATGTTTCAGTTTCACACTGCCAAGAAAGGAAAACAAAGATTCTTCACTGACATAAAAAGCTGAAACAGAGGAGACCTTACAGCACACAGCATTGAAAGTGTGAGGGAATTCTGCTCCTGCTAAAAGAAAACCTGATTCCTTTGCTCATCTCCTTTGCTCTCCCCTGTGGAACCTGCAGGATTTAAAAGCTCTCGAGACACCACAGAGCATCACCAAGTGCTGATAAAACTCTTGAGATGTACCTTCCTGTCAAAGAGCTTTGCAATGTATGGTTTGAAGTAGTGCTCCTTGATGCCTTTCGCTTCCACGAGGAGCCCGTCGTGCAGCTCGCAGAGCACGGCAATGACGCAGGGAGGGTCCTCAGAGCCCTGGATCTCCAGAGCGTGGAATTCCACTGGCAAGCCTGGCAATGAGGAAGAGGGAGGAAGACAACCAACCTTCAACTTCATTTCAAATGAGCCAAGAGAACAAAGCACAGTTGATTGTAAATAATCTGTCCCCACCATACCTTTGAACGATGGATTTAGCAAATCTCTTCTGTTTGGACACAGAAGAGCATTGGCAAAAATCAGGTCCAAGCAGCACAGAAGTAAATGATAGGAATTTACTAAATCATCTCCAATCATACGGAAATTACCTTTAAGAGACAGCACATCACGTCAAGCAAGACAACAGAAGTTCACAGCTGGGAATGTATACAAACCATGCAGGCAAAGCAAGCAGCCTACCCTTAGTGTACACAAAGAGAGTCCAGCAGAAGTTGAAGAGATCTTTGACACTGCATGGCACCCGCCTGTCAACGAGAAAAATGGGGCAGAAGTTACTCTTCACTTCCAGGAAGCCAAACCTTCTTTGACAGCACAAATTTCAGTCCATTTCCCTGCTCAAAACAACAGCTGGAGCTGCTGTCTTCATTCCACACAAAGGCACAATCTAAGCTACACGTCCTGAGTTCAGCTCTCACTGCCTGACAGACAGTGCCTGACCTGGCTCCACAGAGTGTCCTGCACACACCCACAACTTCCCAACCCTGCTCCCAAGCCAAAGGACGCCTCTGGCCTCTGACCCTGCCACGCTATTCTGGTGCCACACCTCCCACAGAACCCTCCTGCAGCCACGGGTGGAGAGGTGACAAAGGCTATATATACTCCAGGGATGGTTTTTCTGAAGTATTTTACTAAAGCTTCGGCCATCCCTTCAGAACAGGCAATTATAGCTTGTACTGCAGCTCAGCTGCTGATTCCTGTTTGGAGCAGAACTATCCAAGCCCACAGAGATCAAGGAAGACATGACTCAGCCCACAGAGCATCTCTCCCTGCACTCTGCCTGGAGATGTGGAACCACACTAGAGCATTGTACCAGAACAGTTATCCCCCCTCACATCTAGAGAACTGACAAAAACACCTTGCAGATCCACAGCTTGGCTCCCTCATCCCCAAGGTTACATTCTCACTAAAAAGCTGCCACTCCTTTCAATAAGGCAGATGTTCCACGTATGTGTGGAAGATGACACCACACACTCCCAAATTTGTCATAAAAATGAGCACATCAGCTGTAACTTCCTCCCAGCTGGTGCTTCCACACACCTGGCAACCAGGGCAAGCACCCAGCAGCGTGGAGGTCGGGGGCTGTGACAGCCCCGAGCAGAGGGAGCACGGTGTGATACCAACCCCCACCAGCTCTGTGCCAAGACAAACCACTCCTGGGCTGCTTCAGCTATTTCTGCTGAATGTTTGAAGTGCTGATCTCACTGAACTTGGAGCTAACCCACCCCAGGGCAGCTCTCCCCAGCACACCCTGCCATTCTCACTGGGGGACAGTTCCACGGTTACAGCAGCTGGATGTGAAGCCCAGCTGATCTGAGCAGCACCCAGCGGGGTCAGGGGTGGCTCTGCATTGGCTGCATTTCACTTTGGAAATTAATTTTCATAAACTTATATTGGGTATAACTCTTTCCCAGGAAAAGTCACATCAAATCTAAAAAATACCTCTGCTTTCGGCTTCGATGCGGTTTGGAAGTTTCTTCATAAGGGTTTTGAAATATATCAAAAAATATTGGTTCAAACTTTTTGAAAATCACAGTTGACACTTCAAAATTTCTCTCCAGCCTTTCAACTCGCTCTCGGAATTCCTGGGGCAGGTTTGACATGTCCATCCACTTCTTCATTTTGCTAAAAAACTGAATTAAACTTAAAAGAAAAAAAAAGAAAAGTCTGCTTTGAGCTCTGACTTCCATTCTAAAATTTTAAAAAGCCAAAATGCAACATATTTAGTCTTTTAATGACTGACATGATTATTACGTAGGTTTACAATTTATTTTGATAAGACTCCCGAACTGTATATGTTACCAGCTTTTTGCCTTTTATCACTCTGGGGTTTCTCCCGACCCTCTTTAAGGCACGGGAACATTAATTTGATGTGGAGGCTGCCAGCATGGCTGCGTAGAGCAGGGCAGTGGTGGACAGCAAAGTGCAGGTGTAGCTCTGTGTGTGTTGAGGTGGAGGCAGGACAGGCAACAACACAAGCCAAGAGTCAATGCCTGTCAAAGCTACCTGCACAAAAACCTGTCAGCTGGGATGTAAATAACTGACAGCTCAGCAGGGCGCGGGTCTTTAAATGGAACGAGCAACATTCCGGGCTCCTGGTCCCAGGCCAGAGCCTCAGCGACAGGGAGCTGCTGCCGGGAACAGAAGGTGAGCTCTGTGAGCAGCGGTGCTGTGCTCCCAGAGAAAGCAGCAGCTCCAGCACTCCTTCGGGACTTGGCCTGGATCCTGAGTCAGACACGCGCTGTACCGGCATGGCACATGCCGAGGTGTTTGTGGTCAGATTAACTACAGACAGAAATAACTGGCACGTGCAGAACGGCTGCTGGTCCGACAGAGGCGGTTTCCTAAAGACTTGAAGTTGGAAATTACGTATTTGCATCTAATTTCCATCTGTAATAACAACGGATTTACTGCTTTTATCCCGCCGCGGCTGGCAGCGCCGGGAGCGAAGGCGCGGCAAAGGATTAGCGGCTTTGACAGAGCGGGGCAGGGCATGGGCAGAGTAGGGCAGGGGAGAGCAGAGCAGAGCAGGGCAGGGGCAGGGCAGGGGAGGGCAGGGCAGGGCAAGGCAGGACAGGCCAGGGCAAGGCAGGACAGGGCAGGGCAAGGCAGGACAGGGCAAGGCAGGACAGGGCCGGGCGCTCACCTGAGGCGCGCCGACCGCAGGATGCGGGTCAGGGAGACGCCGTTCCCCTCCATCGGGCTGCTCCCCACGGTGGGCACGCGGCTCCGGCGGCAGGCGACGTACAGCGCGCAGGTGCTAATGTTAATTCATCCATCTTCCTGCATTTGGATCAACTATTGGTTCCTGGTTTACAGATGTGTATATTTTACCTTGTATCTATAATTATCTAAGGTGGATCATCATGCCTATGTGTTGTGTGTACACATTCAGTAGAAAATCATTATTACTCAGTGTGAGGGGTGATGTACATTACACCTCTCTCTGCAGACCCTCTTTTTGATGTTTCCTTGCTGCCTAATTCAATATATGTGGGTAATACCAGAGTAGTGAACAGATTAGTCTCTGATGATGTGATGCCCACTGCACCTCTCCATCCACCTTGTGACAGAGAGCTGATGAAGTACCCACTGTGGACAAAAAGCCTTTTTCTCTTTCAGTTGCAGTGACAGGTGGTAGCAGGGATGACTAGAGCTAGGTAGTCTATCCAGTAGGCACCTAAAACTAAAACAAACAAACAAAGGCTTCAACAAGGTCTGTTCCATTTTTTTTATTATTGTTTTTTTAATGCATATACAACGTTTTCCCATATTTTGTGTTCACAACTTCATGGCTAGAGCTAAGTGGGTAATGAAGTCAATTTCTGCTGTCTAAACTCAGAATGTGTCATTTAGCCACCACACAGAGTCTCAAGGAGCTTGGTAGGAATTCTGGCTATACATAAAATGGCCTCTCAGAATCCAATAACTAGAGGAAAGGATGACAGTGGTACTGCCACCTGCACTCCTTTTGTGAATGAGAAAAGAGCTCTATGCCCTAATGGAATTATAGAAGTTCAGGGAAAATTGGAAAATTACGTAGTACTTGGTCTCTTTAGATACCTATGAATACTTGAGGCCAATTTTCCGTATATTGACCTTCTGCATCCGCATCATTCATCTCCATTTTTACAATCTGTTGTAGTAAATTCCGTATTTCTGACAATATTCCCCACTCAATCGCATCCAGAGCATTTTGTAAAGGAGGCAATAGTACTGAGGAAGATGTAAAACTGGATGTCTAACAATTCCTGCACCCCATACGATTAAAAAAAATGTTTGAGCCTGACAGCTAGAGGAAAGCTCAGTATTAAATAATGTTCTAGTTTTTTTACAGAGTGGAGACATTGGGCATTTGGGGTGCCATGCTCCCCTTTCCCACCCAGAGCAGAAGTATAGAGAGACCAGTAAAACTGGGAGCCAGATAGCACAGGCAAACTGAGCTCCTTTGCTACCTAATTTGTATTAGTTCAATTAAAAAATTGTGTGAACAAGTAGAGAAAAATGACTTGCAATTTTCCCTTACATTTGCAGAAACTAATCTTAACTTTTTAAAAGTTCCAAAATGTCTATTTTATGTTGCAGCTTATTGTTCTTAGTTTTTTTTATGCTGTGTTGCTACGTTCTGAGTAAAGGCAGAAATTCGAAGAATAAAAACCTTAGAAGGAAGATGATCTTGTGTTGCTTCAAAACTAGTCAGAAATCAGAGAGAAAAAAAAAAAAGAGATATATTCATTTATTCTACAGGATAACTAGTTACTTTTGTCCCCACAGCATTTGTGTACATGAAAAAAGGCCTGGTTTCCCAACAGAGATTTCATCAAGTGTAAACCTTCTTAGATTTTATACTGTTCTTTTATGTTTTGCATTAGTGCTGTCACTGGCTCTAAACAACTATTTCTTACTATTCATATGCATCATTCATAGTCAAGCATTAGATTATCCAAAGCATACTCATTCTCTCAATGCTTAGTCTGTATCATTGTGTGTGGTCATACAGATAATGAGTTATTTAACGAGTGAGCAATGATAAAGTAAATCTTTCAAACAAACACATACTTCAGCTTGTAAAATATGCATATTTTGGAGAATATCCATTTTTCAATAGTAGAGTTGCTTCTTTATATGATCTTTCTTTGGGAAAATACTGAGTGAAGAAAACTGATTCCTTGAGTGGGAGGTTCCAGAAATAGGGGAGGTTGGGAATTTATATGATCCAGACTCCCAGTATATAATAAAGGATTTTTAAATTCAAACAATCTAGAGAACAGTTTTGAAATGGGCCATATGTTTTTTCAGGAATAAAAAAGTTTGTGCTGATTGAAAATGAATAGTTTTACATTTTCACAGCAAATTAAATAGAGACAATATTTTAAGGGACAGTATGTATTCCACTTTGAACAGGGAACAAAATAAATCTTTGAAATATTTTGGTAACACAGTCTTTGCTAAACACATACCCTTTCAAGGTTTTGTTGAAGCAATGTTGTTTGCAAAGTCTGAAGATGATCAGAAGCAGAAGAAAATTAAGAAATGTTATCTAGGTGACTCAGTTTGAACACTCAGCTGGTCTCCTTCAGACATTTACAGGGGGCTCAGATAAATGGACAGAATGTTTAAAACTGGGCTGACCATTGTGAAAGTGCCTTGTTATAAGTATTAAACACCCAAAGACAACACAAGACAAGCACTGAAGTCTGAATAGCAGCTCTGCATTGAAAAGCCAGGATCGTAAACCAGCAGGGAAGCAGAGCAACAGTTCATATGACTTACTAAGCACCCCAGCTGGCATAGGTTTTTCTGTGTGCACATTGATTTTAAATTGGAAGGAAAAGAATGTAGAGGTAAATATCTATTTAACTTTTTCATTTCCACTGTTATGAATTTAGTTTTTATCTTCTGCAGCTTATTTTCCACATTCAGGGTAATAAGTTTTCTTTTTCCGAATATTCTTTTATATAAACATATATAGTACCACAAAAGTAAGCATGCCTATATTGCATGTGTATGTGTAATTGTAGAAGGATGGCAGGTTGAAGTGTCATAATTCTTCCAGGACTGAACACACTACAAAGTAGTATATTGTTATGATGGTTTACATAGAAGGATTAAGTAAGACTCATGGACCTTTCTTTGTGAGTTCACAAAAACCTATACATCTTTACTTAACCCTTGATACTGAATGCAAAATATTGGTTAAAAGAGACCCTTCAAAATGATAAATATGTAATGAATTATTTGGCCACTTCCTGAGAAATACTACATGTTATCTAAAGAGAATTCAAGGCTGTAATTTCTAGTAGTGGTGAGACAGGACAATTACTGGCATGCCACTACCACATCAGAGACCTGACAAAATATAACTGGACGTTTTCTCATGAAAACAAAATGCTTGACTTTTACAATGATCCTTCCGAAAATATGACACTGAAAAATATATTTCTTAAAATGCACCTGATGGGGAGCAAAACTGCAGGCATGGATCTTCTAAATCATTGATAAGATACAGCTCTTTCACATCTAGCCTCATGTTTCACAGAAAATTAGCTTGATGCTCTTAGTCTGCTCCAGTGGATGACAAATTGATATACAAAACCTATTAATGAAATTGTAAGTTGATTTCAAAATCATGGATTTTGGAGGGATGATTAATTTTATTCTTTTCCATGTGGTTATTCTTCCAGTTCACATTTCTATTTCTTTGTGTATTAATTTCTGATATCTCTCTTTCTCCTGCAACACACAATGATTTCTACTTTTAGTAGGCATACCACTATTCCAAAATAAATTATAAAGGGAGAAAGCAACTGAAAATGGAAGACTACACCAACAGCTCTTGTAAAGTGCCATGTCATTATTAAAGGGCCAGGAAAAAAGTAGTTCTTGTTTTATTGAGAATTGAAAGTTCCTAAAGGCCAGAACTAAGTTGTTTGGTTTTGCACTGGAAATCTTGGTCCATTTTCCATAAACATCATATTGACATCTGGAGAGTACATCTTAGAGTTATAACTACTGGTCCACATGAATGGACAGAATGTTTGTAAGAAATTCTGATAATATTATGAGGCTGTCCATGGGGAAGTCACTTCACACAATAAAGGCATCAAAAAAAGTTTGCAAATCAAGCAAGATTAGGCACTACCTTTAAAAATAAGCTTAATTTTTGTAGTTGCAGGGGGGGTTATTTTAAAATATGGGATTCTTTTTAGTAAAGGAGCATTTCTACTCTTAATATTTATGCATACAGAGATCAGCAAATGGGGATATCAGCACAGACACTGAAGCAAAGCTGCAAAGTTCAGTTCAAGTTCAGTTCAAAGTTCATGTTCTGAGCAATGTGTCAAGAGTTTTGCATAACTCCTGCTCCCTTTCCTGAAAAACCAGCCTTTATTCCAGATCTTAGATTTTTGAAACAGACAAGTTTTTCTAAAACCTATCTACAAACTTCCTCTGTCTGTAGGTGTTTATTTTACTAGTTTTATGCAAAGTCTGGAACTTCTAGGTATAGTATCTGCAATCTACAGAACCCTCTTTCTTTTAGCTGGGAAAAAAAAAAAAAAAGAAGTCTGTGAATTAACTACCCCTTATTTCACTTACTCCAAATCTTTTTTTTTTGTTTCTCTCTAAAGATTCGTAATGCACAGTAGCTGGAGTAACTAAGTGTGCTGCTGGTGTGGTGGCACCAGTTTGAGCTCTCCCACAGAGGTGCTCTGCTAGCAGGAACAGTGATATGGACTGTCCTGGTTTTAAGGATCGGTATCTGCCAATAAAGGCAGAAGCTTCTCTTTGAAATGGAGAATGTAAATCCCCTCCCTCCAAATTATTATAAATT